>CM054802.1:4061096-4397180 GCA_028984105.1 Lavandula angustifolia
TTTAGGCTTGTTGTTGGCTAGCATTGCCTCAGGCATTTTCTAAGCTCCCATGTAATGCTCTGTCATCAGGTTTCTCCAGACATCATCACTCTTTTTCAGAATTTCGTGCTCGGTCTTAAGTCCTGAGAACTTCTGCTTCAGCAGACTCAATTTAGTATCTTTCTGAGTTAAGTCTTTGGTCAGTACTGAGATAGTCCATCAGAGAGTTAATCTCCTCCCTGAGTCTTAAAACAAGTCCTTCCGACTCAGTAGCAACCTGACTCTCCTGAGAAAGTCTTTGATTTTCCACTTTCAGGGCATCCAACTCCTCAAGAGTCTTGCTGAGCTGCAGACTCATCTGAATCTGTTCATCGAGTAGTTCTTCATAGGTGATCGAGACGTCCAGGTTCTCGTCTGCACCTCAAATAGTATCTTGTGTGCAGTATGAAGAAGAGTTAAATGGTTCTGGAGAGTTTACCTCATCCTCTTCTCCTGCCATCAGACACTTTTCAGTATCTTCTTCAAGCTCTTTAGCCATGAAGGCGGCTACATCAACTGATAAATCCATGAAGGAGTCGACTTCTTCTAAGTTATCTGAGAGTTTAACAACAATATAGGCTTGTCGCTTCTTAATAAACTTCCCCCTTCGAGCTTTCCCTGCAGCTCTTTCAGCTGTACTGAGCTTAGGACAGTTGTACTGATAGTGTCCTGGCTTCTTGCAGTTATAGCAGGAGGTGACCCTGCCTTCTCTACTCTCACTGTCTTTTGACTGTGCATAATTCTCCTGTTTCCTGCATTAAGAAATTTGTGAGTTAGGATTTATTCTTTGAGTCTATGACGACTCTGGACAATTTTCAGCACCGCTCCTTCTCCTTCTGATACATGATTGCAAGCAGTGCATATCGTTTAGCTAGGCTTCCTTCTTGTAAGTTACTTGTTGAAGGTTCAACTTTGCTAGACGTTGGAGCCGTTATGCTGACTGATGCTTTAAAAGTATGGTCTATCTGAGTGTCAGCTTTAGCTCGTTGCTTCCTCTATGGTAGAACGAACTCGAACTCCTCAGCTTTTAATTTTGAAAATATATAATCAGGAGAAACAGTATCAAGATCAGAATGTCTAAGCAATGTAGCGAATGGATTCCAATGTTCATTTGGTAGTGCTCTCAATATCTTGAGATACATCTCTCGGTTGGAGAACGTCTTTCCCAGTCCATTGATTGTGTTCATCAGATCCATAAATCTGACATTGAGATCTTCAATCGTGTAGCCGGGTATGAGTGACAGTCTCTCTAGCTTTTGCAGTTCCAGTGCTAACTTGTTAGCTTTGATCTTCAGAGTCCCCCGACTCAGTAGCGCTAGAGCATCCCAGAGTTCCTTTGCTGACGTGCAGTCCTGAACTCTGTCGAGATACGAGTTGCTCAGCATGGTTAAAATGGCGTTTCTGGCTACCCGGTCAAGGTTGTGAAGCTTCTTCACTTCTGGAGTGAAGAGGCTTCTATCTTTTGGAACCTTCTTCCCGGTCACCACTCCTCCTCCTTGAACTGGTTCCTGAAAGTCAACACTATCGACCATAGGTACGATAGGTCCGTCTTCCAAGACCTTTGCCATGCTATCGTGGTGGGAAGTCAGGCGTGCTTCAATTCTAACTCGCCATGCCCCGTAGACCTCTGTCAGGATTCAGCATGGGTACCATCCTAATTCCAAACATATCAGACATGTTAGGTAATAATATTAATGAAGAATGATAAGCAGTGAAAACATTTTCAAGATCCGTTCGAGTAGACCAGTTTCAGATAACAAGAGTCTTAAAGAACTCCTACTCTGACACCAATTGTTGGTCCCGAGTAAAGCGTTCAGGTGTATAGGGGGGGTGAATACACCTGAAAACTTTTTCTCAAACTTGAAGGCGAACAGTCCGATTACGGAGATTGTTTGCTGATTGACTTCAGTAGACCAGGCAAGCTGTTCTGGATCACGTGGACAGAGTGACTGAGTCTATTGAGGCCTGCAAGCTGACTTATGTTAGAATTCAATACCGTTCAGTAAGAGTTCAGTAGCGTGCGGAATAGTGTAGGCCCGATTCAGTTGAGTTTGAAAACGTTATTAATGAAAATTGTTTCAGTAGATTAGTACACTCAGTTAAGCTTTTTACTGAAACCTCTGTTGAATGACTTTGTAAACGGTTTTTCAGAATGAACAGTAAATCAATGCAACAGTAAAAGACACAGCGAGTTTTAAAGTGGTTCGGATATTCAAAATCCTACGTCCACTGTCCTGAATAGATCGGGAGGCTATTTTATTATACTGAGTTAGTCTCAGTTGGTTTGTACATAGGACAAACACGACCTTGAAGACTATACTCAGCAAGTCCCAGTTTACAAAGTTCAAACAAAAATTGTTTGAAAGATTCTCCAACTGTGAAGGAGTTCTTTACAATAAGAACAGTTCAAGAGATGAACTCCTTCGGTTCTAAGCTATAGATATTTTCAGTGGAGCATAGGTTAGAGGGAAAGGGAACAAGAAACGGCTTCTAGAGTGAAGAACAATGAGGAATAATCTCTATGGGTTCGTGTTCTTTCACTTGGATGCTAGAGGCTTTAATTCTATGAAGCTTGGTTCCCTAGAGCAGTATGAGTGCCTTTTGCGTTGAATGTTTTCTGTGAAGTTATTCGTAGAAAGTTGTGTTCTTGTTCGTTTAATGCTCGTATGTTGATCGTTTGTTCTCTCTTTCAACGATTTGATTTTCTTTCGCTCTGTTTATAGAGGTGAGCTATAGATAGATCTGTTGGAGACGAACTGTCCACGTGTCACTCTCTTTGGGTAGCTAACGGCTCTTTTGAAATCGTGCAGAGTCCACTCTCTTTTTCAGGAAAGTGGTTGACTTGCAGCTTTTTACCAGTACTTTGACAGCTGGCTGCTTTTCATTGGTCGAGGTGTAGAAAGTTATTGAGACATTCAAACTTCAAGGCAGACACTGAAGCTGACTTCTATGATGTACGACCTCGGACAACTCTACTGATTTTACTTTGAAAACCACTGACAGTTAAGAGAACTTTCAGGCCGTTGCTGAGTCTGACCAGGGGTTCAGTAGTATACTCCTTCTGAGTCCAACTCTACTGAAGGTTGAATCTAAGTTCAGTAAACTGCTCCTGCTGAATCCAGTTCTACTAACTCTTTCATTATGCTGCTCCTGCTGAGTCCAGCAGTTATTGAATCTGAACACCTCTCAGTATCCTGCTTTTGCAGAGTCCAGCACTACTGAGTCTTCAGTCCATGGTACTGAGGCGGATAGTCCACTGAGATTTAGCAGACAAAACTTCTGAGCCTGGATCATGCTGAAGGCAAGTCTACTGAGTCTGAAACTCTCAGAGACCAAGACGTTACAAATACAAAGGAATGGTTCACCAATCAAATTAGGGTTTCGGAATCAGCCAAATCTTATAAACAATCTACTGTTGAATCATCTCCCAACAATAAATGTGTACCTACAGAAATGTTGTGGAAACAAAGTTCAGTTCAAAGCTATTATTCAAAAGAATCAAATGCTACCTCTAGCCTACATTGCCACTCAAGATCATTTCGTCAGTGCCCTAACCAAAGACACAAGTAATGATGCCAATATATGACTTGGTAAAAATCAACTGGGTTGATTCTGTCATCAATGATTTCGATACTCAATCAAAGAGGTTTGCGAACGTCAGAGTCTCAAGGATGAATGTGAGACAACTAGAGAAGGGTAAGGTACTATATGGCACCAACCTATCGATGATGATACAACATGTGCCAAGGCACTGTTGGCTTTGCTGGATAGAAAGACCTTCCTAAAAGGGAAGATTAATTCCAAACCACAACAATGACGAAGCAATCCATAGGATACGGGGCTGATGAGAAAGAAAATGAAAATCAGCTGAAGCCAGTCACCAAACATCCCCTGCTACTGTCCAATAAAAGTCGAAGAGAAGATGGTTGGCCAAAAAAGACACTGAGAAAGTTAAACTGGCTAGTCCATATGTGGAACTAGCATATGAAATCACAAAATCCAAAACCAAGGATAAGATTCCCTTGCGGCACAGAATGGTGAAACTAGTCGATTATCAAGTGCCGGAGACAGCTATAGCAGAAACTCAATCAGAACACACTGAAGAAACAGTTGAACAGACTATTACTGAGGAAACACATACTTAAAAGGGCTCTGAAAGTTCTGACGAAGAAAGAGAAGACATCCTATACCACAATCAAAGAAACCGTCTCAGGGCAAGGCATGAAGTTACCAACTCTATTCCTGAAATCGAGGGAGATTTTGATCTCAAGGTTGTCGTTGTATGAGCTCGCCTTTAGATGATCCTTCGTTTCAGAAGATAGTGTTGGTCCCGAGTCAAATGTTCTGATGTAGAGGGGGGTGGGGGGCGTGAATACACCTGAAAACCTTTTACTCAAACTTGAACGCGAATAGTCCGATAGCGGAGACTGTTTACTGAATGAGTTCAGTAGACCAGACAAGTTGTTCTAGATTGCGTGGACAGAGAGACTAAAGGTGCTGAGCTCTGCTAGCTGACTGATGTCAAAATTCAGACGCGTTCAGCAGTGTTCAGTACCGTTAGGAAAGTGTAGGCCCAATTCAGTTTGGTTTGAAAATGTTTGTTTATAAAACTGCTTCAATAGATTAGTGCAGTCAGTAAAGCTTGTTAGTATGAACAGTTAAATCAATGCAACACTTATAAATAAAAAAACTTTTAAAGTCGTTCGGATACGCAAGATCCTACGTCCACTGTCATGAACAAGGCAGGAGGCTATTTTATTATACTGAGTTAGTCTCAGTCGGTTTGTTTACTGGACAAACACCGTCTTGTGATTATACTGAGCAAGTCTCAGTTTACAGGGTCAAACACAAAATATGCTTGAATGTATCTCCAACGATGAAGAAGTCCTTAACACTAAGAACGGTTCAATAAATTGAACTTCTTCGGTCTAAGTTATAGATAAATACAGTTGAGCTTAGGTTAGAGGGAAAGGGAACAAGAAAGGCTTCTAGAATGAAGAACCGTGAGGAATAATCTCTCTGGGTTCGTGTTCTTCACTTCGATGCTAGAGGCTTGAGTTCTATGTAAGCTTCAGTTCCATTAGAGCAGGTTGTATGCTTTTCAAGCTAAGATTTAGCTCTGAACTTCGTATGTCGTTGTGTTGTATCATACATCATCAATTTGATTTTCCCTCTATTTATAGACGTAAGCTATGGATAGATCCATTCGAGACGAACTGTCCATGTGTCACTCTATTCAGTAGCTAACGGCTCTTTTGAATTTCCGCAGAGTCCACTATCTTTTTCAGGAAAGTGGTTGACTTGCAGCTTTTGACAGATACTTTTCCAGCTGGCTTCTTGTCATTGGTCGAGGTACAGAAAGTGAATGAGATACTTCCAGACTTCAAGGTTGATACTGAAGCTGACTTCTCTCAGTTGTACGATCTCGGACCACTCTACTGAAATGACATTGAAGTCCTCTGTCAGTCAAGGAAACTGACAGACCATTGCTGAGTCTGACCCATAGGTTCAGTAGTATACTCCGGCTGAGTTCATCTCTACTGAAGGTTAAGACTCTAAGTTCGAAAATGCTTCCTCTGAGTCCAGTTCTCCGACTCTCGAACACCTTTCGAAGTATCTTTGCTCCCCGCTGAGTCCAGCACTAATGAATCTTCACTCTCTGGCGCTGCGGCGAACAGTCTACTGAAGGACAACAGATATAACTACTGAGCTGAAACCATGTTGTAGGCTAGTCTGTTGAGTCTGAAACACTCAGAGACAAAGGTGTTGACTTTTAGAAAGGATGGTTCACTAATCAACATAGGGTTTTGGGATCAGCCAAATCATTAATTATTAAGGAACTGGCCTATTGCTGAATCATCTCCCAACAATTTCCCCCTATTTCTATTTGATGATGCCAAAACCTATCACTATCAGTTATCTAACACTACCAAAGAATCTAAAGAAGAGACAGACACAAACTCCTTACAAGTATTACAATGAGAAATAATGGAGAGTATCTTTAACTCTTCTAAGCTAAGTAGAATACTGAATACAGAGATAATCAGTGAGTGTGTGAGTCAGTAATCACTTAGGTGATTCTGAGTGTTAAAATAAGACAAAATAGGCCATGGAGACAACAAGAAATTGTCAGGCCAAGTAACAATTGATGTATTGATATATATGAGAAATTCAGTACATTTACATCACTTGCTACACTAGGAACTGCAGAGATCTATCAAGACTACTTCCTAAAAGATTTGAAGCATTGAATTATGGCCTTAATATCATTCGATTTGTCTTCGGGCAGACGAAGTTCATACATCTTGAAGGTATCTCCTCTCAGCTTCTGGATCTTCGGCATATCTTCTGAATCATCAAGTCCAAGATCAAGAGCTAAGGCTGCTTTCCGTACTTCGTTTTCTATCACCCATGTGTAAAGAGATCTATCTAATTTCTGTGGTGGAGGCAGAGTCCTGAAAGCCAAAGTCCTTATATCAATGTCAGCTCCAAGGGCTTTCTCGATAACAATGTAGATCTCATTATCACATTTCTGAATTCATTTAGCAAATACTTCATTCTTCGGAGAGTCAGGCCAAAACTGCCAAGCATAATATCGCTTGAGGAACTCAGCTTTGATTGTCTCCCATGCCTAAGTCCTTTCCCAGGGCATCCACTGATCGATACAAGGCTATCTATGAATCTTCTGATCATTAGGTCTGCGGCCTCTTCTGATTCTTTTTGAAGTGGTTGGGATATCCATGTCCTTCGGTGAAGGTGGCCTAGGCTTTAACCTTTCAGCTTCTCTACCCTCTTCAGCAGCCTTCTCCTTAGCTAGAGCCTTTTGCCTTCTGAACTCTTCCAAGTGATGAAATTCAGCTCTCTTATCAAGGGCAATGATGCTGAAATTGATCATCTCTTCGATTAGAGGCTCAGCTCTCTTTTTCTGTGTTTGCTGGGATTCTCCATTGTTTTTCTGTTCAGCTTTCCTCTCCTTCTCTTGTTCTTTGTCCGCATCATCACGGATGGTAAGCTTCCTAGCGACCGGCCTCTGAGTGGGTTTCCTTGCAAGAACCTTAGTTCTTGCTTTGGTCGGTGCTTTTTCGGTTTGTTGGCTGCATCAGCCTCAGCGAGCTCTCTGGGAAGTTTTTCATCAGCGTCGATTTGTGCCTGCTCAGTTGGGCTGATGTATCTTTTGAGGGATTTGGGTTTAGGAGTTGGAATATTTAGCACTTTCTTCCCTTTCCTAAATACTGGCGGAGGCAGAGGAGCTGAGTCTTCATCATCTGACTCCTCCAGAAACTTGGTCACATCCTCTATAATCTTCTGAGAGGGTTTAGACATGCCAGTTTCTACTGCCATCCTGGGTTTTGAGCCACTTGGGCCTGTCTCAGCTCCTACATCTCCTATTGAGACGCCTTGGGCTATAACCATTGTTCCTTGAGCTTCCCCTTTAGGCTTATCACTCTTAGCTGATTGAATTAGAGCGATTTGTTTCTCATCCTTTTCCCCCTTTTTGGCATCATCCAATATGCGTGGGGGTGGGAATGGGAACTACCTTGGAGTTGATCGAATGGAAGGAATTTATGAGCTCCTCAAGGTATTCTGAAGACCTTCAAATTTGAGATCTAGATTTTTCCTCTCAGTAATCCGATCATCACCATACTTCCGGTGAGAGGAATCTACAATGTCTTCTATATTCTTCAGCTTGGCATCGATCTTTCTTTCACACTCCTTCTAAAAAGTTGAAAATCTTTGTTCATGAGCTTGAGTGAGGGTGGAGATCTGGTTCTGATGGTCTGACTGAGCTGCCTTGAAAGAATCAAGAAGAGTGGAATGGGCAGACTTCAGTAGCTCTTGAATCGATGCTTGCTGAGCGTCCAAGTTAGCTTTCTGTGCACATTAAGCATCCTTGAGGATAGATGAGAAGTCAGGGACAGGGGGTGAAGAGATATTCTGAACTAAAGCTTTCAGACCCCTGAGTTCCTCGCACTGAGCTTTAGTGGCCTTGTTCCAAATTTTGTGCACATTTCTAGCAAGGAGACGATTCTGAGTCCCCTGCTTCAGAATTGCTTTGGCCACTGACCTCGACTTTCGATGTTTGCCAACGGAGCCAACCTCATAAGCAGATCCTAGCAGCAGTTGTTCCGGATCAGTAGGCTCAGGGATGCCCGCGGCGGCCGAATCAGGAGGAGGAGAGCTGATATGTTGTTCAGATGACGGTTGAGCTCCCTCCTTCGCCTGTTGAGAACCCTCAGTAGGCTTCTCAGAACCTGCATCACTGGGTAGGTCCTGGTTGTCAAGGCTCGAAGGACCTGAGGACCCGACAGTAGGGACTGCTGCTGAAGGATATCTTTCTTCGAGTAATGCTCGCATAGCCGCCCTTAGATCATCGACAGAGCAAATTCCAGCTGGCTCTGAGTAGCCAATTTGCTGAGGAAGCGTTAGCTCATCTGAATTCAGGAGTTCCGAGGACTGGAGACGGATCAGATTCTCTAGAGTGATCCAGTTCTGGAATCGATACAACATCTGAAGCCTAGCCCTGGTGGCTATATCTACCAAGTCTGAATGACTGGAGATTTCTGGAATAGCTTCTGAGATCTCTTGGGTTGCTCTGAATTGAAGCATAGGAATATCAAACCCAAGATCCTCGGCTTCAGTATCAGTCTTCATCTCCTCTAAATTTATTGGAGACTAATGCTTCTCAGCTGATGGATGGATGCTGAGTGGAGCGATGTCAAGTGGAGAGAGTGGTTGTGGAGTAGAGATATGTTCAGGCGCAGTCCCCTGGTCCACTGAATCTGCTCTGTCTGCTGAGTCTACTGCCTTTTCGATGCAGGCTTCTCCGCAGAATGGTCTTTCTCTACAGACTCAGTCTCTTCATCTCTGAGTCTGAGAGGGCTGGTTGCAACTACTGCTATCTCAAAAGTCATCTTCTGCTTCTTCTGAGGAGTAGTAATCTTCTTCACAGGCATTTGGGCTTTCCTCTTGCCCTTACCCTCTTCAGTACCTACGCCGATCTGCTGAAGAGCACTGGCGCGGTTGTGAAATCTGATCTTTTTGTTGTTGAAGTACTCCTTATCAGCGTAGGTGACAGGATCAGATCCACACAGCTCTTCGATCATGATAGACAGTGTCATGCCATATAGCAACTTCCCTTTGTCACTCAGTCGACGAGCTGTCCTATCAAATTTTGCCGCTTGTGCCTGAAATTCATTGATGAATACTTCAGACCAATTTATTTGAGCTCTATCATATGTGGCCATCATCATCTGAAGTTTTAGCAAAGATACTTGATCAAATGAGCCGGCCTGGCTTGTCAGGATCTGAGTTACAATATAGGCCAAGGCTCTGAACTGGGAAGCATGTTGCTCTTGGGGAAGGCAGCTCTGAACATGGTTGGCTTCCCACAGAACATGGTCAGGTATTCGTCGAGGATGTCGTCCTTATATCCGGCAGGACTAATTCCCTCTGTAGGAAGTCTAAAGCTGCTGATCAGAGATTGCTTCAATGAAATCACTGTGGTTGGTTTCTGGATGTCATGAACTCGGAACGTTCCAACTAGGTCGTTATTTCCTCCTCCAAGTTGAGATACAACTTGGCGATCTGATGAGGCAGGAAGTAGGAGGGTTTCTTTGACAGAAACATCTCCAGCCCAGATGCATTTAGGGCATCATAAATATCTTCGAAGAAGTCCAGGCCGCTGGAGTCAAACTCCATCACAGGCTCAAACCAGACTCTTCCCTTCTCAAGAATCTCAACAATGTCAGCCAGAGAAATAACTTGAAGATTCGACATGATTATATCTACAAAAACAATGGTTAGCACTTGAAACTAGAGTTAGTCAGTAAGTGCTTAAGAAATAGGAGTTACCGTAAGCAAATCTTTGAGTTTATATGAAGGCAAGTAGATATGCTGAATGATTTCAGAGATTCTTAAGGAGTTGCAGAAAAAGATATGGCGAAAATGGCGGGGTGAGAAAGATAATGTCGATATATAGATTATTTTAAATATGAAGCATTTTATCAATTGAAGGTTTAGATTTAATCTCGCTTTTCAGTGTACGGTCATGATTTTATGAGATTAATAAGAGTGATGATCAAATCTCAGACGAAATTAGTTGTTTTTAGATAAGGTATTACGACTCGCATTATATGCAAAGCAGATTTCAACAAAGTTGCATGGAATGTCATGTATTTAATGAAAAAGAATTTCATTAATGACATTTTATAGAGCATTAAGTGCGATGCTGAGCTTCTTCATGACAAACACCTTTTTAAATGAATTATGCCAAGTTAACTACTGAAAGAGATACGCAAACCTATCAGCTGAACATTGTAATCGGTTGATACCTTGTTGGGAGATGATTCAGCCGTAGAATGTTTAGAAGATTTGGCTAATTTAAAAACCCTAATTTGATTGGTGAACCATTCCTTTGTATTTGTAACGCCTTGGTCTCTGAGAGTTTCAGACTCAGTAGACTTGCTTTCAGCATGGTCCAACCTCAGAAGTTCTGTCTGCTGAACCTCAGTAGACTATCCGCCTCAATACCATGGAGTGAAGACTCAGTAGTGCCGGACTCAGCAGGAGCAGCATACTGAGAGGTGTTCAAAATTAGTAGTGCTGGACTCAGCAGGAGCAGCATACTGAGAGGTGTTCAGATTCAGTATTGCTGGACTCAGCAGGAGCAACATACTGAAAGAGTCAGTACAACTGGACTCAGCAGGAGTAGTTTACTGAACTCAGAGTCGACCTTCAGTAGAGTTGGACTCAGCAGGAATATAATATTGAATCACTGGTCAGACTCAATAACGGCGTGATAGTTTCCTTAGCTGTCAGTGGTCTTCAAAGGTTAAATCAGTAGAGTTGTCCGAGGTCGTACACATCAGAGAAGTCAGCTTCAGTATCTGCCTTGAAGTTTAAATGTCTTAACAACTTTCAACACCTCGACCAATGACAAGCAGCCAGCTGTCAAAGTACTGGTAAAAAGCTGCAAGTCAACCACTTTCCTGAAAAAGAGAGTGAACTCTGCACGATTTCAAAAGAGCCGTTACCTACACAAATAGAGTGACACGTGGACAGTTCGTCTCTAACGGATCTATCCATAGCTCACCTCTATTAATAGGAAAAATAAAATCATTGAATACACGAGAAGCTAATCAACATACGAGCATTGAACAAACAAGAATACAACTTTCCGCGAAGAACTAAGGAGAAAACAACTGACCGCAAAAAGCACTCATACTGCTCTAGGGAACCAAGCTTACATAGAATCAAAGCCTCTAGAATCCAAGTGAAAGAACACAAACCCAGAGAGATTTTTCCTCATTGTTCTCTTCTTGTTCACTCTAGAAGCCCCTTTTTGTTCCCTTTCCCTCTAACCTAAGCTCAACTGAACTTATCTATAGCTTAGAACCGAAGGAGTTCATCTCTTGAACTGTTCTTATTGTAAAGAACTCCTTCACTATTGGAGAATCATTCAAACATTTTTGTTGACTTTGTAAATTGAGACTTGCTTAGTATAATCACAAGGCCGTGTTTGTCCAGTGTACAAACCAACTGAGACTAACTAAGTATAATAAAATAGCCTCCTGATCTGTTCAAGACAGTGGACGTAGGATTTTGGATATCCGAACCACTTTAAAAGTCGCTGTGTCTTTTACTGTTCATTCTGAAAATCGTTTACAAAATCATTCAACTGAGTTTCAGTAAAAAACTTAACTGAGTGCACTAATCTACTGAAACTGTTTTAATTAATAACGTTTTCAAACTCAACTGAATTGGGCCTACACATTTACGCACGCTACTGAACGGTACTGAATTCTGACATCAGTCAGCTAGCAGACCTCAGTATAGTCAGTCACTCTGTCCACGCGATCTAGAACAGCATGTCTGGTCTACTGAATCCATTCAGTAGACATCCTCCATAATCGGACTGTTCGCGTTCAAGTTTGAGAAAAAGGTTTTCAGGTGTATTCACCGCCCCTCTACACCTAAACATTTGACTCAGGACTAACATACCTCGTGTAGTTGCTTGCTATCTCCGTGTACTGAACGTCATCAGTACTGAGAGTAGACATTACCCCTTACTCTTTTGTGATCGACACTACAGAGTGATTGCTACTTCTGAAACCGCTTACTGAGTTGAGTCAGTAGGGTCCAATAGAACTAGCTCTACTGAAAGTTCTCTGAATCTGGTTTCAGCTATTTGTTTGGTCAGTATGCCAGCCCTTTGACGATCAGTATGGATTTTCTCCATTCTAATATCCTTCTTTTTGACATGATCGCGAATGAAGTGGTGTCTGATGTCCACGTGCTTCCATCTTGTGTTTAGAACGGGGTTCTGAGTAATTGCAATGGCACTGGTACTGTCGCAGTATATCGGCACTTCATTCTGAAAAACATCGTAGTCTCGTAGCTGCTGTCTCGGCCGAAGGATTTGGACGCAACAACTTCCGGCAACCATGTATTCAGATTCAGTAGTTGACGTTGCTACTGAATGATGCTTCTTGGAGAGCCATGAAACGAGCTTACTGCCGAGGACCTGACAAGTTCCTGAAGTTGATTTCGGTCAATCCTGCAACCTGCGTAGTCAGCATCAGAGCAATCAGTTAGTTCAATAATATCATCTGTTGGATACCATAACCCCATGTCAGGTGTTCCTCTAAGATTGCGGAGAATCTTCTTTGCTGAGTCCATGTGACTCTGCTTAGGATTCGCCTGAAATCGAGCGCAGACACCTACAACATAAGTTATCTCAGGTCTACTAGCAGTAAGATATAATAGTGAACTAATAATTGCACGAAAATCAGTATGGTCTACTGATACTGCCTCTTTGTCAAGATCTATCTTCTTATTCGTGTTCATCGGGATCTTGACTGGTTTGCTGGATTTGAAACAGAACTTTTTGATGAGGTCTCAATCGTATTTGCCTTGATTGACGAACGTTCCCCTTTTTGATTGTTTGACTTAGAATCTAAGGAAGTAGTTCATCTCTCCCATCATTGACATCTCGAATTTGTCCTTCATTATTTTCTCGAACTGCTGACACATGATGACATTCTTTGAACCAAAGATTATGTCATCTACGTAGATCTGCACAAGTTGAATGTTGTCGCCTAGATGAATGCTAAATAAAGTGCGATCCACGGTGCCCTTCTGAAAACCTTTTTGAAGAAGAAACTTAGAAAGGGTGTCGTACCAAGCCCTGGTGCTTCTTTTAGCCCGTACAGAGCTTTTCTGAGTCTATACTCCTGATGTCCCTACTGATAGCCGGGAGGTTGTTCCACATAGACTTCTTTTTTCAGAACGCCATTTAGGAACGCTGACTTTACATCCATTTGATAAACTCTGAATAGTTGATCTGTTGCCTAAGCAAGGAATAATCTGATGGCCTCCAGTCTTGCAACTGGAGTGAAAGTTTCATTGAAATCTATCCCTTCGGCTTGACAGTAGCCCTTCGCAACGCGTCAAGCTTTGTTCCTTACTATAACGTTGTTTTCATCGCGCTTGTTTTTGAAGACCCATATGGTTCCGATCACGTGTTAATGTCGGGGTCTGTCAACAAGCTCCCATACCTCATTTATGATGAATTGGTTGAGCTCTTCTTGCATAGCTATGATCCAGTCAGCATCGGCCAGTGCTTCTTCGATGGATTGAGGCTCTTCAGTAGATAGGAAACATGAGTACAAAGCGCTTTCTCCTAACCATAGCTTTGTCCTTGTTTTGATGCTTGCTAAAGGATTACCTATAATAAGATCAGAAGTGTGAGAATCTAACCAAGACCTTCTTTGTCTAGAGTCGTCTTCTGAAATGACATCTGCAGTAACAGTTAGAGTGTCAGGCATTTCAGTACTACTGTTCGGAGATTGTGGTAATTCAGTAATGGAGTTAGGGTCTACTGAGTTTCCAGGTTCAGGGGCATTAAGATTGAGAACAAGTTTTGTTCCCCCATAATTATTATACTCGGTGGAGGTCTCAGTTAGCACTTGGGTTTCTTAATCGACCTGAGTTACCTTTTATCGATTATGTTCAGTAGAATCAGTCAGTTCAGCTACGTTCGTTGCTGGCTGTGACTCAGTAATGGTGACTCAGTAATGGTGACTTCATTTTCTTCTTCTGAATCATTATCCCAGCAATGTTGGATTTTTTCTATATTTTCTTTTAAGCTCAGATCCCGTAGCTCTTTGTTGATGTCCTCAGATTTTGAATGTGAGTTTCTGCTCCTGTTCTCAGTAGCAAACTTATTAAAAACAACATGAGGGCTTTCCAGCATGCAAAGGGTCCGGTAGTTAAAAACTTTGAAGGCTTTACTGACCCGGGAGTATCCTAAGAAGACTCTCTAGTCTGACCTGCTATCAAAAGTCTTTAACTGGTCCATTCCATTATTGTGGATAAAGCATGAACACCCAAAAAAATGGAAATGAGATATGAGAGGCTTCCTGCCGTTCCATAGTTCAAATGTTGTCTTTTGATGTTTCTTTGTCAATAGAGATCTGTTATGAGTATGACATGCAGTGTCAGTAGCTTTTGCCCAGAATTTTGATGGGAGTCCTGAATCTGCGAGTAGGGTTCTTGCTGTTTCTTTTAGTGTTTTGTTTTTCCTTTCAGCAAACCCATTTTGTTGAGGCGTGCGTGCAACAGACGTCTCATGCTCTATTCCTTCAGTTTCGCAGAACTCTTTGACCATCGCATTCAGGAACTCAGTTCCTCAGTCTGAACGGATCTTTTTGATCTTGATGTCCTTCTCGACACTAAGCTTTTTCAAAAGCGTAGGTAACTATGTTTTGACGTCAAATTTGTTGGCAATGAATATGACCCATGAGTACCGCGCGTAGTCATCAATGACTATAAGTGCATACTTCTTGCCTCTGATCGTCAAAGAAGAGACTAGTCCGAACAAATCCATGTGAAGAAGCTGAAGGATTCCATTAGTGGAAGGTGATGGAACTTGAGGATTTTCTTTCTTTGTTTGCTTTCCCTTTAGAAAAGCTTCGCACTGAGTGTTTTTGCTGAACACTTCATTCAGCAGTCCTCTCACTAGAGCGTTTCTAGCTAGCTTGTTTAGCGTCTTGAAGTTGAGATGGCTAAGTCTTCTATGCCAGAGCCATCCTGTTCTGTTGTCGTTCTTCGTTAGCAAGCATGCCTCGGGTTCTGCTGAGTCCCAATCAGCAATGTATATATTTTTTTGTACGAACCTGATAACACTGTTTTCCCTGTTGATTTATCAATAACAACACAGAAACCAGTGTAAAAATCACTCTAATGGAGTTGTCGCAAAATTGACTAACAGAGAGAAGATTATGCTGAAGCCCTTTAACATACGATAATCTTAGAACTGTGGTAGTTCCAAAGCTGAGTGTTCTGTAGCCTCTGGTGTAGCCTTTTGCGTTGTCTCTAAATTCTATTCGGGGTCCTTCTTCCTTGATATAATTCTTAAGGAGACTCTTCTAGTACGTCATATGCCTTGAGCATCCGCTGTCCATGTACCATGGGTCCCTGTGCACCTCATCCTCTTCTCCTGCCCTCAGACACTCCTCTATTTCTTCTTTAAGCTCTTGTGCCATGAAGGCGTCTTCATCATCGGATGAATCAATGAAGGTGTCGACTTCATCTGAGTCGTCTGAGAGTTCACCATCAATATATGCTTGTCGCTTCTTGAGGAACTTCTCACTTCGAGCTTTTCTCGCAGCTCTTTCAGTTGTGCTAAGCTCAGGACAATCATATTGATAGTGTCCTTGCTTTTTGCAGTTGTAGCAGGTGGTGACTCTGCTCTCTTTACTGTCAGTGTCTTTCGACTGTTGAGGAGAGTCCTCCCGTTTCCTGCATTCAGAAGTTTGTGAGTTAGGATTGCGCTTAGGTGAGAAATCAGACTTACTCTTTGATTCTCTGACGGTTCTGTTTAGTTTCTTGTACCGATCCTTCTCCTTCTAATACTTTAGCACAAGTAGCGCGTATTGTTCAACTAAGCTCCCTTCTTGTATTGCACTAGTTGATGGTTCAGCTTTGCTGGACTTAGGAGCCGGTGTGCTGACTGATGCCTTGAAGGCATGATCAATCTGGGTGTCAGTTTCAGCTCTCTGTTTTCTCTGCGGTAGACCGAACTCAAACTCTTCCGCCTTTATTTCTGAAAAAATATGATCAGGAGACACAGAATCAAGGTCAGAATGTCTTAAAAGAGTAGCAAATGGAGTCCGTGGTCCGTCCGGAAGTGCTCTCAATATTTTGAGATTCATTTCTCGGTTGGACAACGTCTTTCCCAGCCCATTGATGGTATTCATCAGATATGTGAATGTGATGTTGAGATCTTCTATCGTGTCTCTGGGCATGAGTGACAATCTCTTCAGTTTCTGGAGTTCCAGCGCCAGCTTATTGGCTTTAATCTTCTGAGTCCCCCGACTCAGTAGCGCTAGAGCGTCCCGAAGCTCTTTGGCGGACTTGCAGTCCTGAACTCTTCCGAGATAGGAGTCGCTCAGAGTGGTCAGTATGGCGTTCCTGGTTACCCACTCTAGATTGTGAAGCTTCTTCTCTTCAGGAGTGAACAAGCTTCTGTTTTTTGGCACCTTTTATCCGGTAGTAGCTCCTCCTTTTCAACCATATGAAGGAAATAGGAGGTGAAGAATTGATACCTTCCTCCTTCGTGTAGTGTTGCAGCTCTGATTGTTGGTCGTATGTCAGATCTTCTGATCTATGTCCCGGCCCTTCCGCTCCTCCGTGTGGACAGAGATCTGAGAGGAATTATTTTTCTGCTCTTTCTGTATCTCACACGTTTTTCTAGCGTGAATGATTTTTATGAAATCATAATCATCATAAACGTGTTTTTTTCCTCTATATATAATATATAAAACATTATATTATAATTTTGGCCCATTAGTAATTATAATGCTAATGGACTTCTAATTATAAATTAACATTCAGCCCATAATATAATTAATAATAACTGGGGCACTTATTTATAAATTAATTGGCTCAGCCAATTAATTCCAGATAAATAATTTCTATATTATTAAATAATGTATAAATACATTAAACTATTAATAATAATTTCTGAGAGAGCAGAATAAATACTGGGCAGCTAATTAGGCCAGACCACGGATCCAATACAAGAAATAAAGTCGGGCCTCAAATTAATAAATTATCAATGCTCAGCCCAGAGCAAAATTAATTAATAAACGCAGATTCATTCCACTAGAGAATTCGTGCTTAATTACCCCTTTATCCCAACTTGAGCATGAGCTTGTATTTTAGACTTAATCGATCCCCGTATCTAAGATAGAAATATCCGTTAAATAATTAAGCCCACTGACAGCTTAAATTAATTAACATCTTATATATTCCTGAGAAGTACCACTCGACCTTATTAACACACCTGAACTTAATCAACCGATCGGGTTCAGTGTGCTAATCCTTACGAGTTCCTCAGGGGATATTATCAACCTGTTTTACTATGATACGGCTGCAAGATACAGACAACCAGCTTGAGCCACAAATAACTACTAACACCTAAGATACGTAGATCCGGTCATGATGACGTTCACCATAGTAGGTCAAAGTGATAGATAGCCAAATCCGCTCAGCTGAAGTCTTACCAAGCTTAAGACCAGCTGAGTCATTGAGATCTTGGTTCTCCACTTAGGCCAGTCAGGAGAACACATCTCACTGTGATCCATCAATACACCACTTTATACCAGTAAAGACAAGCAGCCAAGACAATCCACTTCTTATCTAAACTGCAGCTTAAACCGACAACTTATCCTTAAGTTGTCTCAGCTATGATAACTGTTTATATCTTGTCAGTTCAACCAATTAGTGTGGTTTTCTATGATACCCGACACACTACACAAATCTAACTTTCATACAAGATAAAGGATTATATGTGCAAATATATAGTTATCAGATAGGAGAATAAAATAGTGGTAAGGATAAAACACGTTGTATACAAGCATAAAATTTGCTTCCAGTATACAAAATCCCAACAATTCTCCCACTTATACTAAATTAAACTTTTAGTATACAATGTGTCAGTTCTATGTACAGACTAGTAGCTATCTATCCTGTCTATTATTGCATCTTCTCCCACTTATACAAAAGTTTCTATAGTCCTAAGTGGGGGGCATCTCTACCACTCTTAGGCCATGAACTTGCTTTTCGTAAGCCGGAACTGGTAAGCTCTTCGTGAAAGGATCAGCTAGGTTGTCTTCAGTTCCAATTTTGCCAATCACCACGTCTCCTCGATGTACGAATTCTCGTATGATATGGTACTTCATGTCTATCTATTTAGACGCCTTGTGGGATCTGGGTTCCTTTGAATTTGCCACTACACCCGCATTATCACAATAAATCGTGATCGCCTTAGGTAAATTCTAAACAATATCAAGATCCAAGAGGAAATTCTTAAGTCAAACTGCCTCTTTCGAAGCTTCTGAAGCAGCCACATACTCTGCTTCCATGGTTGAGTCCGCAATGCATTTCTGCTTTGCACTCCTCTATGAGATGGCTCCACCCCCCAAGGTAAACACATAACCCGAGGTAGACTTCTTCTCGTCTCTGTCACTCTGGAAATCCGAGTCTGTAAAACCCATAGGCACTAAACTGTCTGACTGGTAAAAAAGCATATAATCTTTAGTCCTTTTAAGGTATTTAAGAATGTGCTTTACCGCAGTCCACTGCTCCTATCCAGGGTTAGACTGATATCTTGAGACCATGCCTACAGCATATGAGATATCTGGTCTCGTACAAAGCATTGCATACATGAGGCTACCGACGACGGAAGCATATGGTACTAGCCTCATACTTTCTATCTCTTTAGACGTTTTAGGGCACTGATTCTTTGATAGAAAAATGCCATGTCTGAAAGGTACTGAACCTCTCTTGGAATTTTGCATAACATCCTTTTCTGGCGATCTCGGATAACCTTGATCCCAAGGATGTAAGCATCTTCACCTAAGTCCTTCATTTGAAACTGCTCAGATAACCACGTCTTTATGTCCGATAACACTTCAACATTGTTGCCAATGAGAAGGATGTCATCTACGTAAAGTGCAAGAAACACTACTGATCCGTTAACACAGATACGGTACACACACGCCTCGTTAGGACATGATACAAATCCATAGGATTTGACTACCTCGTCGAAACGCTGGTGCTAGAAATCGGGAAGCTTGCTTAAGTCCATAAATAAACTTCTTAAGATTCCAAACTAGATGTTATTCGCCCTCCTTCACATAACCTTCTGGTTGTTTCATGTAGATATCTCTTCCTTTATCAAGGTGATCGTTTAAGAACGCAATTTTGACATCCATTTGCCAGATTTCTAGGTTCATGTGAGTTGCTATGGAAAGAAGAATCCGAATGGACTTAATCATTGCTACGGGCGAGAAGGTCTCTTCATAATCGATACCTTCTTTCTGGGTGAAACCCTTCGCCACTAGCCTGACCTTAAACGCCCTGATCTCTCCATTTGGTCCTCTCTTTCTCTTGTATACCCACTTACTACCAATTGCCTTGCAGCCCTCAGGTAGTTCAGTGATCTCGTATACATCCATATCAGTTATGGACTTTAATTCTGAGTCCATGGCGATTCGCCAAGAATCTGCATCTATATCTTCCACTACTTTGTTATAGGTCCAGGGATCAACGGTATCTTGTTCATCTGTCGGGAGATGATCAGACGTCTCCCCAGTGAACATATACCGATCAGGTGTAAATATCACCCTCCCACTACGTCGAACAAGGTGTCGAGCGTGTGGTAACAGATTGTGCAGTTACTCGTGGAGTACTATCTTGCACAACTGGTTGTTCTAGTGGAACTCAACCGCCTTGTAACTCCTCAAGGATGATGTCGACTCGAGACTTATGGTTACTAATGTAATCATCTTCTAAGAACCGAGCGTTAGTACTAATAACGATCTTTTGTTCTTTAGGATCATAAAAGTATCCACCCTTTGTTTCCTTCGGATACCCTATGAACAACATCACTTCTGAACGTGATTCCAATTTGTTGGCTTGCCTATTTAGCGCATAAGCAGGACAAACCACAAATCCTTTAGTGGTGCAAACTAGGCTTATGGCCATTCCACAACTCAAAAGGGGTTTATTTTACCGACTTGGAAGGCACACGGTTCAGCAAGTATGCTGCAATCTCTAGGGCATATCCCCAAAAGGAAATTGGCAAAGTTGCATAACTCATCACGGACCGAACCATCTCTAAGAGAGTTCGGTTCCTTCTCTCTGACACACCATTTTACTGAGGCGTGCCCGGTGTTGTCAACTGGGATGTAATCCCACATTCAGTCAAATAGTCGTTGAACTCATTGGATAGGTATTCCCCACCACGATCAGATTGTGGTGTTTTGATTTCTTTACCTAACTTCTTCTCCACTTCTGCCTTGAATTCCTTAAAGGTTTCAAAGTAATCCGACTTGTGGCGAAGAAGGTAAATTTATCTATACCTCGAGTAATCATCAGTAAATGTGATGAAGTACTCATACCCTCCACGAGCTTGTATAGATATAGACCCACACAAGTCAGAATGTATCAAACTTAATATTTCTATGGCTCTAGAACCCTTTGTCTTGAAAGGCCTAGTCACCATCTTTCCTTCTAAGCAGGGTTCGCAAGTTGGAAATGGTTCAACATGGAGAGACTCTAATGATCCATATTCCACCAACCTTTGAGTCCTGTTAAGATTGATGTGACCTAGTCCTAAGTGCCATAGATAAGTTTGGTTTACCTTAGAAGACTCTTTCCTCTTCTTAGGACTTGATGATGAGGAAGCAATATTAACAAAACTACGCGGTTTACAAGTAATAGTATATAAAGATCCGTTTAATGGTTCACCACAGATAAAATCATCGTCTTTCATGATAGAAACTTCACTATCAAGACATGATTTATAACCATCCATAGTGTAGATTTTTGAAACAGATATTATGTTTCGCCTAAACTCAGGCACATGTAAAACATCTTTAAGTACTAAAACATAACTATCAAAAGATAGATGTAAATCTCCAATGACAATTGCAGGAACTTTCGATCCATTGCTCATTGAGACTACCACCTCGCTATTGCTCAATTGCCTTTTCTGCAAGAAACCTTGCAAGGTGTAACAAACATGATCAGTTGCCCACGAATCCACTACGCATTCGTAGGTAGAAGAGAAAACCAGAACAATTTCAGTTACAAGAGCGACTCGCGTCTCTTTCTGTTTTGCCTTGACATCTGGATTATAATTATTCTAGTGTCCTTTCTTACCACTCTTGAAGAACCTTCCTTTCTCCTTTGACATTCGCATGTCCCTGGTAAGGATCGTCTTTTTACTCCCACCGCTCTTCTTAAATTGACCACCATTTCTGCTCTTTATTTGGTTTCCGCCTTTCGGAGGATTCCTTGAACTACTAGGGATATTCAAGACTTGAACATTCTTGCCCTTTCCTATAACCTCTTTGAACCCTGCCAAAGATTTGAGTAACTTACTCATAGCAAACTCGTTCTTAAACATAGCGGTCCTAAAACAAAAGTTCTTAGAGGACCTTTCCAGAGCATTTCTTGGGAAGGTAAGATATATCTTTCACTCTATGAAATTATTAAAATTGTTAAACCCGTTAGGGTTAGGTTGGTGAGACTGTTTAGGAACTCGAAAAATTTCGAACAGACATATCTGAAAAATATAATTTAAAAGCATGTATGAAATTCATATTTGCACATAATTCGTAATTAACCATCATTGTAACCTTTTGAAAAACCAATGATAGTTAAATACTCTAATAGCCCTAGAGATGACACTCGTGAGACACTCAGGTGGATGTTTACTCGTGTATCCCTAGATCAAGCTATTTACCTAGCTCTTTAATTACAATCCACACCTAGGTTCTTAAGACGAATGAAATTAATAATCCGATATCTCTGGACCATGTCACTATTAATATTAAAATGCAGGAAGGGACTTCTCGGGAAGTTGTACCCGCGGTGACATCTAAGCTTTGACCATTAAATTGACCGAATTAATATCAAATTCTCGAAATTGGCATACTTACGCGAACCATACCGCATTCAATTTGATTTAATTGTCCATCTTATTTAATTATTATCTGCTAGAGTACTCGTGTTTACTAGGCATGTAAGCCACTCAGGTGGACGTTTACTTATATAATTGTTCCACTTTTGTATATGATCCAATTAATGGAGGTCCGGTTAAATATTTAATTTCTAATTTAAATGGAATCCAATTAAATATTTAATTTATTTAATTCTTCAAAAAGTTCGTTGAATCATGCATTCACCATAAAATTTCTAAAGCATGCAATTTCTAAGCGCACATAATAAAACGTGCTCGCGAAAAATAAACATGCTTTAATACGACGTAAATCCTATTTTCATGCTTTTCTAAGCGCAATTAATCACATAATTACATGCTAAAGCATAAGAATAAATAAATGCGAAAATAGAAAATTGAAAACGTCGTTATCGGGCTTAACACGTAATTCCTAACTATTACATTGTCCGATCAAAATACAGCTCTTCGATCCTCAAAATCTTGGAATCTGGAGCTGTCTGCGTCAAAATTACTTCGGAAAAACTGCCTTAGAAAAATTCCACGTCAGCAGAGGTAGTTGCCACGTGTGCATGCCACATCAGCGAGGGCTGGCGTCAGCAAGGCCAGGGCTGACGTCATCCCTTCTTCTTCCTCACCAAAACGCGCCGCCGCTGCCCCGTCTGGCCCCACCGCAGCCCGCCGTTGACAGGGGGGGGGTCGTCCGCGACCTCGCCGTCCTATCCCCGCCTCGCGCAGCTGCCTGCAGCAAATTGAAGGAAATAGGAGGTGAAGAATAGATACCTTCCTCCTTCGTGTGTTGTTGCAGCTCTGATTGTTGCTCGTGTGTCAGTTCTTCTGATCTGTGTCTCGGCCCTTCCGCTCCTCCGTGTGGACAAAGATCTGAGACGAATTATTTTTCTACTCTTTCTAAATATCACACATTTTTCTAGCGTGAATGATTTTTATGAAATAATAATCATCATAAACATGTTTTTTTCCTCTATATATGATGTATAAAACATTATATTATAATTGTGGCCCATTAGTAATTATAATGCTAATGGGCTTCTAATAATAAATTAATATTCAGCCCATAACATAATTAATAATAATTGGGTCACTTATTTATCAATTAATTGGCTCAGCCAATTAATTCCAGTAAATAATTTCTATATTTTTAAATAATGTATAAATACATTAATCTATTAATAATAATTTCCGAGAGAGCAGAATAAATATTGGGCAGCTAATTGGGCCAGACTAGGGATCCAATACAAGAAATAAAGCCAGGCCTCAAATTAATTAATTATCTATACTCAGCCCAGAGCAAAATTAATTAATAAACACGGATTCATTCCACTAGAGAATCCGTGCTGACTTACCCCTTTATCCCAACTTGAGCATGGACTTGTATTTTAGACTTAATCGATCCCAAAATTTAAGATAGAAATATTCGTTAATTAATTAAGCCAACTGACAGCTTAAATTAATTAACATCTTATATATTCCTGAGAAGTACCACTCGAACTTATTAACACACCTGAACTTAATCAACTGGCCGGGTTTAGTGTGTTAATCCTTACGAGTTCCTCAGGGGATATTATCAACCTATTTTTCTAGGATACAGTTGCAAGATACAGATAACCAACCTGAGCCACAAATAACAACTAACACCCAAGATACGTAGATCCGGTCGCGCTGACGTTCACCATAGTAGGTCAAAGTGAGAGATAGCCAAATGCGCACAGCTGAAGTCTTACCAAGCTAAAGACCAGCTAAGTCACTGAGGTCTTGGTTCTCCACTTAGGTCAGTCAAGAGAACACATCTCACTATGATCCATCAATACACCACCTTAAGTGTACCTTTAAAGAGAAGCAACCAAGACAAGCCACTTCTTATCTAAATTGCAGCTTAAACCGACAACTTATCCTTAAGTTGTCTCAGCTGTGATAACAGTTTATATCTTGTCAGTTCAACCAATTTGTGTAGTCTTCTGTGATACCCGACACACTACACAAATCTAACTTTTATTCAAGATAAAGGATTACATGTGCAAATATATATTTATCAGATAGGAGAATAAAATATTGGTAAGGATAAAATACATTGTATACAAGCATAAAATTTGCTTCCAGTATATAAAATCCCAACACTATGGGGACGATCGGTCCGTCTTCCAAGACCTCGATCATGCTATCATGGAGGGAGGTCAGATAAGCTTCCATTCTGACCCGCCATACCCCGTAGTTCTCTACTGAGAACATGGGTAGCATTCTGATTTCTGACATATCAGACATGGTAGATAAAGATATGTATGAAGATTGACATGCAGTGAAAACGTTTTCAAGGATCAGTTCGAGTAGACCAGTTTTAAATAACGAAAGTCCAGAAGAACTCCCGCTCTAATACCTATTGTTGGTCCCAAGTCAAACGTTCAGGTGGGGGGGGGGTGAATACACTTGAAAACCTTTTTGTCAAACTTGAACGCAAACAGTCCGATAACGGAGATTGTCTACTAAATGAGTTCAGTAGACCAGACAAGCCGTTCTAGATCGCATGGGCAGAGTGACTGAAGGTGCTGAGCTCTGCTAGCTAACTGATGTTAGAATTCAAACGCGTTAAGCAGTGTTCAGTAGCGTGCGGAAAGTGTAGGCCCAATTTAGTTTGGTTTGAAAACGTTTTTTATCAAACTATTTCAGGAGATTAGTGCAGTCAGTTAAGCTTATTACTGAAACTCAGTTGAATGATTTTGTAAAATGGTTTTCAGTATGAACAGTTAAATCAATGCAACAGTTATAAACACAGAGACTTTTAAAGACGTTCGGATACGCAAGATCCTACGTCCACTGTCCTAAACAAGGCAGGAGGCTATTTTATTATACTGAGTTAGTCTCAGTCGATTTGTACAACAGACAAACACTGTCTTGTGATTATACTGAGCAAGTCTCAGTTTACAAGATCAAACATAAAATATGTTTGAATGTATCTCCAACGATAAAGGAGTCCTTAACACTAAGAACGGTTCAATAAATTGAACTCCTTCGGTCTAAGCTATAAATAAATACAGTTGAGCTTAGGTTAGAGGGAAAGGGAACAACAAGAAAGGCTTCTAGAATAAAGAACAGTGAGGAATAATCTCTCTGGGTTCGTGTTCTTCACTTGGATGCTAGAGGTTTGAGTTCTATGTAAGCTTGCGTTCCCTTAGAGCAAGTTGTATGCTTTTCTCGCTAAGATTTAGCTCTGAACTTCGTCGCGTATAGCTTGTGTTCTTGCTAGCTTGATGCTCTGTTCGTATGTCGTTGTGTTGTATCGTACATCACCAATTTGATTTTTCCTCTATTTATAGACGTGAGCTATGGATAGATCTATTGGAGACGAACTGTCCACGTGTCACTCTATTTGGTAGCTAACGACTCTTTTGAATTTCCGTAGAGTCCACTATCTTTTTCAGGAAAGTGGTTGACTTGCAGCTTTTGACAAATACTTTTCCAGCTGGCTGCTTGTCATTGATCGAGGTTTAGAAAGTGGTTGAGACACTTGTAGACTTCAAGGTTGATACTGAAGATGACTTCTCTCAGTTGTACGACCTCAGACCACTCTACTGAAATGACATTGAAGTCCTCTGTCAGTCAAGGAAACTGACAGGCCGTTGCTGAGTCAAACCTATAGGTTCAGTAGTATACTCCTGCTGTGTTCAACTCTACTGAAGGTCAAGACTCTGAGTTCAGTAAACTGCTCCGGCTGAGTCCAGTTCTAGTGACTCCCGAACACCTTTCAGTATGCTGCTCCTGCGGAGTCCAGCACTATTGAATCTTCACTCCATGGCGCTGCAGCGGATAGTCTACTGAAGGACAGTAGACAGAACTACCGAGCCGGAACCATGCTGAAGGCTAGTCTACTGAGTATGAAACACTCAGAGACAAAGGTGTTGACTTTTCCAAAGGAATGGTTCACCAATCAACATAGGATTTTGGGATCACCAAAATCACTAATTACTAAGCAACTGGCCTACTGCCGAATCATCTCCCAACAGATAGGATGAGAAAGACAGGATCATGCGTTTTCAGACAATACAAGCTTTTAACACAGAAGAGGCTCGGTTCTTTCAACTCATTGGCTATGGAGAGCCTTCGATATTGATTCGATGGATGCATTAAGGGCTTGAATGATGTTACCCCTTAGCGAGAAGATGGGATCTATTGAGGTCAGTGAGACTTAGTTTCCCGACCATACTAACAAGGATGATGATGCAATTGATTCATTAGCAGCAAGCTCACCCAAGGACGCAGGGCTTAGAAAGCCTACTAAAGGTAATTCTAGCCAGAAGCGTAAGGATGGTGAAGCAGACAAATCAGATAAGGGATCAAAAAGAGACGATGATTCCCAACCTCCCTCCTCCTCCCTTAAGTCCTTAAGTACCATGAGTTTCTCTGAAAAGGAGACCTAATCAACAAATTATATGCAATTCTGAACAAAGGCTATCGAGCTCAGCCTATCAAGCCAAACCCATGAAAGAGTTGTCGACCCAAAGTGTCAAAAAGTGCCTAGATGAACAAGGCGATAAGAATAGACTTCTAGCCAAGGACGTACATGTAAAGTAGACAAAATACACTAAGGCTCAGGATGCAAAGCTAGACACACTGACTGCTAAAGTTAAAAAGCTCAGTTTTGCTCCCAATTCTAACATTGATGTCTTTATTACTAAAGTTTTAAAAGCTTCAGAAGCTCTCTTCCAAGATAGAATTCAGCAAACAATCACGGCAGAGGCCTATGCTGGATATTTAGAACAATACCCAAAGTCATTAATAACACGACTTTACAAGCTGACGTATTTGAGTAGGTAGATGCACTTCTGACTAGGTACAACAGACCTATGCTGGATATTTAGAACAATACCCAAAGTCATATGGTTGAAGTCTGTTGGTCCCGAGTGTACGGTCAGGTGTAGAGGGGGGGGGGGTGAATACACCTGAATCCGATTTTCTAAACTTCAAACACGAACAGTCCTATTCAGGAAAGTGCCGTACTGAAATAATTCAGCAGACCAAATAGCTGTTCTGAATCATGTGTGGCAAAGAGTCTTAAAGAACGAGTCTGACTCTACTGAGATCTGCTAGCTGACTGAGTCAAAATTCAGTATCAACCAGGTAGAGGTCAGCGGTGCAGAAAAGTGTAGGCCCTAACCAGTTGAGTGGAAAACCGTTTTATGCAAGTCTAAGTTCAGCAAGTAGACAGATTCGGTATCTTTGAGACAGGTTGTATGATTTTAGAGAAGATTTTCGGTATGAACAAGGTAAAATCAATGCAACAAGAATCAAACAGAACAATAACGAGACACAGATTTTTAAAGTGGTTCGGATATCAATCGATCCTACGTCCACTGTCCCGAAAGTTCAGGAGGCTATTTATTATACTGAGTTAGTCTTAGTCAGCTTGTGCATAGGACAAAGCTGTGGCTTGGGGATTATACTGAGCAAGTCCCAGTTTACAAAGGCATCAAACTAAAGTGTTTGACAAACTTCTCCAACTATGAAGGAGTCCTTTTACAATAAGGATTGGGTTCAAATATGAACTCCTTCGTCTAAGCTATAAGTATATTCGGTTAAGCTTAGGGTTAGAGGGATAGGGAATGAGAATGTAGCTTCTAGATTGACGAACAGCTGAAATAAGCTTTAGGTTCGTGTATCGTCGATTTGGATACTAGAGGCTCTTCTAACAGTTTAGCTTGGTTCCCTATGAGCTGAGAAGGTAGTCTTTCGCCGGAGATAGATCTTCAAGTTCTTGCGGAAGACTTAGGGTTTTCTGGTTCTAGCTCGTTTTAGTGCTTGTGTATGTTTTCGTCGTTTAAGCTTATGCACCTTTTTTCCTTCTTGAAATGTCCCTCTATTTATAGAGTAGAGATTGGAAAAGATCCGTTGGAGACGATCTTCTTCTTTCTCTCTCTTTTGGTAGCAAACGGCTCTTTTGAAGTAGGTAACAATGTGCTTTCCCTCCTTTTTAGGTAAAGGGTTGACTGCAGCTTTAGCAGGTGAGAAGACACGTGTGTTCTTGTCATTCGTCGAGGCGGATAGAGTGGTTGAGACAGCACCGACTTCAAGGCAAACTGAAGCTGACTTCTCTCTTCCTCGTGTATGACAATGCTGATTGTTTTTCAAAAGTATCTGACAGTTCAGAAGACTGTCTACCGATGCTGAGTCTGATCCCGTATTCAGTAGGTAGATAGCTGAGTAAAGTCTACTGAAGATCAGCTACGAGTTCGATGAATCGCTCTCGCCGAGTCCAGGCTTCTATCGACTCTTTCAAGATATCTTGCTCTGCTGAGTCCAAGATTATGCGATTCTTTCGATATCTTGCTCCCGCCGAGTCCAAGATCACTGAGTCTTCTACTTCTGGTGTTAAGGCAGATAATCTACTGAGTGCCTTGATCAGAGCAGAGTGTCTACTGAGTCTGAAACCTCAGAGACAAAAAAAACGATTACAATGGAATAGTTCACCAATCAGATAGGGTTTTGGGATCTTCAAATCTTCTCAATATTCAGAGCACTTGGCTGCTGAGCATGGTTCAGTATAGAAGATAGAATCATTTCCCACCAAGTAAGACTATGCTGAGGATAGAATCATCACCCAACAATTTCCCCCTATTTGATGATGCCAAAACATATCATCTATGCTAACACTAAACTAACAGAAACAGAGCTCCTTACAATATTACAGGTAGGATCAGCGGAGTTGTTCCAGCAGTTCTAGATTACTGAGAAAACAGGGCAAAACACAATTTCCCCCATTACATCGAAACTAGACTAGCAGAATCTAACAAAGTAATAAACTGACAAGAAAGTAAGTAGAGTGAGTGTGTGAGTCAGTCATCATTTAGTTATTCTGAGTGTTAAAGCATAATACAAACACGGCTGAATAGACAACAAGTGGTTGTCAGAGCCAAAATCAGATTTGTATATATGAGTTATTCAGATCAGTACAGTTACAAATCATGCTAAGCTAGGAAGATCAGAACTAAGCCTAGGAGCCCTTAAACTGCTTGATCCTGTCCATGAATCCTTGAGATTGCGTCTCCGCGGTGGCACTCTATACATCCGGTATCTTGTTCTTCCTCGGCTTCAAGTATGCAAGCAAAGTCTGGCTGGGTCATCTTCGTCCAGCTTCTCTCTTCGATGCAAAGATACTTCACTTCAGCTTCTATTACCCCAAGGTGGATTGAGTCATCATTTCTTCTAGGTGGAGGTATGATTCCGGGCTCCGAACACCGACTTCTATACCTTCGGTACGGCTTTATGCAAGTATATGTATAGATCGGGTTCACTTATCATCATCCATTCTGTGTAGGCATCAGCCTTAGTCATGTTGGGCCAGAACCTCCAGAAATAATTGCGCTTGATGAACTCTATCTTTGCCGATTCCCATCTCTGAGTAAATTGAGCAGGTATCCAATTGTCTGTCTTTGGCCATCTGTGCGATTTTAGATCAGCTGGCTTCCTGAACCTTCTGTATCGATAAGGAATATCAGCTTTTGAAGGTACTCTCAGCCTGGCCTCTTCCTCAGTTCTTTTTCTCAGTGCTTCAAGGTCTGCCTCCCAGATTCTGTCTCTGGCAGCCTGAACTTGTCTAGCCTCTTCGCCTTTGTATAGGTATCTGTTCATTTGGTCGAATATGGCCTCAATTTCATCATCTTGGGCTTCAGTGGCTTTCTGAGGAATATCTTCAGATTCTGCAGAGGTACTTGATTTTTCTTTTGATGTACCCTACTTCTCAGTGCTTTGCTGCTTTTGCTCCTTCTCCTTCTCCCTATCTTCTTCATCCTCGATAATCAGTTTCCTTGGAGGTATCCTAGCAGGCTTTCTTCCTCCTCGAGCTGGAGATTTTGTCTTTCCTTTGACATGTGCTTAGACTTTGGTTTATTAGCGGCTTACTGTTTCAAGAATCTCCCTTGCCAGCTTCTCATCAGCTGCAATTTGAGCCTCCTCCTCAGCTGAAATATATCTCTTCGTTTTCTTGGCTGGAGGGGTTGGGAGAATCACCACTTTCTTGCCTTTTCCCTGAACAGGTGGAGGGAGAGGAGCCTCTTCCTCTTCTGACTCTTCCTGCTCAGCATACTCTGCAACCTCCTTGATAATATCAGTCGGAGTCTGGGTTGCATGAGTAGCACCGGGTTCCCGAGCCACTTGGGCCGGTCTCGAGTTGTGCTCACGGCCAAGACACCACGGGCCTTACCCTGCGTGCCGAGTCTGAGTCTGGGTCCTGCTTATCTCAGTCACGGACTTGGTCTTTTTCTCAGATCTCAGTGAAGCTGTCCCCTTAAGTAATTTGGTAGTAGTTTTGGTAGGGGTCGGCTTCTCAGTACTCTTCTCTTTTCCTTCCGTACTCTTCTCTTTTCCTTCCCCTTTTTTGGCATCATCAATTACAGCCGGGTAGGGACGAGTACCTTCTTGTCTAGGCGTGTGTAGACAGCGGACAGTTCGTCCAGTCTGTCACGGATCTTTGTCAGTGCCAAGTGCAGCTCATTCCTCTCATTAGTCAGTTCCTCCGAGTATTGCTTATGGGAGAGGTCAGCTGCTGCCTTGAATTCATCGGCTTCTCGTAAATCTTATCCTCCACGACCAGTTGAATGTTGTCAAGTCGGATCTCCGTGGCCTGGGCTTGTTCAGTGAAGGACTCAGTATGAGTGGATATTGAAACCTGGAATGCTTCGAGAAGTTTGGCTTGTCCTTCCTGAATGATTCTGAGCTGATCATCAAACTGCTTCTACTGCTTAGCCAAAGCTTCGCATACAATTTCAGAGATAACAGGGGTGGCTGATTTAGATACTGATGTTTTCAGCCCCTGTAGCTCATTGGTTGTGGCTAGCGCAGTCTGTTTCCACACCTTGTGGACGGCCTTCGCAAGAGCTCAATTCTGAATTCCCTGAGCGGTGAGAGCTTTTGCTGCGGATCGAGATCTCTTGGAAGTTGTGTTGGGCGCTGCTTCGTAAGTCAACTCCAGCAAGAGCTGAGCGGGTTCTGCTGAGGACGAAGCACCAGCCGTGGACTTCGCAGGTCCAAGGATACGGAGTGGAGGTTGAGCTTGTTCAGTAGCATGTGTATCCTTGTCCATGGGATTTTCCTCATCAGGCTTTCCAGGGCCTGAATCACTGGGTGGATCTTGACCATCGTGGTCTGATCCATCTGAGGGTGCTGACCCGGTAGCTAGCTGCCTGTCATGTATCATTGCCAGCATAGCAGCCCTCAGGTTCTCCATAGTGCTGAGGTCAGCAGGCTCAGAGTAGCCTATTTGCTCCCTCAACTTCAATTCTTCTTCATGAAGCTGCTTGCAGGAGTAGTGGAGTACTAGACGTTGTAGTTGGGGCCACTCCTGAAATCGCAGCAACATGTGGAGCCTTGCTGATTTTGCAATGAGCAACAGATCAGAGTAGTCAGCAAGCTCTGGAATCTGTTGAAGAATCTCTCGGGATGCTCTGGATATGATCACTGAGGCTTCCATCCCAATTGTCTCTTCTTCGATCTTTGTCTCGGACTCCAAGTCCATGGGAGACGTCCGAGTCTCGGCCAGGAGGTACATGCTGCGAGTAGTGGAACCGAGAGGGGGCCGTCAAGACGCTGAATCTCCTCGCTATGTGCTTCAGTAGCATCCCCTTGTTCCACTTCTACGGGTTCCTCAGTGGAGACGGCCTTCTCCACTGATTGAGTCTTTTCAGATGATTCTGACTCGTCTATCGCCCGCCGAGGCCGAATAGGTTGTTGAGTAGCCTCGAGCAAGCGGGAACTTCGGGAGAAACCTCGGGTTCGGTAGGCACGTCCCGAATGACTTTCCTCGGTTTCTTAGCTGGTGCCTTTGGAGTTTTTGCTTTGGAGGTGTTCTCTTCTTCGAGGGTGTAGCCTCGCCGAGGCTTAGTCTGGCGAGTTATGGCCGAGGGACTCGACCCGATCTGCCGAAGAGCAGCAGCCTTGTTGTGGAATCCGACCTTCTTCACATTAAAATACTCCTTGTCACCGTAGGTGATTGGTTCAGATCCGCAGAGACATCCTCTATCATTATGGACGACTTCGATCCATAAAGAAGCTTGCCCTTTGCACTCGGCGTGCAAGAGGCCTTGTCGAATTTTGTCGCTTGAGCCATGAATTCACGGATAAAGAACTCCATCCAATTAATCTGGGCTCTATCATATATGGCCATCATGAGCTGGATCTTGAGCCTCGATACTTGATCGAATGAGCACGCTTGGCCGGTCGATAGGCTGCGTCACAATATAAGCCAAAGCTCAGACCGAGGCGGCATATTGTTTTTAGGAAAAGCAGCTCTGAAGGTCGTGGGCTTTCCACGAAATATTGTCAAGTAGTCATCTACAAGATCATCCTTGTACCCCACGATCTGGCTCCTTCGTAGGCGAGATCAAAACTTCTCTTTAGTGCCTCCTTGAGTGATATTTGCTTGAGAATCGGAAAAGCATCCTTGATCTCGTGAACGGCGAATCTTCCGATTATGTCCCCGCCTCTTGAGTCGAATTAAGATAAACTTCGGCCACCTGCCTCGGGAGGAAGTACGTCGGCTTCCTTGAAAGAAGACTTTCAAGCCCTGACTCTCTGAGAGCTGAGAAGATCTCGTCCATATAATCGAGATCACAGGCGTTGAACTCCATGGTTGGCTCAAACCAAACGCGATCCTTGTCCAGGATTTCTTGCATGTTAACTGGAGCAGACACCGAAATATTTTTACTTGCCATTGTACCTCTTATAGATGGTTTTCTGTCTCTACGTACTGAATTTACTCAGTATTGAGAGTGATCATTCCCCCTTACTGAATGATCCTTTCCCCGGAACCTTCTTACCGATCGGGGTCGGTAGGGTCCAAACAGACCTAGCTCTACTGAAAGTTCTTTGAATCTGGATTCAGCTAGAGGTTTGGTCAGAATATCAGCCCTTTGTTTGTCAGTATGGACCTTTTCCATTCTGATATCCTTCTTTTCGACATGGTCGCAAATGAAGTGATGCCTAATGTCCACGTGCTTGCATCTCGTGTGTAGTACAGGGTTCTGAGTGATTGCAATAGCACCGTGCATCGTCGCAGAATATCGGCACTTCATTCTGAATGACGTCATAGTCTCTTAGCTGCTGTCTCAGCCAAAGGATTTGGGCGCAACAACTTCCGGCAGCCATGTATTCACCTTCAGTAGTTGACGTGGCTACTGAGTGCTGCTTCTTTGAAAACCATGAGATCAGCTTACTGCCTAGGAACTGACAAGTTCCTGAAGTTGATTTTCGGTCAATTCTACATCCTGCATAGTCAGCATTAGAGTAACTAGTTAGTTCAGTATTATCATCAGCTGGATACCATAAACCCATGTCAGGTGTGCCTCTGAGGTAGCGGAGAATCTTCTGTGCTGAGTCCATGTGGCTCTGCTTAGGATTCGCCTGAAATTGAGCGCAGACACCTACAGCATAAGTTATGTCAGGACGAGTAGCTATTAGATATAATAAGGAACCAATTATTGCACGAAATTCAGTTTGGTCTACTGATACTCCCTCTTTATCAAGATCGATTTTCATATTCGTGTTCATCGGGATCTTGATAGGTTTGCCGGATGTGCAACCGAATCTTTTGATGAGGTCTCGAGTGTATTTGCCTTGGTTAATGAACGTTCCCTTTTCAGATTATTTGACTTGAAAGCCGAGGAAATAGTTCATTTCACCCATCATTGACATCTCGAACTTGTCCTTCATCATTTTCTCAAACTGCTGACACATGACGACATTCTTTGATCCGAAGATAATGTCGTCTACATAGATCTGCACGAGTAATAAGTCGTCTTCCAGTCGAATGCTGAACAGCGTGCGATCTACTGTGCCTTTCTGAAAACCTTTCTGAAGAAGAAACTCTGACAGGGTATCGTACCAAGCCCTGGGTGCTTGTTTTAACCCATATAGAGCCTTTATGAGTCTGTAAACCTGATGTCCCTGCTGAAAGCCGGGCGATTGTTCTACATAGACTTCTTCTTTCAGTACGCCGTTCAAGAACGCAAACTTCACATCCATTTGATAGACTCTGAATCTTTGATGTGTTGCGTAGGCTAGGAATAGTCTGATTGCCTCCAATCTTGCAACTGGAGCGAATATCTCATCGAAATCTATTCCCTCAGCTTGACAGTAGCCTTTAGCCACGAGCCTTGCTTTGTTCCTTACTATAACGTTGTTTTCATCTCGCTTGTTCTTGAAGACCCATTTTGTTCCAATGACGTGTTGATGCCGGGGTCTGTTAACAAGCTCCCAAACTTCGTTTCTCGTAAACTGATTCAGCTCCTCCTGCATAGCTATGATCCAGTCAGCATCTTTAAGTGCATCCTCAATCGTCTGAGGCTCTTCAGTAGACAAGAGGCAGGAATATAATGCACTTTCTCCTTGACAGAATCTGGATCTTGTCTTGACTTTTGCTGAAGGATCCCCAATGATTAGATCAGGAGTGTGAGCATCTAGCCACGATCTACGATGTTTCAGCTCTTCATCTGAAATTTGATCAACATAGATAGTAGGTGAGTTAGGAATTTCAGTCGTACTATTCTGAGATTGAAGCAATTCAGTAATGAGAGTGTGATCTACTGAGTTTCCAGGTTCAGGGGCATTCAGCTCAGGAACATTAATAGATGTTCCCCCTGAGTTGTTACTCTAAGTAGTGGTCTCGATTACCTCTAAGGTTTCCTCATCGACTCGAGTTACACCGGGATTGACTGCGTTCGGGAGAGTCAACTGTTCAGCCTACTTGCTCTGCCGGTTGAGATTCGTAGACTTGTCTTCGGTTTCTTCGTCCGAATCATCATCCCAACATAGCTGGATCTTTTCAGGTTTGTCTTTTAAGCTTAGATCCTGTAGCTGCTTACTGATGTCCTCAGATTTAGAGTTAGAGTTATTGCTCCTGTCTTTAGTAGCAAACTCATTAAAAACAACATGAGGGCTTTCCTCCACGCAAAGAGTCCGATAGTTGAATACTCGAAAGCTTTGCTTGACCCGAGAGTATCCTAAGAAAACTCCACCGATCCGACTTGCTATCAAAAGTCTTCACTTGATCTTTCCCATTATTGTGGATAAAGTATGAACAACCAAAGATATGGAAATAAGATAAAGAAGGCTTCCTGCAGTTCTATAGTTCATATGGTGTTCTCTTATGCTGCTTTGTCAGTAGAGATCGGTTCTGAGTATAGCATGAAGTGTCATTTGCTTCTGCCCAGAATTTGGTTGGGAGTCCTGAGTCTGCGAGTAGAGTTCTTGCTGCTTCTTTGAGTGTGCGATTCTTTCTTTCAGCAACCCCGTTCGCCGAGGGGTGCGCGGAAAGATGTCTCATGCTCAATTCCTTCTGCTTTGCAGAACTCCTCTACCATGGAATTAAGGAACTCAGTTCCTCTGTCAGAACGAATTTTGATTATCTTGGTGTTCTTCTTGACACTGAGCTTTTTCAGAAGCGTTGGTAACTCTGTTTTGACGTCAGACTTGTTGGCAATGAATATGACCCATGTGTAGCGAGAGTAGTCATCGATGACCACTAAAGCATATTTCTTGCCTCTGATCGTCACTGGCGAGACTGGACCGAACAAATCCATATGTAGCAGTTGAAGGATTCCATCAGTGGAAGGAGATGGAACAGGTGGATTTTGATTCCTTGTTTGCTTTCCCTTCAGACATGCTTCACACTGAGTGTCTTTGCTGAATACTTCATTCGGCAGTCCTCTTGCTAGAGTGTTCCTTGCTAGTTTGTTGAGCGTTTTGAAGTTGAGGTGGCTAAGTCTCCTATGCCAAAGCCATCCCGTACGGTTGTCGTTCTTCGCCAACGGACAAGCTTCGGGTTCCTGCTCGAGTTCCGATCGGCCTACATATATATTCTTTTTACGCGAACCTGATAACACTGTTTTCCCTGTGGATTTATCAATGACATCACAGAAACCAGTGTAAAAAATCACTCTATTCGAGTTATCACAGAATTGACTAACAGAGAGAAGATTATGCTGAAGTCCTTCAACATATGATACTCTAGGAACCGTGGCGCCCAATGCCGAGTGCTCCATATCCTCTTGTATAGCCTTTTGCATTGTCTCCAAACTCAATCTCGGGTCCTTCTTCACTATATAATTCTTCGGAGGGTTCCTTTGGTAAGTCATATGTCTTGAGCATCCACTGTCCACATACTAAGGATCTTTGTGCACCTGCAAAACAGAATTATATTCAGGTACCCTTTATTTTGGTTTTGGGTCCTTAGATGTTAGTTTTAGTAACCCAAATCTGTCTAACAACCCTGGTGGTTTCAGACAGTTTCTTTCCACTTGAGTCAACATACTTGACCACTGGACTGGTCAAAGCTAACTTCTTAGGATGTTCAGGTTCAGGAGTCCAGATCTTCTTAGTTGGACTGCTGACCTTTGCCTTTTGTGCGTTTTTCTTATTTTTCTGACTCTTGGAACCTCTTCTGACTATAGGATCATAGTAATATGACCCATATTGAGCTGGATGTGTCAACTGAGGTGGTCCATACTGATCAGCCCACTTAACTCTGCTAGTTCCCCCTTGACCTGGCGGGTGTCTTGGTGCCGATCTTCCGGGTCGAATACTGATGCGTAGGATGAGGTGCTTTCATCTTTTGTTTGTTCTTTGCTGAAGGGTTCAGAATATTTGCATTGATTGTTTCTCCTCGAACAAACCTATCAGTAAGACGCACTTCTGGGTGTATGGGGGCAGATGAGGAAGCTTCCTGGTTGAAACCAAGTCCTTCCTTACAGTGCTTGGGCTTGTTGCTTGCAAGCATAGCCTCCAACTTCTTTTCAGCGCCCATGTAACGCTCAGTCATCAGGCTCTTCCAGACATCATCACTCTTTTTCAGTATGTCGTGCTTGGTCTGAAGTCCTGACAGTTCTTGCTTCAGTAGACTCAGTTCAGTATCTTTCTAAGTCAAGTCATTGGTCAAAACTGAAATTCAATCTTCTTGATGCTGAGACTTGGCCATCAGAGAGTTCATCTCCTCTCTGAGTCTCAACACAAGTCCTTCGGCTTCAGTAGCGGCCTGACTCTCCTGAGAAAGTCTCTGATTTTTCACTTTCAGGGTATCCAATTCCTGAAGAGTCTTACTGAGCTGCAGACTCATTTGAATTTGTTCATCTAATAATTCTTCATAGGCGGTCGTGATGTCCAAATTCCCATCTGCACCTGAAACAGTGTCGTGTGTGCATTGTGAAGAGGAATTAAGTAGTTCATGAGAGTTTACCTCATCCTCTTCTCCTGCCATTAGGCACTTTTCAGTTGTTCCTTCAGCTTCATGCTCTAAGGCCATGAAAGCTGCTTCATCATCAGATGAGTCCATGAAGGAGTCGACTTCTTCGAGTCGTACCGAGATCTCGCTCGCAATATAGGATTGTCTCTTCGGGGCGAATTTCTCTCTCCTTGCCTTACGTGCTTTGCGCGTTCGGCACTGCGAGCTCGGGGACAATCATATTGATAGTGTCCCGACTTTTTGCGATTATAGCAAGTGATGACTCTTTCTTCTTTGCTTATACTATCCTTTGATGGTGCTGAGTCATCCTTCTTTCTGCATTCAGAAGATTGTGAGTCAGGAGTGCGTTTTGGAGTATAATCTGACTTACCTTCTGTGTCTCGGTATGCTTTAGTCAGTTTTCTGCGTCTCTCCTTCTCCTTCTGATACTTCACAGCGAGCAACGCTTACTTCTGAGCGAGACTTCCTTCTTGTAGATCATTGAGTGAAGGTTCAGTCTTACTCGTTGTCTTGCTTGTCGCCGGAGATACTTGTCTGGCCCGATGCTTTGAAGGCATGGTCAATTTTATTGTCAGCTTCATCTCTTTGCTTTCGTTGAGGTCTGTCGAACTCAAACTCTTCTGCCTGAAGTTCTGAAAAGATATGGTCAGGAGAGACAACATCTAAATCAGAAGTCGCAATAAGGTGGCAAAAGGTGTCCAGTGTCCATCCGGCAGTGCCCTCAGTATCTTGAGATTCATTTCTCGGTTGCTGAATGTCTTTCCCAGCCCATTGATGGAATTCATCAGATTCGTAAATCTGACGTTCAGATCTTCTATTTTGTCACCAGGCATGAGAGACAGACTTTCCAGCTTTTGGAGTTCCAGCGCCAGTTTGTTAGCATTTATTTTCTGAGTTCCATGACTCAGTAGCGCTAGAGCGTCCCAGAGTTCCTTTGCCGTTTTGCATTCCTGAACCCTACCAAGATAAGAATCACTAAGAGTGGTTAGTATGGCATTTCCGGCGACTCGGTCTAAGTTGTGAAGCTTCTTCTCCTCAGGAGTGAAGAGACTTCTGTCTTTAGGGATCTTCTTCCCAGTCACCATTCCTCCTCCTTCAGCTGGGGCCTAAGTCACGACACTATCGATCATGGGAACAATAGGTCCATCTTCAAGCACTTCAGTCATACTATCATGGAGGGATGTCAGATGTGCTTCCATTCTGACTCGCCATACTCCATAATTCTCTACCGAGAACATGGGTACCATTCTTATTCCTGACATATCAGCCACATAAAAATAATGATATGAATGTAGAGTGATATGTAGTGAAAACGATTTTTCGGATCCGTTCAAGTAGACCAGTTTCAAGTTAACAAGAGTCTTAAAGAACTCCTGCTCTGATACCAATTGTTGGTCCCGAGTGTACGGTCAGGTGTAGAGGGGGGGGTGAATACACCTGAATCCGATTTTCTCAACTTTAAACACGAACAGTCCCCGTTCGGGAAAGTGCCGATCTTGAAATAGTTCGGCGGACCAAATAGGCGTTTCCGAATCGTGTGTGGCAAAGAGTCTTAAAGAACGAGTCTGACTCTACTGAGATCTGCTAGCTGACTGAGTCAGAATTCAGTATCAACCAGGTAGAGTTCAGCGGTGAGGAAAAGTGTAGGCCCTAATCAGTTGAGTGGAAAACCGTTTTATGCAAGTCTGAGTTCAGCAAGTAGACAGTTTAGTATGCTGAGACAGTTCTATGATTTTAAAGAAGATTTTCAGTATGAACAGTAAAATCAATGCAACAATAATCAAACAGAACAATAACGAGACACAGATTTTTAAAGTGGTTCGGATATCAATCGATCCTACGTCCACTGTCCCGAAAGTTCAGGAGGCTATTTATTATACTGAGTTAGTCTCAGTCAGCTTGTGCACAGGACAAAGCTGTGGCTTGGGGATTATACTGAGCAAGTCCCAGTTTACAAAGGCATCAAACTAAAGTGTTTGACAAACTTCTCCAACTATGAAGGAGTCCTTTTACAATAAGGATTGGGTTCAAATATGAACTCCTTCGTCTAAGCTATAAGTATATTCGGTTGAGCTTAGGGTTAGAGGGATAGGGAATGAGAATGTAGCTTCTAGATCGACGAACAGCTGAAATAAGCTTTAGGTTCGTGTATCGTCGATTTGGATACTAGAGGCTCTTCTAACAGTTTAGCTTGGTTCCCTATGAGCTGAGAAGGTAGTCTTTCGCCGGAGATAGATCTTCAAGTTCTTGCGGAAGACTTAGGGTTTTCTGGTTCTAGCTCGTTTTAGTGCTTGTGTATGTTTTCGTCGTTTAAGCTTATGCACCTTTTTCCTTCTTGAAATGTCCCTCTATTTATAGAGCAGAGATTGGAAAAGATCCGTTGGAGACGATCTTCTTCTTTCTCTCTCTTTTGGTAGCAAACGGCTCTTTTGAAGTAGGTAACAGTGTGCTTTCCCTCCTTTTTAGGTAAAGGGTTGACTGCAGCTTTAGCAGGTGAGAAGACACGTGTGTTCTTATCATTCGTTGAGGCGGATAGAGTGGTTGAGACAGCACAGACTTCAAGGCAAACTGAAGCTGACTTCTCTCTTCCTCGTGTATGACAATGCTGATTGTTTTTCAAAAGTATCTGACAGTTCAGAAGACTGTCTACCGATGCTGAGTCTGATCCCGTATTCAGTAGGTAGATAGCTGAGTAAAGTCTACTGAAGATCAGCTCGAGTTCGATGAATCGCTCCTCGCGAGTCCAGGTCTATTGACTCTTTCGATATCTTGCTCCTCGCGAGTCCAGGTTCTACGATTCTTTCGCATATCGTTCTCTGCTGAGTCCAGTATCACTGAGTCTTCTACTTCTGGTGTTAAGGCAGATAATCTACTGAGCGCCTTGATCAGAGCAGAGTGTCTACTGAGTCTGAAACCTCAGAGAAAAAAAACGATTACAATGGAATGGTTCACCAATCAGATAGGGTTTTGGGATCTTCAAATCTTCTCAATATTCAGAGCACTAGGCTGCTGAGCATGGTTCAGTATAGAAGATAGAATCATTTTCCACCAAGTAAGACTATGCTGAGGATAGAATCATCACCCAACAAAGTCTTAGAAAGGAACCGTTTCTAGCATGAACAAACAATCAAGTAACAACAAGAAAAGAGGCAGCTGATGTCCTCCGCTCTGGAGAAAATAAGGATAATGTTGCTAATAGACTAAAGGATCAACAGAGACTGTATGACGAGCTGACACTGAAGGTCAAGATCATTACCTCGGACTCTCTGTGTACGTAGATGATGATGGAAAAAAGGGGGTTGGAAGAAAGGGATCAGGAAAATGAAAGGTTTATGATCAGCTGATGCTTGTTCAGAAAGCTCTCAGAGAAAAGAGGGCCTAGGTCGCAGATGTTGGGGACACTAAAGAAAATGTTGAGGAAGCAACTAAAGACATTTCCAAATTTGCTGAGGCCTCAGACAAGGATGTGAACAAGAAGAAATTGAAGCTACTAAACAACGTAAGAAGATAATTCTGAGAAAGGTTAGAACTTCTAGACCTAGAAAGCGAAGGCTTATTTCAAAAGCTTCTAACTTTTAGTATAGGAAGAAGAAACTAAGAACAAAGAACAACCAAACGTTGAAATATGGAACCTTATGGATAGAGAGAGATATCTTGGAGGAGAGGAAGCAAGCAGTTTGAGGCAATAAGAAAAGAGAGAGATTGAGGAAAAGCTAAAGGCTGATCAGGAAAGGATCAAGAGGGAAGCTAGAGACAACCCTTCTCACAAGAACAGAGAAATTCCAACAACTTCAAAATTATATGGAGAGGTCCGAGGCAGTTGAAGGCAAACCCCAACTTAAGCCTGTTATTCTCATGTAGACAAGTGGGTGCCTATCAACATGACTCGTAAATGGGAAGCAATAGAGGAAAGGATAGCTCATACGGAGAGTGTTTAGATGGAAGTTGTAGAATAACATGGACTCAACATGCAAAATATTTGAAGAAATATTTGAAAACATAGATCATGAATTGTTAAAGGATCTCAAACTACTGGCTGAAATAGAAGGAATTCAAACAAAGCGCCAGAATTAAAAAATCTCAAACCACCAACAAAGTTGAAAGGAGAAATCAACGAACTGAAAATATAGAATGAGATCCGTTATGCTGCAAAATTGAAAGAACTATTTGAAGATGGAGTTGATGGTACACATGAGATTCTACCGTTAAGATCAAACATACACAGGCCCCGTTTGGGAAAACAACTTAAAGAAATGCTTATAACATAAATGCTTATGGCATAAGTACTTATATTATAAGCACTTAAATTAAATAAGCTGTTGTGTTTGGATACATTTATATAAAAGCACTTAATTAGAGAAAAAATTAAATTTAGTTTAAAAAATTATTGTTAGGAGGATTTGATATGAGGATCTATTTTCCATAAGCTGCTTTTGGGTTATTTCCATAAGCTATTCCTACAATCTTATAAAAATAAGCCAAAACAACTTATTTTTTAGAATAAACTGTTTTCATAAGCTCTCCCAAACGCGTGCATAAGCACTTATTTTTTTAGAATAAGCTGAAATAGCTATTAATAAGCTCTTCAAAACGGGGCCATAATCTATACGGACTTACTGACCCTGAAGCGAAGTCTCAAGAATTTCGGAAGAAGACTCAGAAGTTCAACAAGCAGAAGTAGAATTCTCACTGCAGTATAGCTGCAAGTGAACGATGTCTTGTAAATTCTCATTATTAATGAAAACAGTTCTCAGCTTGGCTCGATAATAACTCGTTGTCTGAATGGCTTCATTACTTTAATTTCACACAACTAATTACTCATGTGATTACTGACACACACACTCACACATAGTTTCTCATACTGTCTAGAGTGTTAGTCTCTAGTACATCGATTTGAACTTAGATTTTTGCATCATCACATACGGAAAAAATTAGGGTGATAATTTGTATTGTATAGATTTGGAGATCCCAAAATCATAGTTGATTGATAAACTACCACAATGTACTAGATGATCCGCTTAGTTGAGCCCAGCATGTTAGGAGTTCAGTACACTAGATAACATTTTTCTTTAACTGCTCGAACTCAATATAATAGTATATTTAGCAATTTCTAAAAACATTCTGACTGAAGGCACATTATGGTTCTCCAACCTACTGAATGCATGAGATGTGACACATTTATGCACACATTCTGATACTGAACGATGAGTTAACTGATTTCAATCAGTAAATAGTATTCAGTAGACTAAATCATTCAGCCCACGCGATCAGAATCTTATTTGACAAGTTGAATTCATTCAGCAAGCAAATTCAATAATCACTGACTTTTCCATGTGAGTTGAAACATGGACTCAGGTATAATCACCCCATCCCACCCCCCCCCCTATTACACTTAAAGATTCGTCTCTGGACTAACAGACAGTATAAAACAATGCCGTTTTGAATAATGAAAACTTGGAGGATATTTACACAACTCAAATGATAAATTGATAACATCGATCTAAAGACTTGGATGTTTTGTAGCTAAACAAATAGAAACGGAAAACTCAAACAACATAGCTCGATAACATTTGTAGCTACTTTATCTCTTAATGTCACAAAACGATAATAATATTAATGCAAGCAAAATGGCGTAGCCTAGTCACACTGAGAGACAACATAGAAATATAATGCTCTTAATTATTCACTTGAAAGATGTCGAAACATACATCAGAAAATTATATCCTCGAGTAAAACTGAGTTTCTAAGCTGTAGCGTCCTTAAGATATGCAATCAGATCTGCACGCTCTTGAGGTTTCTTCAATCCAGGAAAAACCATCTTAGTTCCCGGAATATACTGCACCAATACATACATGTCCACATTCACTTCACAGAAGATACTACAAGGCTAAATGGTTCAGAGTTATATGTGTGTTCTTAACATTGACACACAAATTCATTTACCTTTTTCGGATTTAGCAAGTAATCATAAAGTGTGTTTTCTCCCCAATTGACAGCCATGTTCTTGTTTGCAGCTGAATAAGAATAACCAGGGGTGGTACCGGATTGTCTTCCAAAGAGTCCATTCAAGTTGGGACCTGTATTCATTCTCAGCATACAGCAGATTAATGGAATTAAAGGGGTAGCTAGCATAATAATGTTGTACAGGATGATCATAAGCTCAAACCAATAACACAAGCATATATATATATATATATATATATATATATATATATATATATATATATATATATATATATATATATATATCTGCACGTGTTAAGCTAGATACATACTGGCTTCAAAATCAATTAAATGAAAACCTTAATTCTTCGAAATGAAGAAATTGATCATGCAATCAGAAGAGAAAGGAAAACAATGAATACATGCCGTTTCAGAAACCTTGTTTGTGTCCGGCCCCTTTCTCGACTGTATGGCATTGCGCACACTTAGTTTTGAAGATCTTTTCTCCGGATTTCAAGTCTCCGGCCGGCGCTTCGCCCAACGTAGCCATTCAAATTCAATTTCACAAACTTGTTTTCTTTACTTTTCTTGCGAGAAGAGCCTAACAAATTATTATCAAGTAATATTGTATTATATATAAAAAATTAACTACGTAGTAGAATCAAGAAATCAAAAGGCAGAGCGAGAAGTTCTGGTAATGTAGAGTGATTGATGGATGTGGGTAGAGCAGCTACTGCCAAAACGTGACCTCAGGACCAATTCACCATCTAAATCTCATTTTTCCATTTGACTGGTCAACAAATACATACCTTATTCTATATTTTTTGTGTGACGGACATACCTAGTAATTATGTGTATAATGGTTAAATTTATTTTTATATTATTATAATGAGAAAATTCACAGTGATTAAATTTATTTAACATTTTATAATGAGGAAATTCTCACTCTGAAAGAAACATCGGGTAGAAGATTCCTCTATTCTGAATACATCCTTAAAAAATTAGATTTAGTTATATGTTTTGCGACCTCACAGTTTTTACGTTTAATTTATGATTTCCAGGACAAAAAACCTATTTTACAGGAATTATTTTAGCAACTGGACAGCCGATTGAGTTATCTCTAGCAAGATAAAATTTAGAAGGGACTTCCGTGTGCCAGGCGCACGTACATTCGGTCAATTATGGCTCGATTTTGCAACCCGGTTCCAAAAATATATATAAATTATATGCTAATTATATCACATTAATAGCTCATAGCTCAATGGTAAGTTTTTTCTTTATCAACCCAAGAGGACTTGAAAACAAGTCTTCTTGGTACCAATTGTTTTAAAGTTTTTTTTTTCATTTTTTTATGTAATGAATTTTTGATTTTATTTTTATTTTTCTACTTTTTATAATGTTTTTTCTATGATTTTTTTCCAACTTTTATTGAGGATAGACATGTCATTTGTTGTGAATAAAATTATCATTTGTTGTAAACAAGTGTCATTCGTATTTAAGAAAAGTATAATTTATTGAGTATCTTGTTTTAAACAAAAGTGTCATTTGCTATAAAGAAAAATGTTATTTGTTTTGAAGAAAAATGTCATTTGTAGAGTATCATTTGCTTCAAACAAAAGTGTCATTTGTTTTGAACAAAGTATCATTTGTAGTTTATTATTTATTGAGTATCAATTATTTTTGAAAAATGTGATTAGTTTTGATAAAATTTTCATTTGCTTAGGAAACAAGTGTCATTTGTTTGAACAAAAGTATTAATATCAACTTTCATGATACATGCATATTAAAAATGTTGGAAGCCGTTCAGAAAGGAAAAATAACACTCTTTTTCGAAAGAAATTGTTGGGAGATGAATCAGTAGCTGATTTGGCTGATCCCTAAACCCTATTCTGATTGATGAACCATTATGTTGTAAAAGTTAACACATTTGTCTCTTGAGTATTTCAGACTCAGTAGACTTGCCTTCAGCATGGTCCGGCTTAGAAGTTTAGTCTGCTGTCTCTCAGTAGACCATATGTCGTAGTGTCATGGAGTGAAGATTCAGTATGGCTGGACTCAGCAGGAGCAGCATACTGAAAGGTGTTCAGAAGTCTGTAGAACTGGACTCAGCAGGAACAGTTTACTGAATTCAGAGTTTAGCCCTCAGTAGTGTTGGACTCAGCAGGAGCATACTACTGAACCTTTCGGTCAGACTCAGCAACGCCCTGTCAGTTACTTTAGCTGAGAGTGGACTTCAAGTCAATTTCGTAGAATTGTCTGAGGTCGTACATCAAAGAATAAGTCAGCTTCAGTATCAACTTTGAAGTCTGAAAAGTCTCAACCACGATCTGTACCTCGACCCAATGACAAGCAGCTAGCTGGCAAAGTTTCCGACAAAAGCTGCAAGTCAACCACTTTCCTGCACAGAAAAGGGGACTCTACAGAATTCAAAAAAAGAGCCCTTTGCTACCCATAGAGTGACACGTGGACAATTCCTCTCCAACGGGATCTATTCACAACTTACGCCTATAAATAGAGGGAAGGTCGAAATCGCACAAGTCGCACTACATGATCATAAGCGACCTATTGAGGGAACCCAAGCTTAAGTAGAACTCAAGCTCTAGAACTCATAAGCGAATATTCAAGTGAAGAACACGAATCTAGAGAGATTATTCCTCATTGTTCTTTACTCTAGAAGCATTTCTTGTTCCCACCCTCTAACCTAAGCTCATTGTAATATCCCTAGCTTGGACCGAAGGAGTTTATTTATTAAACTGTTCTTAGTGTTAAGAACTCCTTCATAGTTGGAGATACTGTTGGGATATGATTCAGTTGCTGATTTGACTGATCCCAAAATCCTAATCTGATTGATGAACCATTTCTATGTAAAAGTTAATCACCCTTGTCTCTTGAGTGTTTCAGAGTCAGCAGACTTGCGTTTAGCATGGTCCCGACTCAGTAGTTCCATGTTCTGTCTCTCAGTAGACTATCTGCCGCAGCGCCATGGAGTGAAGATTCAGTAGTGCTGGACTCAGCAGGAGCAGCATACTAAAAGGTGTTCAGGAGTCAGTAGAACTGGACTTAGCAGAAGCAGTCTAGTGAACTCAGAGTCTTGACCTTCAGTAGAGTTAAACTCAGCAGGAGTATATTACTGAACCTTGGTTCAGACTAAGCAACGGTCGATCAGTTACTTTAACTGACAGTGGACTTCAGAGAATAAATCAGTAGAGTTGTCCGAGGTAGTTCATCAGAGAAGTCAGCTTCAGTAAACATTGAAGTCTTAACATGTCTCTACTACTTTTTGTACCTCGACCAATGACAAGCAGCCAACTGGAAAAGTATTTGTTAAAAGTTGCAAGTCAACCACTTTCCTGAAAAGTTAGTGGACTCTGCGGAAATTCAAAAAGAGCTATTAGCTATGAATAGAGTGACACGTGGACAGTTTGTCTCCAACGGATCTATCCATAGATCACGTATATAAATAGAGGGAAAATCAAATTGAAGAAAAAAAAAGACATACGAACAGAGTAACAAGCAAACAAGAATACAAGCTATACACGACAAACTTCAGAGCTCAATACAAAAGTGAAAAGCATTCAACTTGCTCTGAGGGAACACAAGCTTACGTAGAACTCAAACCTCTAGCATCCAAGTGAAGAACAAAAACCCAGAGAGATTATTCCTCACTGTTCTTCACTCTAGAATCCCTTCTTGTTCCCTTTCCTTCTAACCTAAGCTCACCTGCATTATCTATAGCTTAGACCGAAGGAGTTCAGTTTTTGAACTATTCTTAGTATTAAGAACTCCTTCATCATTGGAGATACATTCAAACAGATTCTGTTTGATCCGGTAAACTGAGACTTGCTCAGTATAATCATCACGCTGTGTTTGTCCAGTGCACAATCCGACTGAGACTAACTCAGTATAATAAAATAGTCTCCTGCCTTGTTCAGGACAGTGGACGTAGGATCTTGCGTATCCGAACCACTTTAAAAGTCGTGTTTATAACTGTTACATTGATTTATCTGTTCATACTGAAAAATCATTTACGAAATCATTCAACTGAGTTTCAGTAACAAGCTTAACTGACTGCACTAATCTACTGAAACAACTATTATAAACAAATGTTTTCAAACCAAACTAAATTGGGACTATACTTTCCGCACGCTACTGAACACTGCTGAACGCGTTTGAATTCTGACATCAGTCAGCTAGTAGAGCTCAACATTTTCAGTCACCCTGCCCACGCGATCAGAAACAGCTTGTCTGGTCTACAAAATTCATTAAGTAGGCAATCTTCGTTAATCGGTAGAGAACTACGGGGTATGGCGGGTCAGAATGGAATTAGAATGGTACCCATGTTCTCAGTTGAGAACTACGGGGTATGGCGGGTCAGAGTGGAAGCACATCTGACCTCCTTCCACGATAGCATGACTGAGGTCTTGGAAGATAGACCTATCTCCCCATGGTCGATAGTGTTGACTTTCAGGAACCAGCACAAGGAGGAGCGACTACTGGAAAGAATGTGCCAAAAGACAGAAGCTTGTTAACTCCTGAAGAGAAGAAGCTTCACAACCTGGACCAGGTAGGCAAAAACGCCATACTAACCACTCTGAACGACTCCTATCTTGGAAGAGTTCAAGACTGCAAGTCCGCCAAAGAGTTTTGGGATGCTCTAGTGCTACTGAGTCGGGGGACTCATAAGATTAAAGCCAACAAGCTGGCGCTGGAACTCCAGAAACTGGAAAGATGTCACTCATGCCCAGCGACACGTAGAAGATCTCAATGTCAGATTCACGCATCTGAAGAATACCATCAATGGACTGGGAAAGACGTTCTCCAACCGAGAAATGAATCTCAATATATTGAGAGCCAGTCGGACGGACCGTAGACCCCATTTGCTACTCTTTTAAGAAATTCTGATCTTGATTTTGTGTCTCCTGATCATATTTTTGCAGAATTAAAGGCAGAAGAGTTTGAGTTCGGTCTAGCGCAGAGGAAGTAGAGAGCTGAAGCTGACACCCAGATTGATCATGCCTTCAAGGCATCAGTCAGCACACCGGCTCCAAAGTCCAGCAAAGCTGAACCTTAAACAAGTGCAGTACAAGAAGGAAGCTTAGCTGAACGATACGCGCTGCTTGCGCTCAAGTATCAGAAGGTGAAGGATCGGCGCAATAAATTATCTAGAACCGTCACAGACTCCAAGAGTAAGTTTGATTTCTCACCAAAGCATAATCCTAACTCACAAACTTTTGAATGCAGGAAACAGGAGGACTCTCCTCAACAGTCGAAAGACACTAACAGCAGAGAGAGCAGAGTCACCGCCTGTTACAACTGTAAAAACCCAGGACACTATCCGTATGATTGTCCTTAGCTCAGCACAGCTGAAAGAGCTGCGAGAAAAGCTTTAAGGGGGAAGTTCATCAAGAAGCGACAAGCATATATTGCTGGTGAACTCTCAGACGACCCAGATGAAGTCGACACCTTCATGGCACAAGAGCTTAAAGAAGAAACAGAGGAATGTCTGATGGCAAGAGAAGAGGATGAGGTAAACTCTCCAGAACCTTCTAACCTCCCTTGACACTGCACACAAGACGCAATCTCTGGTGAAGACGAGAATCTGGTCGTTACGATTGCATACGAAGAACGATTGGACGAACAGATTGGACGAACAGATTCAGATGAGTCTGCAGCTCAGCAAGACTCTACAGGAGATGGATGTCCTGAAAGCTTAAAATCATAGACTTTCTCAGGAAAGTCAGGTTGCTACTGAGTCGGAAGGACTTGTTGTGAGACTCGGGGAGGAGATTAATTCTCTGATTATCAAATCTTAGCAGCAAGAAGGTTTGATTTCAGTATTGACTAAATACTTGACTCAGAATGAGACTGAATTGAGCTTGCTGAACCAAAAGTTCCAGGACTTCAGACCGTGCACGAGACTTTCAAGAAAAGTGACGATGTCTGGAGGAACCTGATGACAGAGCGGTATATGGGAGCTGAGAAAAAGCTCGAGGCAATGTTGGCCAACAACAAGCCAAAGTTCTTCAAGGAAGGACTCGGGTTCAGCCGCGAAGCCTCCTCATCTGCTCCTACATGCCCAGAAAACCGGCCGACTGATAGGTTTGTTCAAGGGGAGACAATGAATGCTGAATCATACAACCCCGCAACAAAGAACAAACAAAAGATGATTACACCTCATCCCACCTATCAAAAGTCTGACCAGAAGCGCAGCTCAAAATCACCCCAGCTCAAGCAAGGGGGAACCAGCAAAGTAAGATGGGCTGATCAGTATGAGTCATATTACTATGATCCTAATGTCAGAGGAGGTCCTAAAGGTCAGAAGAAGAAGAAAGTCGTTCAGAAGGTTAAGGTCAGCAGTCCACCAACTCAGAAGATCAGGACTCCTGAACCTAAGAAGTCTCAGAAGTCAACTTCACCTAGCTCAATGGTGAAATATGTTGACAAAAGTGTAAAGAAGTTATCTGAAACCACTAGGGTTGTCAGACAAATTTGGGTTACCAAAACTAACACTTAAGGACCTAAATCAAAAATAAGGGGTACCTGAATATAATTTCTGTTTTACAGGTGCACAGGGACCCATGGTATGTGGACAACGGATGCTCAAGACATATGATTTTCCAGAAGTGTCTCTTGAAGAATTATATCAAGGAAGAAGGACCCCGAATAGAGTTTGGAGACAACGCAAAAGCTACACCAGAGGCTAAAGAACACTCAGCCATGGAACTGCCACAGTTTCAAAAGTACCTTATGTTGAAGGGCTTCAGCATAATCTTCTCTTTGTTAGTCAATTTTGTGACAACTCCAATGGAGTGATTTTTGACGTTGGTTTCTGTGACGTTCTTGACAAATCAACAGGGAAAACAGTGTCATCAGGTTCGCTCAAAAAGAATATATATATTACTGATTAGAACCCAGCAGAACCTAAAGCGTGCTTGCTAGCAAAGAGTGACAACAGAACATGATGGCTCTGGCACAGAAGACTTAGCCATCTCAAATTCGCTAGAAACGCTCTAGTCAGAGGACTGCCGAATGAGGTGTTAAGCAAAAACACTCAGTGTGCAGCTTGTCTGAAGGGAAAGCAAACAAAGAAATAAAATCCACCAGTTCCATCACCTTCCACTAGTGGAATCCTTCAGCTTCTTCACATGGATTTAATTTGTTCGGATTAGTCGCTCCGATGACGATCAGAGGCAAGCAGTATGCACTTGTGGTCATTGATGACTACTCGCGGTACACATGAGTCATATTCATTGCCAACAAATCTGACGTCAAAACAGAGTTACCTAGGCTTTTGAAAAAGCTCAGTGTCGAGAAGGACATCAAGATCCGAAAGATCCGTTCAGACAGAGGAACTGAGTTCCTGAAAGCAATGGTAAAAGAGTTATGTGAAACTGAAGGAATAGAGCATGAGACGTCTGCTGCACGCACGCCTCAACAAAATGGGATTGCTGAAAGGAAAACATAACACTCAAAGAAGCAGCAATAACCCTGCTCTCTTAGTCTAATCTGAGGCTGAGTTTTTCTTGACCTTATCATATAACACGTCATTCTGTTTGCTCATAATTGTGAAAAGTCTTTCCAGACTTCTGTGGCTTAGGAGCAGTTCGTCTTAAGCATTTTGGAGCTCGAAGTCTTCTACTACAGAATTATATTCTAGAGTGTGTTGTGTGGAAGAATGAGTGGAAGAACAATTAGAGTTTACTTCGACTTCATATTTTGCCATGAGACAAACGACTTGAGCTGATGCTGAATCAGACTCAGGTTTGGTTTCAGCATGCATGGCTAAGTAATCTTCATCTGCGTCACACTCGCTAAAGATTCCATCACTCTTTTCTTCCTCAGATTCAGTTTCAGAGGATGATGAGCAGCTAACGCCATTTTCTGCAATGAAGGCTTTCCGTTCCTTGAGGAACTTATCTCTTTTGGCCCTACTCTCAGCTCCTTCTTTGGTGATAAGCTCTGGACAATCGTACTGATAATGTCCAGTCTTCTGGCAGTTGTAACATGGCTTTGGATCGTCATCTTTCTTCTTGTATTCTTTTCGGTGTGATGATGATCATTCAGGCTTATCTTTCCAGACTTCTCTCTTCCGGTAGTCTTTGCCGCTACGAGAAGCCAATAGATTTTAGGGTGCTCTTTCCTTCCACTCTTTCTTTCGTCACCTCTTCTTGATTTACCTGCAAGAAGAACATAAGCTTGTAGTAGTTCTTCATGAGACCAATCTTCTGGATTCTCAGAACTTTTTGAAGCTTTGAAAGAGATTGTCTTTGAGCTTTCTTTCTTCTTCTTTGAAATGTCAGGTCGCTCGATTTTGATCTCTGCTGCCTTCATATCAGAGAACAGTGATTCAAGGGATTGGTTGTTGAATTCTTCAGATCGTTGATTGGTGTAGGTTATGTGTTTCCTCCTCCTTGGGTAGACCCTGTATGATTTTCTCGTTCAGCTCCTGCTTGAGAAGGTGTTTCCCAGAGCATGGATTTCATTCACCAGGTTGGTAATCGGATGTGCATGTTTTCTATTCGTTCTCAATCCTCCAAAACAAAGTTATCAAGTTTACATATGACAACCTTAAGCTTATTTTCCTTAATCTTGTCGTTGCCTTCGCTCAGTTTCATGACTGTGTCCCACATCTCCTTAGCGGTCTTGCATATTCTGACCCGACCAAGGTCTCCATCGTTAAATGTGAGTAGAATCTAGTTTCTGGCAACTTTGTCCAGATTGTTGATCTTCCTTTCTTCAGCATTCAACTGAACCTCAGGTTTAGGCACATCATCACCAGTGACTGTTGATTTGCTGCCTGAGGAGTCAGAATGCAAAGACCTTATGCTGGGAATTGTAATGACAATGGGTCCATCTGTGATAACATCCCACATGCAGTCATGAAATGAGGATAGATGTGACTCCATCCTCAGACTCCAAATGTCATATGTAGCGATTGAGAACATGGACATTCCTGATTTTGCTAACTGTTCAGCCATAATACATAGTTAGAAACTGAGATGCAGAAGATTAGGTATGTAGAAAAGTAGGTGGGATCTAATCAAGTCGACCTAGTTAAGAAACAGCAGTCTGTCTGACCACCGCTCTGATACCAACTTTGGCCCCGGTGTAGATTCAGGTGGGGGGATACATCTGATGCCTAACTTTGTAATTTAGATATGAGTAAGTCTGACTAATATGCGACTAGTCAATTCCAGTGCGGAAAGGTAATAGGCCCCTTAGGTGTGTGTGCTTTTCTGAGTGAATCGTGTGTAGAGATGAATAAAATAGTAACAATTTTTAAAGTGGTTCGGATGCACAAGATCTTACGTCCACTCTTCTACATTCTCAGTAGGAATCCACTATCAGATGTTTTTAGACTGACAAGTACAGATCAACATATGCAAACTATCAAACTATCTAACTATCAAACAAACTATCTATCAATCAACTTCGTTCTTTCTAACAGAAAAATGGGGTTTTGAATTTGTTCAACAATAAGAGTTTCATACACTCTTGACTCCAAACTTAGGATACGCTGATGATTTCTTGGAGTATGAACAGAAGAAATGGAATATCTTGGCTAATGTATGTGAGTCGAGATGAGTGTAAGAGCGAGTTCTTTTAGCTTTGAATGAACTTGAGCGTGTTTGAAATTCCGTAACCCCATTATAAGATGTATTCTGCTATTTATAGTCGAGCTAGAGAATAGATTCATTGAACACCATCTATTTCCTATTGGCTCCGTATTAACAACGGTCTCACGCATTGAATGCATGGACACGTGTTGAGTTTTGCTTGGTTCTGCAGATTCTATACGAGGTACTATTATGTCGCCTTTGACTAGGGCTGACATGGCGGCCTGAGATTGGTCAATGTTGATTCGAATGTTGTCATTTTCTTTACTGGCCATCTCTTTCGAATACTGCGCCTTGTACCTTGTTTTTATCTTCATTTTGAATCTTCAATGCGATTTGATGAAGATCTCAGTCTTTGAGTTGGTTCATCTGAGTGATATAAACTCAATACCAAAACTCAGATTGACTAATACTTCCTATCTGAGCATAATCTGAAAATATTAAAGATCTCAGTCTGACTATACAGACACGGGCTGAATAAATCTAACAATTACATCAAACTGGTTCATCAGTCAAATAGGGGTTTGGGATCAATCAAAACTTATAATATTTCCCAACCATTTCCCCCTTTTTGATGATGTCAACACCTCATTCTATCTGGAAAACAGACTCAAACAAAGTTCTTCCAACACAAGTTGGGATAAGAAAATTTAAGGGTTAGTAACTTAACATAATTTAAATACGAGAGTCTAGACAAAGAGTTATTGTCATCAGGTCAAAAAGATAATCCAGCTTCATTGATGATTATTTAAGTACAAGTAATAACTATTCTATTACAAGAGAATCTGAATCTATACGGGTTTAACCTTGATCCGGAACTTCCTCTCGAACTCCTCATGAGTCATGTGTGTCTTTTTCAGCTCTTTCATGATCATCTCAAACTTCCTATCTGATACATCTTCAGGCTTGAGCTCATATGAGTAATAGACCAATCTCCTCAGCTTGACTTTCCTATCAAGGAATAAGGTTATGTCGTCATACTTCTTTTCATTGCAAGCCTTATGAAACTCAGACTCGATCTTGTCAAAATCAACATTGAATTCCAAGTTTTGCCATGCTATTGGCCTTTTCAAGAATTTGGGCTCTGGAGCGTGGATGTACTGAGTTGCCTTTTCAGCAAAGTCCTTGATCAGTAGAAATAATTTGAATGTGCGTCTCCTGAAGAAATTCATGAATATCTTGTCCTTGTTCTTGATAGTCTTGTAGTGTCCCCATGATTGCCAAAAGAAGAATCTCTTTATAAAGTCCACCTTGATCTGCTCCCCATCATCTTATAGGTCCAGCGGAATCCATCTATCACACCAGGGATAGAGCAGATCATTTTCAGACTCTATCTTTAGTTTACTTTGATCTGCAATTGACTTTAGAACCTTGAATTTTTTTTCTTCTTCTTGTCTGAAATCTGGCGAGTTTTCTTTATGCTCTCAGCTAGTTTCTCAAGTCTCTCATCATCTTCCTTCAGCCTCAGGAGATGACATTCAGTGTCATTTCTTAGTTGTTCCTCACGCATTTTCATCTCTTGATCTTTGATCAGCTCTGAAGGGTGATCAATATATCTCCATAGATTCCATATTTCCTAGATCTGGGCATCTTCTTGTTCAGGTGAGATTTTGAATCTCAGTCTCCTTCTCTTCTCTTCTTCGACTTCGTCTATTTGTTTCTGAAGCAAGATTGCTTTCATATTATCTTCTTCGATCTTTCTCTGATGGTCTTCTTCTTGTTTCTTCTTTTCCAGCTCTTCTTCAGCTTGGATTCACACAATCTCATCTCTGTTAATGGCATCTTTCAAAGCGTTACATGTCAATTGACTTGTTAAATATTTTGACATTCAGTTGAGGATTTAACTTGATTTTGTAGGAAGACTTCACAATCCATCTTGGTTGAGGAGCTGTAATAGTTGAAGTAGATGGGATCATGGTGGTTGGTTATCATCGTCATTATCTTCAGCTCCCCATGTTCTGACTTATGACCCTTAGCAGGCTTGTCAGATCCTGCATCCTAGGATCTGGCTTATCACCCATGATCTAGCTAATCTTCAGGATCCTCAGCATGCTGAGTCTAAATAGGTGTGATTGAGCTAATCTTTTCACTTTGCAAGTAAAGCATGGTAGCTTTCAAGTCATTCATAGAGGTGATGTCGGAAGGGTCTCCATACCCATTCAATTCGTTGAGCTTTTGTTCTTCGGGCTTTAATGACTTCATTGTCTTTATCTGCAGAGTTTATTCTAAGTCTTTCTAGCTCTAGAATCTGAGAAGTATTTGCAGCCTAGCTTAATTTGCTATATCTATCAAGTCTGCATGCTTAGTAATTTATGGGATAAAGTCATATACTTCCAAGTGAACCTTGCTTCTTTTCATCTGAATGTCAAATAGGATTCTCTCATTTTTGTTGGCGAGATATATTTCTTCTTCAGTTCGCTTGCCTCTGGCACTTCGTCTAATGCGAATTCAGTAGGTAGAGGGAGTTCGGATTGAGTCTCCTGTGAACTGACGTGCCTCATCTTGTTCTTAGTAGTCACTTCCTCCTTTCATGAGTCAGAGTCCAACTCCTCAACTTGGATGTTAGAAGAAGGAGACTTCTGAGCCTTGTTGGCAAGTTTTCTATTCTTCGATAGTTTGGGCGAGTGATCTAAGTCTGTTGAGAGACCTCAGTTGTCTTTCTCTTTTGCTCAGTAGCTCCACTCCCAATTCACTTCTATGACACTGCTCTGTTCTAAATCTTAATAAGTCTTTTGTCGAAGTACTTCTGGTCAACAAATGATAATTTCCCTGAACATGAGTCTTGTATCATCATGGAAATTTTGTTTTCGTATAGTAGTTTTCCTATAGGGGTAAGTCTTCGTACTTCGTCATTGTCTTCAACGAATTTTAGTGCCTAAGCAGCTAATTTGTTGGCAAAATAGTGTTGGGATTTTGTATACTGGAAGCACTTTTTATGCTTGTATACAATGTGTTTTTGTCCTTACCACTATTTTATTCTCCTATCTGATAAATATGTATATTTGCACATGTTATCCTTTATCTTGTATAAAAGTTAGATTTGTGTGGTGTGTCGGGTATCACAGAAGACAACACAAATTGGTTGAACTGACAAGATATAAACAGTTATCACAGCTGAGACAACTTAAGGATAAGTTGTCGGTTTAAGCTGCAGTTTAGATAAGAAGTGGCTTGTCTTAGGCGCTTGTCTTTACTTGGTACACTTAAGGTGGTGTATTGACGGATCACAGTGAGATGTGTTTTCCTAACTGACCTTAGTGGAAAACCAAGATCTCGGTGACTTTGCTGGTCTTAAGCTTGGTAAGACTTCAGCTGAGTGCATTTGGCTATCTATCACTTTGACCTCTATGGTGAACGTCATCGCGACTGGATTTACGTATCTTGGGTGTTAGTAGTTATTTGTGGCTCAGACTGGTTTTTTGTATCTTGCAACCGTATCCTAGTAAAATGGGTTGATAATATCCCCCGAGGAACTCGAAAGGATTAGCACACTAAACCCGGCCGGTTGATTAAGTTCAGGTGTGTTAATAAGGTCGAGTGGTACTACTCAGGAATATAAGATGTTAATTAATTTAAGTCGTCAGGTGAGCTTAATTAATTAACGGATATTTCTATCTTAAATACGGAGATCGATTAAGTCTAAAATACAAGCCCTTGCTCAATTTGGGATAAAGGGGTAAGTCAGCACGGATTCTCTAGTGGAATGAATCTGTGTTTATTAATTAATTTTGCTCTGGGCTGAGCATGGATAATTAATTAATTGGAGGCCCAGCTTTATTTCTTGTATTGGATCCCTGATCTGGCCCAATTAGTTGTCTAGTAATTTATTGTCTCTCAGAATTCATTATTAATGGATTAATGTATTTTTACATTATTTAATAATGTTATTTATCTGGAATTAATTGGCTGGGCCAATTAATTGATAAATATTAGTAGCCCAGTGGATTAATTAATTATATTATGGGCTAATTATGTGGAAGCCCATTGAAATATAATTAAATTAATGGGTTACAAATATATTAATATTATATTAGCTTTTGAAGCCTATATATATCAGTATTCTGTTCAGAAACAGATTATGAAATTCTAATTACACACGCACGCCAAACGTGAGTAAGAGAGAGACATAAATTTATTTCTTCAGTTCTCTGACCACCCAGAGGAAGAAAAAGGTCGGGACACAGATTAGAAGATCTAACACAGGAGCAACAATCAGAGCCGCGACAACAATAGAAGGAGGAAGGTAGCGTTCCTAACCCTAATTATTCCTTCAAATAGTTAACCTAGCTAACCTTGATTCAGTCATGAATCACCATCATCAATTGTAAATTTGGTTTAGACAGCTGATCAAATGATCCGGCTTAGTTCGTTAAGGCATGTGTCACAATATGCCAACCCTCTGTATTCGTGCAACAATTGATTGTTCTGGAAGGCTACCTTGAAGTTTACCTCCTTTGCATAGAAAATTTAGAAATAGTCGTTTATTTCTTATTTGTTATAACCGATCAGGCTGACTCTCTCCCTCGATAAATTAAAGCTTTCCTCCACAGTATGCCTCATTAGTACCTTCTCAGATATTGAGTGCTAGTCATTGGGACCAATATCTTTTGTTCAAGAGATTGTAGTGACCTCTGTTTCTTCCTCATCATCGAGATGGGTAATGAAGTTGAATTTCGCTAATTGATGGGGAACACGGTAAATTAGTCGCCGTGAGAGAAACATCTCAGGTCTAGATGCTTTCAAGGCGTCACAGATAGGCTCAATAAAGTCTAACTTGGACTTGTAGAAGTTAATTACAAGTTCAAACCAGATCCTTTCGTGATAATTGTGTTGCTCTGTGAAGGTGTTAGCACAATTACATCTAAACTCGTCGCCATAGCTAATAGGGGAGAATCTGCAAGAAAAAACATTACCACTAGAAAATAGAGTAATTTTAAGTTTGTAAGAGATTTTCATTGTAAAACAGGTTCTAAAATAGTAATCAAAGTCGATGCAAGTAAGGGATGCAGAGAACTTGAATATGATAATGGCGGATAATATTTATCATATGATCAAGGGTACTTTTATCTAAGATTCGAATATGAAGCAGTTTAGATTAACGGAACAGATCAAAAGTTACTTTTAAGTGTGCGATCAGGATTTAATATTATAAAATACTAATCATTACTGTGCCCCGGGGTCAAAACCTATTTTATAGGTCTAAATCTAGTAAGGTGAGAAGACATCTATTTAATGTGTCGTAGTCAGTATATGAAATGTCAGGCTTTTAATGAAACCGTTTCTATTAGTGACTAGCTTTAGGAATTTATAGCGGCAAATAAATGTGATGCATGTATTGAGTTTGATACATAAACCTGTAAGCTGAATATAGTAGTCCGCTGATAACAATTTGACGATACTAAACTCGTTCAATATTTCTGAGCACATTCCCCCTTACTGAATGATCCCAATCTCAAGCCTCTTACTGACTTGGATTAGTTTGGTCCAGAACACCTAACTCTACTAAAAGTTCTTTACATTTGGTTTCGGTAGAGGTTTGGTCAATCTATCCACCCTTTGTCTATAAGTACGAATATTTTCATCTTGATATCCTTCTTCTCGACGTGATCTCGGATGAAGTGATGTCTGATATTCAAGTGCTTGCATCTAGTGTGAAGAACTAGGTTCTAAGTGATTGTGATAGCACTAATATTATTACAGTAGATTGACACTTCATCCTGAATGAAGACATAGGAACTTGATTAATGAATATTCCCTTTTCAGATTGTTTGACTTCGAGTCCAAGGAAATAGTTATATCTCTCCCAACATGGACATCTCGGACTTCTCTTTCATCATCTTCTCAAACTACTAACACATGGTCACATTTCTAGATCCGAACATGATGCCTTCTACGTAGATCTACACAAGTAGGATGTTGTATCCTGACCTAATATTGAAGAGTGTATGATACAGATTTTTCCTTTTTGAAAACCTTTATGGAAACCTTTCTGAAGGAGGAATTTAGATAGGGTATCATACCAAACCTTGGATGCTTATTTTAACACATACGAAGCTTCTCTGAGACTGTACACGTGATGTTCCTACGGAAAGCGGGCATTATTCTACGTAGAATTATTCCTTCAGTACCCCGTTCAGGAAGGCTGACTTCACATCCATTTGATATACTTTGAATCTTTGATGTGCAACAGATGCCAGGAATAGACGAATGGCTTTCAATCTTGCAATTTGAGCAAATATCTCATCGAAATCTATTCCTTCTGCTTGACAATAGCCTTTGGCCATAAGTCGAGCCTTATTTCTAACGATGATAATGTTTTCATCTCGCTTGTTCTTGAAGACCCATTTAGTTCCGACAACATGTTGGTGCGATAGTCTGTCAACAAGCTCTCATACTTCATTTCTGAGGAAGTGCTTTAGTTCATCTTGCATGGTTGTAATCCAATTAACATCATTCAGTCTGTACTCAACTCTTTGAGGTACTTCAGTAGACAAGAAATAAGAGTATAAAGTACTTTCTCCTTCGGAGAATCTGGATCTTGTCTTTACGCTTGGTGAAGGATCACCAATCATAAGATTTGAGGAGTGGGCATCTAGCCAAGTTCATCTTCTCCTTATTTCTTCTTTTGTAATTACTTCTACATTGACAGTAAGATGACCAGACATTTACTAGTTTGCGATTAGAGTAATTCAGTAATAATGTTAGGATCTATTGAATCACTAAGGTTCGGGGGTAATCAACTCAAGATCATTATTTGTTCCCCTAAGTTGTTATTCTGAGTAGAGGTCTCAGTTACCACTTGGGTTTCTTCAACGATATGAGTTACTTGAGATTGATTTTGTTCAGTAGAGCCAATCGATTCAGCTACAACTGTTTGTTGAGATTGAGTGTTAGTGTCCTCTTCGAATATCCTCATATTCATGCTTTGAATTTATGCACCTGTCCTCAGTATCATATTCATTAAAATAACATCAGGGCTTTTTTTTTCACACAAAGAGTTTGGTAATTGAAGTCTCTGAAAGTTTCATTGACCCTAGTGTATAAAAGACCTTTCACTGATCATTTCCATTATTATTGATAAAACATGAACATCTGAAAACATGGAAATGAGATATAGAAGATGTTCTCCCGTTCCATAGCTCATATGATGTCTATAGAAATGAGATACAAAATGTTAGTCCGGAGACGAGTATCAAGTGTAGGGGGGGGGGGTGAATACACCTGATTGCAAGTTTTTCCTCAAACGCGAAGGTCAGCTAAGCTGAGTTTTGCTACTGAATGCTCAAAGCCAGATATAAACCTTCTGATCGTGGGTTAGAGAGATTCAGCAGCTGAGTCCCTTCTACTGACTTGAGTCAGTATGAGGATTTTAGTTGCAGAATATTGTGCGGATAAGTGTGGGACCTGATAAAGTTTGTCTCTTTGAAAATGTATTTATGCAAACCAAAATCGTTTTGGCTGGTGCACTGTTTAAGTTCGTTTTATGCAAAGGATGATTTTGTAAATAGTTTTGAGCACAATACAAGGAAAAGTATACGACACAAGAAATTTTTAACGTGGTTCGGATACGCAAGATCCTACGTCCACGATCTTGCAGAACAGGAGTTCTTGTTGATTATTCTGAGCAAGCCTCGGCAAGGAATCTGTGCGTTGGACATACCCTTCTAAGTTATAGTCCTTAGCGACTTTTACAAATCAAACCGTAGTTTGAAGGGGAGGAGATGATCTCCAACAATGAAGGAGTTCTTACAATAAGAACAATTCACAGAATGTGAACTCCTTCGAAGGTTCTATGCTAAGATATAACAATGGAGCTAAAGATATAACAATGGAGCTAAGATTCAACTAAGCAAGTTCTTCGTTGGATTGGCTTTAAGTGCGCTAGACAGTTGAATGCTTGTAAGCTTTGTGTTCCCTTGTTGTCCCGTGCGTTGAGCTTGGAGACTCTTCTCTATTTATAGTCATGACCCAGGCATGTATCTGTTCGAGAGGACGATGCCACGTGTCACAAACTTCCAACAAAAATGGCCATATATTTTCAAAATGCGCCGCAGAGTGGTTGGCTTTCTGTTGGGAGATGATTCAATCTTCCCACATAACTTAGTAGCCTAGTGCTCTGAATATCTACAGAAGATTTGAAGATCCCAAAACCCTATCTTGACTGAAGAACCATTCAGTTGTAATGTGTTCTGTTTTGTCTCTGAGGTTTCAGACTCAGTAGACACTCTTCATCTGGTTCAGGTGCTCAGTAGATTACCTGCCTCAGTACCAGAAGAAGAAGACTCAGTGATACTGGACTCAGCAGGAGTAGTATACTGAAAGAAGTCAGTAGAACTGAACTCAGCAGGAGTAGTTCACTGAACTCAGAGTTGATCTTCAGTAGAGCCGACTCAGCAGGAGCATGCTACTGAATAGAGATAAGACTCAGCAACGGTTAGACAGTCTTCTGAACTATCACAATTCACTAAGTCTAAATCAGCAGAGTCAATACGAGGAAGAGAGAAGTCAGCTTCAGATCTCCTTGAAGTCTGTTCTGTCTCACCTACTTTCCTGAACCTCGACCAATGACAAGAACCCAGCTGTCCATATTCTGATTAAAGCTGCAAGTCAACAACTTTCCAGAAATGGAGGGAAAGGACACTGCAACCATACTTTGAAAGAGCCGTTAGCTACCCAAAAGAGAGAGACACAAGGATCGTCGTCTCCAACGGATCTATCCTTGCCTCTACTCTATATATAGAGGGATATAATTCAAATTAAAGCTCACCTACGACCAACACGAACGGACCTATCTAGAAAAATGAAGAACTTGAGCATTCACGGGCAACTCAAAACGTTCTAAGTCTTCCGTAAGAAGTTCAAAGAATAATCTCCGGTGAAAGATGACATACTCGCTCATAAGGAACCAAGCTGAACCAGAATTATAATGCCTCTAGTATCCAAGCGACTGAACACGAACCTAGTTCTCTACTTAACCGTTCGTCGCTCTAGAAGCCACCTTCTCGTTCCCTATCCCTCTAACCTAAGCTCAGCTGATCATATCCATAGCTTAGACGAAGGAGTTCATATCTGACCTGATCCTTATTGTAAAGGAGTCCTTCATAGTTGGAGAGTTTTCAAACACTTAGTTTGATACCTTGTAAACTGAGACTTGCTTAGTATAAATCTCAAGACCAGCGGTTGTCTAGTGTATAAACCAACTGAGACTATCTCAGTTTAATACATAGCCTCCTGATCATTCGGGACAGTGGACGTAGGATTGTTAGATCCGAACCACTTTAAAAACTGCCTGTGTTCTGTGTTCGTTTTTCTGTTTTAACTGTTGCATTGATTACTGTGCATACTGAAAATTTCTTTAAAATCATTCAACTGAGTTTCAGCAAGCTTAATCGATTGCACTAACATACTGAAACTGTTTTGTTAAAAACGTTTTCTAAACTCAACTGAATTTGGGCCTACACATTTCCGCACTACTGAACTTCAGCTGAACGGTACTGAATTCTGACTCTAATCAGCTAGCAGGCCTCAGTGAAGTCAGTAACTCTGCCACGTGATTCAGAACAGCCTATTTGGTCTACTGAACTTGTTCAGTACGGCACTCTCCTGAAAAGGACTGTTCGCGTTTAAAGTTGAGAATTCGGTTTTCAGGTGTATTCACCCCCCCCCTCTCCACCTAAACGTTTATTCTCGGGACCAACACTTTCTGTACATGAGAGCAGCTTTAGTATCAGAACAGGTAAGCTTTGGTTGCTTCTCTTTGGTCGAGGTTTGCGGTAGGTGAGACTTGTCAGACATCAGTCTTCTATCTGAGTGTACTCTCTGAACCTCGTATATTGAATGATCTCTACTGACATTCGATCGATAAGAGTTGGGCAGTCGTTTTTCCTTGTCTGGTCTGCAACTGAGTTGCATGCATTCAGTAGATCGGGGCAGATCATACTGATTCTTCATCTAAGTCGGCTGATAAGGATCTTCTACTGAAGGTTGTCAGCTTGTGACTCTTAAGGAAGGAGCTCTAAACTTATTTAGTAGATCAAGGATCATATTGAGTCTTCTTCAAAGTCTGCTGAAGGGAATCTTCTACTGAAAGCTGTCAGTTGATGACTCTGAAGACTATTGAGCCATACAAAACCGATGACTTGGGGTTCTGGAACTTTAACTTCTCTACTGAAGTTAAGTCCAACAATACCCTATACAAGACTCAGAAAAAATAATCTATGACGATAAAATCAAGTCTAGCCTATTACATCATAACGGTTCAAACACACATAGGGGTTAGGACGGATTTTGGGATCTTCAATTCTATAGTAATACAATTCAGCATCACTAAAGTTTCCCCCAATAACAAATATTACAACTTCGTCCTAAGTAAACGAACTACTGACTTCAGTCCTATGCAATTACTGAGTCAAGCTCTTAGTACCCCCTAGCAATGATATACAAGACCAATGACTCATATCCCTACAATATCCCTATAGAGTCAATCTCTTAGTACCCCCTAGCAATGATCTACAAGTACTAAACTACTAACCCCAAAACGACTTAGTTAATATCAACTGAACAGTAAGAATATAGGTTAACAGCTTACTACAGATAAGCACATCAGAACAAATCAAGACATGTGAGTGTGTGTTGATCACTTCAGTGATCAGATAGTGTTAAAAGTAAATAACACGGCCATAAGACAATGAGTGGTTGTCTGGCCAACAGAAATACTGATTTTATATATATGGCATAGAGATACAATCAGTAAATCATTACAAAAAGGAGAGGAAAGAACAATGCTGAGACTGCTACTTGTGAGATCTGAACTTTTGAATCTTGGCTTTGAAGTCAGCAAATCTGGCAGCAGGAGGATTGAGACCATATGATCTATAGATAGCTTCCCTCAGTACCTTGATAGGTGGAAGGTCGGCTTGCGATTGGAGATCAAGATCGTTGCGTCGAGCGGCTACCTCCACTTCTTCCTCTATCTCCTTTGTGCAGACGGCTCCTTGAAGAGTTCTGGGAGGGATCAATTGTCGGTATGCAGGAGCAGTGAAAGAAAATTTTTCCTTAAACAGGAGCAGCTTAATCTGTGATCTGAAGTTGGGGTCGTGGTTGTATAAGAATTGATCAAACAGTTCGACCACCGGAACTTCACTTAGGTAACACTGACATACATAATAAGCTTTGATGATATCTTCCTTCAGCCCTTCCCATTCATCGTTCGAGTTCCATAGGATCCACTTGTCTACGCGGTGGTATGCAATTCTCTTGAGATGTGGCTTCTGTCCACCGCGTCTGTAGAATTTTGAAGTTCTAGGGATCTGTATACTCTTGTCTGAGACTGGTTCATGGCTGCCTTCTCAGTCAGCTTGATGATTTTAGCCAGATCAGCCTGTCTCAATTTCTCTCTGGCTTCAGCTGATCGCCTGTCCCTTGTTCTGAGGTTGAGGCCCTTCTCTACTACGTCCCATGTGGCTTTCTCCTCAACTTCTTGCTCTACAGTAAGTTTGGGAGTTTTCTTCAGCCTTTCAGCAAGTGACACGTTGTCAGTATCAGAGTCCTCAGTAGGCTCAGAAGCTAGTTTCTTAGTTAAATGCTTCTGCTGAGCCTTCACAAGTTGAGCTTGTCTCCTTGATACCCTTGCCACTGGGACCTTTGGCTTTCTCTTCAGTAGAACCTCTTCCTCGAGTCGGGCTTCGTGATCTAGCCGAGCCGGCAGCTGATGAGCCAAGAGTTCGTCGTGTGCCTCTTGTTCTTTCTTCCTTTTGAACTTAGGCGACGGCGGGGGAGTTCTTTCAGTGGCAATCTCCTTGACAGGCCTCTTCAGCGGCTGAGGTTCTATGTCCTCTTCTGATCCCTCGACAAAGTCGGCTACATCGTCAATGTATGCCTGGGCTGAGGATCCTTCTCCTGATCCACCAACCTGCACTTTCAGCAGCGTAGTCAGCTGAGGCTCTGCAGGGCCTTCAGCTGAGGCTCTTTCCTTAGCTACTTCTTGTACGGAGGGGAGGGGGAGAGAATTGATTTGTTCTATCTGTGACGATCCTTCCCCCTTAGATTGTTCCCCTTTCTTTCCTTCTGACTTCTCCAGCACTTCCTTCCCTTTACTTTCCCCCTTTTTGGCATCATCTGCCGAGGTCAGTAGGGTTTTCATCGCTGTTACTTCTTCTGAAGGTTGTAGACAGACGTCTTTATATGCTCGGAAGTGGTGTTGAAGTCCCCGATCGCATAGTAGTTTGTTCCCATTCATTCTCTTGATCTTTTTGAATTTGTTTGATCTGGGAGTCAGTTTGATTCCTCTACTGCAAAATAGATGCGTCAAGAGAGTCTTTCATTTCAGTCTGGATGATTTTCAGAGCTGCAACCTGAGTTTCAAGAGCTTTAGTAACGCTGGAGCTTGCAAGTCTATTTCTTTCATCCATAGTCTTCTAAACATTGGTCAGTGTTGCAGTCAGTTGCTCTGAGAATAATTTCGACTAAGCTTCTAGCAACTGTTGGCACTGAGTGGCCAAGTCCATTTTCTCAGCAGCCAGAGCAGTCTCGATGATCTCTTTGAAATTAGGAGGAGGAGCTTCTGAGACCTTCTTGACTTCTCCAGCGAGGACGGCAATACGCTCATTCTAAGCCTTGGTGTACTGTGACCATTTAAGGTGCACATCCTTAGCTAGGAGACAATTTTTGTCTCCTTGCTTCTTGATAGCCCGGTTGATAGTCCTCAAGGATACGGTACCAATAGGTTTTATCTGGTAAGAGGATGTACTGATCTTGTGCTTAGAGGGGGTGAGTTGTTGTTGTCTTGAGGAAGACGCAACAGGTGCACCACTAGATACAGGAGGAGGTGGTGGTGTATCGCCCTTTCTCGCTGGGAGTCTTGCCCTCAGCAGTCTCCCTTTTCTGCATCCTTGGGTGCTGAATCATCACCTTCAGCTGGGTGGTCAGATAGCAAAGGAACTCTGGCGGGAGAGGAGGAGGACTTCAGCTCCAGCAGATAGAGCATGACATATCTTATGTCCTCGAAAGAAGCAATGTCTGAGGGTTCTCCAAACCCTATCACAGACTTTATATGTTGTTCCTCTGCCAGTAGTGAGTCGACAGGATACTGTTGAATAAGGTCAGCAAGAATGTCCCAGATAAGGAACCTCAGCAGCATCTGAGTCCTTGCCCTGACGGCTACATCTACTAGATCCTGATACTTGGCAATTTTAGGAATCTGTTCAGCGACTTCGGATTCAGCCCTAAGTCTGGTCTGTTGAACTGTAATAGGTAGCTCTGAAGAAACTTCAGTAGCTGGTTCATCTTCGTACTCCAGCTGAGTTTCTTCAGTACTTACTCTCTGGACCTTATCCTTGAGAGTGGCACCTTCAATGCCAGTGTCCGCATCGAGTAAGTCTTCCACCTGTGGGTGAGGCCGAGAAACAGCTTTAGAAGCTCCTGACTTGGTCAGCTTCTTTCTTTTTGGTTGTTTGGTACATGGAGGCAATTCAGTAGAAGGCCTTTTAAGTTTAGCTCCACGACCGATAGACTTTTCAGCAGCTCTTTTCGACCTGAACTTGATCAGTTTCTTATCGAAATATTTCATGTCGCCAAAAGACGTAAGTGATGATACTGAAGCTTCGATCAGTGCTGAAACCTTACTCCCATATAGAAGTTTGCCCACACTAATTAGTCTCCTCTCTTCGTGTCTCCGACAACAAAATTATGCGACTGAGCTTTTAGTTCGGAAAGGAAGAACTGAGCCCAGTTAACCTTGACTCCATCCATAATAGCCATCATTATTTAGAGTCTCGGTTTGGAAAGCTGGTTGAAAGATCAAGCAGCGCTCATGAGTATGTGGATAACGACATACGCCAGGCCTCTGAATTCTGGTAGGAGCTGACTCTTCGGAAAAGCAGCTTTGAAGGAAATTTCGTCCTTGCCGCAGAAACGCCTGATATAATTCTTAAGTTCTGCGTCTTTCTATCCAATGGGAGATATTCCATGGTCAGGAAGGTTGTATACTGACTTAAGACCTTCAAGCACGCTCATGTCGACGTGTCTCTCCTCCCATGACTGAGGTGAAAACCTCACTCATATACTTCACAAGAGTTACTTCTGCTTCTGTATCCTCCACCGGACGTATATTGAAGTAGAACTCGACCACTTGTCTCGGAAGACAAGCATTAGGATGCTTCGTCAGAAGCTTCTTCAGACCCGCAGCCTCAAGAGTGGAGAAAACCTCCTCCAGGTATGGCAGTTCCGAGAGATGGAACTCCATAGTTGGTTCGAGCATGACCCTGCTCCGAATAATATAATCAACATCCACAGGCATCTGAACGATGCTCGATCGCGATACCATTTTCAACTGAAATCTGCAAAAAAGATGTTAGCACTTGAAAAAAAGAGTAAGTTAGTTTGCAGACTTAAGAGAAAAAAAAATATCGAATATAAGAGTGCTTGAGAGAATATGAGTGAAGTTGAGAAGAAATTCAAAGCTCTCTTAAATGATAATGGCGAAATGTGAGTTGAGAAGGAAGGCGAGAGATTTTATATAGATTTGAATTCCAAGGGGTTTTCAGATCTGATGGTTTAGATTTGATCTCACTTTTTCCTTGATGGTTAGGATTTAATATTATATACAGAATGATTACTAAGTCGCCGCTAATCTCGACCCACGTAAGATTTGCATAGATAGAGTAAGGTGAGATGACATGTATTAAATGCGTTGCATCAGTTCTTAGGATAACATACCTTAAATGAAAACGGTTTTTGCTGAGTACATCCTTAAGAATTTATGCCGGGAAATAAATGCGTTTCATGCCACTGAATGTAAGCTACTGATCTAATAAATGCAAGCATGCCACTGAGTAAAATACTGAATATAATACTCAAACCTCTTCAGCTGAACCTGGTGGTCAACTATTTACCAAATGCAAACCAGGAGGATCTTCGTGATACTGAGAGATTAGTATTTGTCTCACATTCCCCCTTACTGTGTACTATATGAATCACCCTACTAAATCAAGTACTGAGTTTGACTTAATGACTTGTCGTACTGAATATTTTTACTGATTCGAGTCAGTAGGATCCAGTAGACCTAGCTCGACTGAGAGTTCTCTGAACCTGTTCTTACCCAGCGGCTTGGTCAGATGTCTGCCCTTTGCCTATCAGTATGGATTTTCTCCATCCTGATATCCTTCTTTTCGATATGGTCTCAAATGAAGTGGTGTCGGATGTCCACGTGCTTGCACCTCGTATGAAGAACTAGGTTTTGAGTTATTGCAATGGCATTGGTGGAGTCGCAGTAGATGGGCACTTCATCTTGAGTGATACTATAATCACGCGGTTGTTGTCGAAGCCAAAGCGTTTGGGCACAACAACTTCCAGCAGCCATAAATTCAGCTTCAGTAGTGGATGTCGCTATTGAATGTTGTTTCTTAGAAAACCATGATATCAATTTAGTGCCTAGGAACTGACACGTTCCTGAAGTTGACTTTCGATCTATCCTGCATCCTGCATAATCAACATCAGAATATCCAGTTAAAACAAGATTATCATGCAGGATACCATAACCCAGCGTCAGGTGTTCCCTTTAGGTATCGCAGAATCTTCTTTGCTGAGTCTAGATGACTTCGCTTGGGATTCGCCTGAAATCTTGCACACACACCTACAACATAAGTTATGCCAGGTCTGCTTGCTGTTAAATACAATAAAGAACCAATAATAGCTATATAGTCAGTAGAGTTAACAGAAGCTCCCTCTTTATCTAGATCAATTTTAAAATTTGTATTCATGGGGATCTTGACTGGCTTGCTTGAGTCACAACCAAATCTCTTCAAGAGGCCTCGAGTGTACTTGGCTTGGTTGATGAATATTCCTTCAGTTGACTGTTTTACTTGAAAACCGAGGAAGTAGTTCATCTTTTCCATCATAGACATCTCGAACTTCTCCTTCATCATCTTCTCAAATTGTTGACATATATTCACGTTCCTGCAACCAAAAATGATGTCATCCACGTAAATCTGCACTAGTAGAATGTCATCGGCTGACTTAATGCTGAACATAGTGCGATCTACTCTCCCCTTCTGAATACCAAGCCATGGGTGCATGTTTTAACCCGTACAGAGCCTTTTTTAGTCTATAAACCTGATGTCCTTACTGAAAGCCGGGCGGTTGTTCCACATAGACTTCTTCCTTCAGCACGCCATTCAGAAACGCTGACTTTACATCCATCTTATATACTTTGAATCTTTGATACATTGCATAGGGCAGTAATAGACGAATGGCTGAGTCTATAAACCTGATATCCCTGCTGAAAGTCGGGCGGCTGTTCAACATAGACTTCTTTCTTCATCACGCCATTCTGAAATGCTGAGTTTACATCCATCTGATATACTTTGAATCTTTGATGCGTTGCATAGGCCAGGAATAGACGAATGGCTTCCAATCTAGCGACTGGAATGAACGTTTCATCAAAATATATTCCCTTTGCTTGAAAGTATCCCTTGGCAACAAGTCGAGCTTTGTTTCTTACTATGACGTTGTTTTCAGCATGCTTGTTCTTGAAGACCCACTTGGTACCAATTACGTGTTGGTGTCTAGGTTTGTCAACAAGCTCCCAAACCTCGTTTCTAACAAACTGGTTCAGCTCCTCTTGCATGGCAATGATCCAGTCAGCATTATTGAGTGCATCCACTATCGACTGATGTTCTTCAGTAGACAAGAAATAGGAGTATAAAGCACTTTCTCCTCGACAAAATCCGGATCTTGTCTTTACTGTTGCTGATGTATCTCCAATAATGAGATCAGAAGAGTGAGCGTCTAGCCATGATCGTCTGAGTTTGGCTTCTTCTTCTGAGATTACTTCTCTATATTCAACAGGAGTGTTAGGAATTTCAGTAGTGCTATTCTGTGACTGAAGCAATTCAGTAAGAAGGTTATGATCTACTGATTTCCCAGGTTCTGGGACATTTCGCTTAGGAACATTATTCGTTCCCCCTGAATTGATATTCTCAGTAGAGGTTTCAGTTACAACTGGGGCTTCCTCATCGACTAGTGTTACCTAATGTTGATTATGTTCAGTAGAATCAACCAGGTCAACTACATTGCCTGCGGGATGGGTCTGAGTTTCTTCTTCGTTTGACTCATCATCCCAACAATGCTGGATCTTTTCAGTTTTGTCATTCAGCCTGAGATCCTGTAGCTTGCTGCTGACATCTTCAGTATGTGTCTTACTAGATTTCCTGTCCTTAATAACAAACTCATCAAAAATAACATGAGGGCTTTTTTCCATGCAAAGGGTCCGATAGTTAAAGACCTTCAAGGCTTTACTGACTCGGGAGTATCCTAAGAACACTACTTGTTCAGATTTGCTATCAAACACCTTTAACTGATCATTTCCATTGTTGTGGATAAAGCAGGGACATCAAAAAATATGAAAATGAGAAATAGAAGAAATTCTCCATTTCAATAGTTCTTATGGTGTCTTCATGTGTTGCTTTGTTAGTAGTGAGCAGTTTTAAGTATAGTAGGCAGTGTCAGTAGCATCAGCCCAGAACTTTGAGGGTAATCCAGAGTCTGCTAGGAGCGTTCTTGCTGCTTCTTTTAATCTTCTGTTCTTCCGTTCAGCAAGACCGTTCTGTTGGGGTGTGCGAGCGGCTGAAGTCTCGTGTTGGATCCCCTTAGTATGGCAGTACTCCTTTATGATTGAGTTGAGAAATTCAGTCCCTCTATCTGAGCAAATTCTCCGAATCTTGATGTCTTTTTCCACACTGAGTTTCTTCAACAGTATCGGCAACTCAGTCTTGACATCAGATTTGGTGGCTATGAAGATGACCCACATATATCTTGAATAATCGTCGATAACGACGAGGGCATACTTCTTGCCTCTTATAGTCACTAGAGAGACTAACCCAAATAAGTCCATGTGGAGCAGTTGAAGGATTCCATTAGTGGAATGTGAAGGAATTGGTGGATTGCTTTTCTTCGTCTGCTTTCCCTTCAAGCATGCTTCACAATTTTTGTCTTTAATGAATGCTTCATTGGGCAGTCCTCTGACTCTTGAATCCCTTACCAGCTTGTTCATTTCCTTGAAGTTCAGGTGACTGAGCCTTTTATGCCATAGCCATCCTGGTTATCACTTGATTTCGTCTGGGCAAGCAAGCAAATTTCAGGTTCGGCGGTGTTCCAGTTTGCAACGTAGATATTCTTCTTCCGCAAACCTGATAACAATGTTTTCCCTATAGATTTATCAATAACATCACAGAAACCAGCATCAAAGGTAACTCTATTAAGGTTATCACAAAATTGACTGACAGAAAGGAGATTATGTTGAAGTCCTTCAACATATGTTACTCTTGGAACTGAAGCAGTCCCAATGTTCAGTGCTCCATATCCCCTTATGTAGCCTTTTGAGTTGTCATCAAAATCAATTCTGGGACCTTCTTCTTGTACATAGTTGGTCAGTAGGCTCTTTTGATAGGTCATGTGTCTCGAGCAGCCGCTGTCCATGATCTAAGGGTCCTTATGCACCTCAGCCTCTTGTCCAGCCATTAGCCAATGTTCAGTTGATGTTTCAGGACTTGATTCTCCGACCTCAACAACAACAAATGTAGCTTCATCCTTAGAAGAATACATGAACATATCTTTCTCTATTGAGTAGTAGGATACCTCTGCGGCGATGTAGGCCTGCCTCCTTCGAGCAAATTTTTCTCTTCTGGCCTACTGTTCAGCTCGTTGGGGAGCTGAGAGCTCCAGACATTCGTACTGATAATGTCTGTCCTTTTTGCAGTTATAGCGCACAGGGACTCTGCCACGTTTCCATTTGAGCTATTAAATGGACTGACAGCAGGCTCCGTGTTCCTGCAATCATGAGAAGGTTTAGATTCTTCCCTTTTGTGATTGTCTTTCTTACCTGAGGGAGAATGTTTGTGGTATTTCTTTAGCTTTCTGACTCTTTTCTTCTCCCTTCAGCAGCAGGAGTCTCAGTTGATTTTGCTTCTGATACTGCTACTGTCTTGCTTGCTGAACCGAGTTTAGCTCCTGATGTGCTAACTGTTGCTTTAAAAGCATGGTCAATTTGAGTGTTAGCTCGAGCGCTAACGCACCGTTGGGGTAGACTATGCTCGAACTCCTCTATCTTTAATTCTGAAAATATAACATCAGGAGTTAAAGCATTAAGATCAGAATGACATAAATAAGTAGCGAAAGGAAGCCACTTCAGTCGAGGCAGCGCTCTCAAGATCTTGGTGTTCATCTCTTTATTGGTGAACGATCTCCCCATCCCATTGATCTGGTTGGTGAATCTGACGCTAAGCTCGTCAATGAATTCACTGAGCTCCATGGTAAAGTTGTCGAACTTCTGAAGCTCTAGTTCGAGCCTGTTTTCTTTAATCTACGGGGTTCCTTGGCTCAGTACCGCCAGGGCGTCCCAAATTTTCTTTACCGTCTTACAGTCTTGCACTCTCCCGAGATGAGAATCACTGAGCGTTGTCAGGATTGCATTCCGCACCACCCGGTCAAGATTGTGCAATTTCTTCTCTTTTAGCGTGAAGGCAGCTTTATCTTTGGCAACTTTTTCCCCAGTTTGTGCTCCTACCCCTCCCACAGTGGCATATTCCACACTGTCAATCATGGGAATGATAGGTCCTGTCTCAAGGGCATCAGTCTGCAATCTTGCAGCGATATAAGGTGTGCCTCCATTCTCACACGCCATACAGTATAGTTCTCCACAGAGAACATAGGTACCATCCGAATACCTGACATATCAGACATTATGGGTAAGAGTATAAGGATGTATGAAGAGATGCTTGTGCAGTGAAAACGTTTTCAGGATCTGTTCGAGTAGACCAATAGGTTTTTCAAAAATGATGATCAAAGTGTTGAGAGATGATTCAGTCCCTCCACAACTTGTTGGGAGATAACTCAGTAGCCTGGCGTTCTGAAGAATTGTTGAAGATTTGAAGATCCCAAAACCCTACTTTGACTGATGAACCATTCCGTTGTAATCAGTTGTTCTGTCTCTGAGGTTTCAGACTCAGTAGACACTCTTCATTTGGTTCAGGCACTCAGTAGATTATCCGCCTGAGTACCAGAAGAAGAAGACTCAGTGATACTGGACTCAACAGGAGCAGTATACTGAAAGGAGTCAGTGGAACTGAACTAAGCAGGAGTAGTTCACTGAACTCAGAGTTGATCTTCAGTAGAGCTGACACAGCAGGAGCATGTTACTGATTATATATCAGACTCATCAACGGCTGGACAGTCTTCTAACTGTCAGGATTTACTAAGTCAAATCAGCAGAGTCATACGAGGTATAGAGAAGTCAGCTTTAGATCTACCTTGAAGTCTGTTCTGTCTCACCTACTTTCTTCAGCCTCGACCAATGACGAGCAGCCAACTGTCCACTTTCAGATTAAAGCTACAAGTTAACAACTTTCCAGAAATGGAGGGAAAGGACTCTGCCACATCTTTGAAAGAGCCGTTAGCTACCCAAAAGAGAGAGACACAAGGATCGTCGTCTGCAACGGATCTATCCTTGTCTGTGCTATATAAATAGAGGGATAAATTCAAATTGAAGCTCATGAGTGAACACCTAGAAAATCAAAGAACACACGAGCATTCACGAGCAACTCGAAACGACTTAAGTTTTCCGCAAAAAGTTCAAAGAGTAATCTCCGGTGAAAGATGACATACATGCTCATAGGGAGCCAAGCTGAACCAGATTATAGAGCCTCTAGTATCCAAGCGACTGAATACGAACCCAAGTCCATACTTAACTGTTCGTCGCTCTAGAAGCCACTTTCTCGTTCCCTATCCCTCTAACCTAAGCTCAGCAGATCTTACCCATAGCTTAGACAACGCAGTTAATATCTGAACTGATCCTTATTGTAAAGGACTCCTTCAGAGTTGGAGAGTTTGTCAAACGCTTTAGTTTGATACCTTGTAAACTGAGACTTGCTCAGTATAAATCTCAAGACCAGTGTTTGTCAAGCGTGCAAACCGACTGAGACTATCTCAGTATAATACATAGCTTTCTGATCTTTCGGGATAGTGGACGTAGGATTGTTGGATCCGAACCACTTTAAAAATGCCTGTGTTCTGTCTCCTTTTTACTGTTGCATTGATTACTGTTCATACTGAAGATATTTCTAAAATCATTCAGTTGAGTTTCAGCAAAGCTTAATCGATTGCACTAACATACTGAAACTATTTTCTTAAAAACGTTTTCTATACTCAACTGAATTTGGGCCTACACATTTCCGCACTATACTAAACTTCAGCTTAACGGTACTGAATTCTGACTCAAGTCAGCTAGTAGGCCTCAATGAAGTCAGCCACTCTGCCACACGATCCAGAACAGCTTATTTGGTCTACTGAACTTGTTCAGTACGACACTCTCCTGAAAAAGGACTGTTCGTGTTGTAAGTTGAGAAATTGGTTTCAGGTGTATTCACCCTCCCCCCCTCTAAACCTGAACGTTTAATCTCGGGACCAACAATTGGTATCAGAGCAGGAGTTCTCTAAGACTCTTGTTATTCTGAAACTGGTCTACTTGAACGGATCCAGAAAATATTTTCACTGCACATCATTCTTCGCTCATATCATTATATACTATGTCTCATATGTCAGGAATCAGGATGGTATCCATGTTCTCAGTAGAGAACTACGGGGTATGACAAGTCAGAATAGAGGCATATCTGACTTCCCTCCACGATAGCATGACAGAGGTACTGGAGTACGGACCTATCGTTTCGATGGTTGATAGTGTCGTAACTCAGGACCCAACACAAGGAGGAGGAATGGTGATCGGGAAGAAGATCCCTAAGGACAGAAGTCTCTTTATCCCTGAGGAGAAGAAGCTTCACAACCTAGACAGGGTCGCCAGAAACGCCATATTGACCACTCTGAGCGATTCTTATCTCGGGAGAGTTCAGGACTTCAAGTCCGCGAAGGAACTCTGGGATGCTCTAGCGCTACTGAGTTGGGGGACTCAGAAGATCAAAGTGAACAAGCTGGCGCTGGAACTTCAGAAACTGAAGAGACTGTCTCTCATGCTTGGTGACTCCATTGAAGATCTTAACGTCAGATTCACGGATCTGATGAACTCTATCAATGGGCTGGGAAAGACATTCTCCAACCGAGAGATGAATCTCAAGATTTTGAGAGCACTGCCAGACGGTCATTGGACTCCCTTTGCTACTTTACTGAGACATTCTGATTTAGATATTGTTACTCCTGACCATATCTTTTCAGAACTTAAAGCTGAGGAGTTCGAGTTTGGTCTACCTCAAAGGAAGCAGCGAGCTGAAGCTGACACCCAAGTCGACCATGCCTTCAAAGTATCAGTCAGTACAACAGCTCCAATTTCTAGCATGGCCGAACCTTCACTCAATGATTTACAAGAAGGAAACCTGGCTAAGAAGTACGCGCTGCTTGCCGTGAAGTATCAGAAGGAGAAGGAGAGGCGTAGAAAACTCTCAAGAGTCGTCAGAGATTCCAAGGGTAAGTCTGAGTATACACCTAAGCGCACTCCTGACTCACATACTTCTGAATGCAGGAAACAGGAGCACTCAGCTCAGTCGAAAGACAGCGAAAGCAAAGAAGAGAGAGTCACTACCTGCTACAACTGCAAGAAGCCAGGACACTATCAGTATGATTGTCCTGAGCTCAGTACTGCTGAGAGAGCAGCACGCAAAGCTCGATGGGAGAAGTTCATCAAGAAGCGTCAACCATATATAGCTGGTGAACTCTCAGACGACTCAAATGAAGTCGATTACTTCATGGATTCATCCGATGATGAAGCGACATTCATGGTCGTAGAGCTTGAAGAAGACGCTGAAAAGTGTCTCATGGCACGAGAAGAGGATGAGGTAAATTCTCACACTCCATTTAACTCCTCTTCACACTGCACACAGGACACTATTTCAGGTGAAGATGAGAATCTGGACGTCGCAATCGCATATGAAGAACTACTCGACGAGCAGATTCAGATGAGTCTGCAGCTCAGTAAGACTCTTCAGGAGTTGGATACCCTGAAAGTAGAGAATCAGAGACTTTCTCAAGAGAGTTAGGTTAATACTGAGTCAGAAGGACTTGTGTTGAGACTCAGGGAGGAGATAAACTCTCTGATGGCCAAGTCTCAGCATCAAGAAGATCATATCTCAGTACTGACCAATGACTTGACTCAGAAAAATACTGAACTGAGTCTACTGAAGCAAGTGTTGTCAGGACTTCAGACCGAGCATGAACTGCTGAAGAAGAGCGATGATGTCTGGAGGAACCTGATGACAGAGCGGTACATGGGCGTAGAAAAGAAGCTCGAGGCGATGCTAGCAAGAAACAAGCCTAAGCACTGCAAGGAGGGCCTTGGATTCAGCCATGGAGCATCCTCATCTGCCCCCGTACGCTCAGAAAACCGGCTAGCAGATAGATTTGTTCAAGGGGAGACCATCAACGCAAAGATTCTGAACCCCCTAGCCAAGAACAAACAAAAGATGAAGGCACCTCATCCCAGCTACCAGCATTCTGACAAGAAGATCAGTCCCAAATCACCCCAGTTCAGTCAAGGGGGAACTAGCAAAGTTAAGTGGGCTGATCAGTATGGACCTCCGCAGCTGATACATCTAGCTCAGTATGGGTCATATTACTATGATCTTATAGTCAGGAGAGGACCTAAGAGTCAGAAGAAGAAGAAGAAAGCCGTGCAGAAGGCAAAGGTCAGCAGTCCACCTACTCAGAAGATCAGGACTCCTGAACCTGTGAAGCCTCAGAAGTCAGCATCGACCAGTCCAGTGGTCAAGTATGTTGATCAAAGTGGGAAGAAACTGTCTGAGACCACCAGGGTCGTAACATAGATCTGGGTTTCCAAAACTAACATCTAAGGATCTATGGTACCTAAATATAATTCTATTTTGCAGGTGCACAAGGACCCTTGGTATGTGGAGAACGGATGCTCAAGACACATGACATACCAGAAGGACCTACTGAAGAATTATACTACTAAAGAAGGACCCCGAATGAAGTATTCAACAAAGACACTCAGTGTGAAGCATGTCTGAAGGGAAAGCAAACAAGGAATCAAAATCCACTTATTCCATCTCCTTCCACTGATGGAATCCCTCAGCTGCTACATATGGATTTATTCGGTCCAGTCTCTCTGATGACGATTAGAGGCAAAAAGTATGCTTTAGTGGTCATTGATGACTTCTCGCGCTACACATGGGTCATATTTATTGCCAACAAGTCTGACGTCAAAACAGAGTTACCAACGCTTCTGAAAAAGCTCAGAGTCTAGAAGAACACCAAGATTATCAAGATAGGTTCAGACAGAGGAACTAAGTTCCTGAATTCGATGGTGGAGGAGTTCTGCAAAGGTGAACGCATAGAGCATGAGACGTTTGCCGCCTGCACGCCTCAACAAAATGGGGTTGCTGAAAGGAAGAATAGAACACTCAAAAAAGCAGCAAGAACCCTGCTCGCAGACTCAGGACTCCCAACTAAATTCTGGGCAGAAGCTACTGACACTGCATGTTACACTCAGAACAGATCTCTACTGACAAAGCAGTATAAGAAGACACCATATGAATTATGGAACGGAAGGAAGCCTTCTTTATCTTATTTCCATATTTTTGGGTGTTCGTGCTTTATCCACAATAATGGGAAGGATCAGTTGAAGACTTTTGATAGCAAGTCAGACCAGGGAGTCTTCTTAGGATACTCCCGGGTTAGCAAAGCCTTCAGAGTCTTCTTAGGATACTCCCGGGTTAGCAAAGCCCTCATGTTGTTTTTAATGAGTTTGCTACTGAAGACAAGAGCAGGAACTCTAAACCAGAGTCTGAGGACAGTAAGCAGCTACATGATCTGAGCCTGAAAGATAAAGTTGAAAAGATCCAGTTGTGTTGGGATGATGATTCAGATGAAGAAACTGAAGATAAGTCCACTAAATCTCAGCCAACAGCAGAAGTAGCTGAACAGATTGACTCTACTGAACAGAGTCAATCCCAGGTAACTCAGGTCGATGAAGAAACCCAAGTGGTAACTGAGACCTCTACTGAGGATAATAATTCAGGGGGAACAAATGAAGTTCCTGAGCTAAATGCCCCTGAACCTGGTGACTCAGTAGACCCAACTCTAGTAACTGAAATGCTTCAATCACAGAATAAATCTCAGATGAAGATTTGAAACATCGTAGATCGTGGTTGGACGCTCACACCTTTGATTTGATTATTGGAGATCCTTCAGCAAGCGTAAAGATAAGATCCAGATTCTGTCAAGGAGAAAGCGCATTATATTCTTGCTTCTTGTCTAATGAAGAGCCTCAGTCAGTTGAGGATGCACTTAAGGACGCTGATAGGATCATAGCCATGCAGGAGGAGCTGAATCAGTTCACGAGAAACGAAGGATGGGAGCTTATTGACAGACCCCGACATCAACATGTGATTGGAACTAAATGGGTCTTCAAGAACAAGCGAGATGCAAACAACGTTATAGTAAGGAACAAAGCAAGATTCGTGGCAAAAGGCTACTTTCAAGCTGAAGGAATAGATTTCGACGAAACTTTCGCTCCAGTTGCAAGATTGGAGGCAATCAGACTATTCCTAGCCTACGCAACATATCAGTGATTCAGAGTTTATCAAATGGATGTGAAGTCTGCGTTCCTGAACGGCGTGCTGAAAGAAGAAGTCTATGTAGAATAGCCTCCCGGCTTTCAGCAGGGACATCAGGTCTACAGATTGAGAAAGGCTCTGTACGGGTTTTAACCCAGGGCTTGGTACGATACCCTGTCTGAGTTTCTTCTTCAGAAAGGTTTTCAGAAAGGCACAGTAGACCGCACATTATTCAGTATTCGACTGGAAGACGATATCCTACTTGTGCAGTTCTACGTAGATGACATAATCTTCGGATCGAAGAACGTCATCATGTGTCAGCAATTTGAGGAAATGATGAAGGATAAGTTCGAGATATCAATGATGGGAGAGATGAATTATTTCCTCGGTTTTCAAGTCAAACAATCTGAGAAGGGAACATTCATCAATCAAGGCAAATACACTCGAGACCTCATCAAGAAGTTCGGTTGCACATCCGGCAAACCAATCAAGATCCGGATGAACACGAACATGAAAATCGATCTTGATAAAGAGGGAGTATCACAAGACCATACTGAATTTCGTGCTATTATTGGTTCATTATTATATCTAACTGCTACTCGACCTAACATAACTTATGCTGTAGGTGTCTGTGCTCGATTTCAGGCGAATCCTAAGCAGAGTCACATGGACTCAGCAAAGAAGATTCTCCGCTATCTCAAAGGAACACCTGACATGGGTTTATGGTATCCAGCTGATGATAATATTGAACTAACTGGTTATTCTGATGCTGACTATGTAGGATATAGAATTGACCGAAAGTCAACTTCTGGAACGTGTTAGTTCCTTGGCAGTAAGCTGATTTCGTGGTTTTCAAAGAAACAACATTCAGTAGCAACGTCAACTACTGAAGCTGAATATATGGTTGTCGGAAGTTGCTACGCCCAAATCCTTTGGCTGAGACAGCAGCTACGCAACTCTGATGTTATTCAGAATGAAGTGCTGATCTTCTGCGATAGCACCAGTGCAATTGCAATCACTCAGAATCCTGTACTTCATACGAGATGCAAGCACGTAGACATCAGACACCACTTCATTCGCGATCATGTCGAAAAGAAGGATATCGGGATAGAAAAGATCTATACTGACCATCAAAGGGCAGATATTCTGACCAAGCCTCTAGCTGAAGCCAGATTCAGATAACTTTCAGTAGAACTAGGTCTGCTGGACCCTAATGACTCCAGTCAGTAAGTGGATTCAGGAGAGGAGCATTCAACAAGGGGGGATGTTCACTCTCAGTACTGAGTAAATTCAGTACACAGAGACTCAGCAACCATCTACACGAGGTATCAGCTGACTACGATGTTCAGCTGACAGGTTTGTGTATCCCTACTCAGTAGCCAATGAAATACTATGTGCATTTATGATTCAGATTCAGCTTCGTATTCAATGCCTTAGAAAATTTCATTTAGTATAACGGTTTACATTAAATACATGACATTCTATGTAAAGCATGCTAAACTTTGTGGCGCATTAAATGCATGTCGTATCAAGTTACTTCTTTGGCTATTTACAACTGTATTTTGACTTAGGCGTCAAAATTGATCATTACCAATTTTATAACATTAAATCCTAGCCGTCCATCTCGAAAAGCTATTTCAAATTGAACCGTGGATTTTTAACTATGCATCTTCTTTAACATATGTAAACACGTTCAAAGTTTAGAAACCGCCATTTTCACTCTGCAATTTTACGAACCCTAGTTTTTCTGAGAATAGCCTCCACCTCATTGCAAACTTCTATTTCAAAAATCTCAGAAACTCTTTGGTAAATCTTTAATGATTATTCAGCATCGTATGTGATACTTATAATATTTTTATTTCGATACTGATATTTCTTCTTTGCAGAATATTAAATATGGCAGGATCATTTGTTAACGTACCTCTGGATATGAAGGAGATCCTTGAGACGGATCGCGTCTGGTGCAAACCAATGATGGAGTTCAACACCTGCGAGCTTGACTATATGGAGGAGATCTTCGACGCTCTCAGAGCGACGGGCTTGGAGGGTTTTCTGTTGAGGAAGCCGTCATATTTCCTCCCTCGACAAATTGTTGAGTTGTATCTGAACTCAGAGTCAGCAGAAGGGGACATCCGATGCAAATTCATTACTCATACAGTTGCCGACCCCTCCCAAGCTTATTTCGAGATTAAGACGATGTCAGTGAAGGAAGCTCTTCAGCGCAGCTTCAAACTTCCCAACGAGGGATTCAGCACGGTGGGATACAAGGATGATCTGATGGACGAGTATTTAGAGATCTTCTGCGGGAAGCCAACTTCATTCAGAGCAGCCTTCCCAAAGAACGCCATGCTCCCAAAATTCAGAGCCCTCGCCTACATCGTCACCAAACTGCTGACGAGTCAGACCGGATCCTTTGATCAAGTTTCAAGGCCAAAGATACCAATGATGATGGCCATATACGATCACGCGAAGATCAATTGGACTGAGTTCTTCCTCAACGAATTCATGACTCAGTCCGCCAAGTTCGACAAATTATCCCAATGCCTAGCCGTGAAGGGAAAGTTATTATATGGACTGAAGCTGTCAGTCATGATACAAGACTTCTGTGGATCGAAAAACGTTGTATATGCTGATAAGCAATATTTCAATCCAAAGAAGGTCAGATTCCAGAGCAGGGCAGCGGCCCTTCAGCAAATTGGAGCTGGGCCTGCTGATCCCAAGACAGGAGCTCAGAAGACCTCCACTCCTACAAAGAAGAGGTCACCTCCCAAGTCTACTCCCAAGACATCGACCAAGAGACTGAAGAAAGTCAGTGAGGTCGTAGCTGAGGTTGTAGCTGAACCACCTCTGCAGCAAAGGGACGAGGCTGAGTCCTCAGAGAAAACTCTGTCAGTGGAGAAGGTCGTCTCCACTGAACAAGGAGATACAGTGGACCAAGGGGTAGAGACTGAACAGATTCCTACGACTGAGAGCCCCTTGGATATTCCTCCACTTAGCAACATTCCGTCTGCTGAGAAGCTACAGTCTCCGATTGAAGTCGAAGATTCAGAGACTGCTTCTGAGTTATAATCGATCGGGATGGAGGCATCTGCTCTACAATCAAGAGCCTCCCGAGAGATTGCTGAACATATTCCAGAGATAGCCAGCCACACTGATCTGATTATCCTAGCAAGGCAGGCTAGACTCCATACGTTGATCAGGTTCCAGGAGTGGTCTACCCTGAACAAGCTGATCAAACACCACTCATACGAACAGCTCCACGAAGAGGAGATGATGATAAGGAACAAGATTGGCTACTCAGAGCCGTCTAACATCTGTTCCTTAGATGACTTAAAGGCTGCCATGCTTGCCATGCTGAACGATCGCCAACCAACCTCAGCAACGGCACCCTCAGATGGGTCTGACCCCGATGGTCAGGACCCACCCCGTGATTCAGGCCCTGAGAAGCCTGATGAGGGAACTCAACTGGACAAGGATGCACCAACGTCTACAGCTGAACCTCCACTCAGCATCCTTGGACCTGGTCAGTCGGAGGCTGGTACCTCCAAGTCAGTAGACCCAGCTCAGCTTCTGCTTGAGTCTGCATTCGAGGTAGCACCCAGCCCTAAAAGCTGACGATCGAAGTCAGTGGCCAGGGCCCTGAAGAGTCAAGGAACTTAGAATAGACTCCTCGCCCGTGCCATCCACAAGACGTGGAGGCAGACCACTCAGGCTCAGAGTGCGGAGATCGAGGGGCTCGAAACTACAATTCAGAACACTCCTGGCCCCGACTTCTCAACTATCCTGACAGACGCACTTGCCACTCAACGAGCCAACTTCGAAGAGCAACTAAAGCTGATGGAGGCTGGCTTAGCTAAACTTTTGGAAGAATACAAGGCCGCCCAGTCAGCTCACACTGCATCCATATCCTCTATCTCTCAGGCCTCCGAGCTCAGACTCCAAAACATTCAGAAGGCCATGGAAGATAAGTTGGATCAGAAGTTGCAGGACATTCAGACGGCAGTCGACAACTCTCACAAGAAATACAGCGAACAACTGACTGATGAGAGGAATGAGCTGCACGAGAGACTTGTAAAGCTGCAGTATGCATTGGACGATCTTTCAACAGCTTACAAGAGTCTGGATAAAAAGGTACAGATTCCCACCCCTGGTTTATTTGCTGATGCCAAAAAGGGGGAAGGAAAGCTGAAGGTACCTAAAGGGAAGGAAAAGGTACTTAGAGTACAAAAAGGAGTAAGGACAGTGGCTGGAGTAACTCAGACTCAGATTCAGGTATCTGCTCCCACTGGTTCTTCTACTCAGAAAGCACAAGGCGAGGCCCAGGGTGTCTCAGTAGCAGGGGATGTAGTGCCTGCTGAGACTGGCCCAAGTGGCTCAGGACCCAAGGATTCTGCTACTCAGGCAACTCAGACACCAAGCGATATCATCAAGGAAATTGCTGAGTATGCAGAGGAGGACTCAGAAGAGGAAGAGGTTCCTCTACCTCCTCCAGTACAAGGAAAGGGTAAGAAAGTACTGAAGCTTCCCACTCCTCCCAAGAAGAAAGGAACTAAAAGATTCATCACTCCTGAAGAAGAAGCTTAGATAGCTACAGATGAGAAACTTGCTAGGGAGATTGCTGAGGCTGAGGCTGCCAACAAGCCAAAGAAAAAGCCAACCAAAGGTAAGACTAAGGCTCCAGTAGGGGGAAGGAAGCCTGGGACAAGGCTGCCTCCAAGAAAATTGAAGCTGAGTGATGAGGCAGACAAAGAGAAAGAAAAATAACATCAACAGCAGCAGCAGACATCTGGTCAGCAGGGAACCTCTAAAGAAAAATCTTATACACCTGCGGACTCAGAAGAAGAAGTGCATGTGCCCTCCTATGTCCCCTCAAAGAAACAAGAGCTAGAAATGCAAGAGATATGGGATCAGATGGAGAGGTATCTACACAGAGGAGCTGAAGCCAGACAGATAGAAGCAAAGAAGAGAAAGGCTCGACCGGGCCGATCTAGAAGCTCTGAGGCTGAAGGCTGAGAAGGAAGCAAGCCAAAGCATTCCTGAGAAAGCAGATATTCCTTACAAATACAGAAGACTCAGGAAGCCTACTGACCTCAAGATCTACAGATGGCCCATAGTTGATGATTGGATGCCATGGGAACGGACACAGAAGTGGGAGTCACTAAAAACAGGCTATATCAAGAGATTCTACTTCTGGAGATACTGGCCTGACATGCACAAGTCCATTGCATTTGCTGAATGGCTTCTGAAGACTGACCCAGAGATCTTTGCTAGAGTTCAGAAGGCCATAGCAGATAAGATTGATGTCAAGGTCCCAGCTCCAAGGATTATGCCTCCCCCACTGAAGCTTGATGGTTCTGTGCATTATGGGGTGATTGAGAAGGAGATTAAGGATGCTGCCTAAGCAAGACATTTAGATGAAGATGAGCCTGCTGATATACCAGAGATACTGAAGCTGAGGAAGATCACTTACAGGATGTATGGACTGCCACTTCCTGAAGCAAAATCAAAGCACTTCAAAGACAGGATTTAGCAGTTCAGAAGATGATAGATAGTTTCTGTATTTCTTGTATTTTCTGTTCAGTTTTTCTTAGAATAGCAGTCTGATGTATCTGTACTGAATCTCTTCATATATAAAACATCACTGTTATTCGGCCCTGACAATTCCTTATTGTCTATATGACCCTGTTTACTTTATGCTTAACACTCAAAATCACTCAAGTTATTACTGACTCACACACTCACTGAATATTTATCTGTCAGTTCTCATCTTGTTAGATTCTAGTCTGTTAGATTGCTCAACAGGGGGAAAATGTTGGTAGAAAGGGGGAAATTACTGTTAGTTTTCTGTATAGGTTCTGATATTTCTTCCCTGATTCCCTCAGTAGTCTAGAACTTGAAGAACAACTCCACCTATTCTACTTGTAATACTTGTAAGGAGCTCTGTTTCTGATAGTCATAGTATTAGGTTTTGGCATCATCAAATAGGGGGAAAATGTTGGGAGATGATTCAGTCACTCCACAACTTGTTGGGAGATGACTCAGTAGCCTAGTGCTCTGAAGAATTGCTGAAGATTTGAAGATCCCAAAACCCTACTTTGACTGATGAACCATTCCGTTGTAATCTGTTGTTCTGTCTCTGAGGTTTCAGACTTAGTAGACACTCTACATTCGGTTCAGGCACTCAGTAGATTATGAGCCTCAGTACCAGAAGAAGAAGACTCAATGATACTGGACTCAGCAGGAGCAGTATACTGAAAGGAGTTAGTGGAACCGAACTCAACTGGAGTAGTTCGCTGAACTCAGAGTTGATCTTCAGTAGACCTGACTCAGTAGGGGCATGCTACTGAACATAGATCAGACTCAGCAACGGCTGGACAGTCTTCTAACTGTCAGGATTTACTAAGTCAAATCAGTAGAGTCATACGAGGTATAGAGAAGTTAGCTTTAGATATACCTTGAAGTCTGTTCTGTCTCGCCTACTTTCTTCAGCCTCGACCAATGACGAGCAGCCAACTATCCACTTTCTAATTAAAGCTGCAAGTCAACAACTTTCCAGAAATAGAGGGAAAGGACTCTGCCACCATCTTTGAAAGAGCCGTTAGCTACCTAAAAGAAAGAGACACAAGGATCGTTGTCTCCAACGGATCTATCCTTGTCTTTGCTCTATAAATAGAGGGATAAATTCAAATTGAAGCTCACGAGTGAACACCTAGAAAATCGAAGAATGCACGAGCATTCACGAGCAACTCGAAATGACCAAAGTCTTCCGCAATAAGTTCAAAGAGTAATCTCCGGTGAAAGACGACATACCTGCTCATAGGGAACCAAGGTGAACCAGATTATAGAGCCTCTAGTATCCAAGCGACTGAATACGAACCCAAGTCCATACTTAACTGTTCGTCGCTCTAGAAGCCACTTTCTCGTTCCCTATCCCTCTAACCTAAGCTCAGCAGATCTTATCCATAGCTTAGACGAAGGAGTTCATATCTGAACTGATCCTTATTGTAAAAGACTCCTTTATAGTTGGAGAGTTTGTCAAACGCTTTAGTTTGATACCTTGTAAACTGAGACTTGCTCAATATAAATCTCAAGACCAGTGTTTGTCCAGCATACAAACCGACTGAGACTATCTCAGTATAATACATAGCTTCCTGATTTTTTGGGACAGTGGACGTAAGATTGTTGGATCCGAACCACTCTAAAAACTGCATGTGTTCTGTCTCCTTTTTACTGTTGCATTGATTACTGTTCATACTGAAGATATTTCTAAATTCATTCAACTGAGTTTCAGCAAAGCTTAATCGATCGCACTAACATACTGAAACTTTTTTCTTAAAAATGTTTTCTATACTCAACTGAATTTGGGGCTACACATTTCCGCACTATACTGAACTTCAGCTGAACGGTACTGAATTCTGACTCAAGTCAGCTAGCAGGCCTCAGTGAAGTCAGCCACTCTACCACATGATCCAGAACAACTTATTTGGTCTACTGAACTTGTTCAGTACGACACTCTCCTGAAAAAGGATTGTTTGTGTTTTAAGTTGAGAAATTATTTCCAAGTGTATTCACCCCCCCCCCCCTCTACACCTGAACGTTTAATTTCGGGACCAACACAAAGGAACACTGCTCTGATACCAATTGTTGGTCCGGAGACAAGTATCAGGTGTATAGGGGGGGCTGAATACACCTGATTGCAAGTTTTTCCTCAAACGCAAAGGTCAGCTGAGCTGAGTTTTGCTAATGAATACTCAGAGCCAGATATAAACCTTTTGATCGCGGGTCAGAGTGATTCAACAACTGAGTCCCTTCTACTGACTTGAGTCAGTATGAGGAGTTCAGTTGCAGAATATTGTGCGGATAAGTGTGGGGCCCAGTAAACTAAGTCTCTCTGAAAGCATATTTATGCAAACCAAAATCATTTTGGCTGGTGCACTTTTTAAGTTCATTTTATGCAAAGGATGATTTTGTAAATTGTAAACGACACAGGCAATTTTTAACGTGGTTCAGATACGCAAGATCCTACGTCCACGGTCCTGCAGAACAGGAGTTCTTGTTGATTAATCTGAGCAAGCCTCAGCAAGGAATCTGTGCGCTGGATAGCCCCTTCTAAGTAATAGTCCTTAGCGACTTTTACAAATCAAACTGAAGTTTGAAAGGGAGGGGATGATCTCCAAAAATGAAGGAGTTCTTACAATAAGAACAATTCACAGAATGTGAACTCCTTCGAAGTTTCTAAGCTAAGATATAACAATGGAACTTAGATAGAGAAGGGGGAACTAAAGAATCTCTAGAGAGAAGAACTAAGGATTTTTAACTAAGCAAGTTCTTCGCTGGATTGGCTTTAAGTGCGCTAGAGAGTTGAATGCTTGTAAGATTTGTGTTCCCTTGTTGTCCCGTGCATTGAGCTTGGAGACTCTTCTCTATTTATAGTCGTGACCCAAGCATGTATCCGTTGGAGAGGACGATGCCATATGTCACAAACTTCCAAGGAAAACGACCATATATTTTCAAAATGCGCCGCAGAGTGGTTGGTTTTCTGTACTTAAGAGCAGCTTTAGTGTCAGAGCAGGTAAGCTTTGGTTGCTTCTCATTGGTCGAGGTTTTCGGTAGGTGAGACTTGTAAGACATCAGTCTTCTATCTGAGTTGACTCTCTGAACCTCGTATATTGAATGATCTCTGCTGACATTCGATCGATAAGAGTTGGGCAGTCGTTTTTCCTTGTCTGGTCTGCAACTGAGTTGCATGCATTCAGTAGATCGGGGCAGATCATACTGATTCTTCATCTGAGTCGGCCGATAAGGATCTTCTACTGAAGGTTGTCAGTTGGTGACTCTGAAGGCAGGAGCTCTACACTCATTCAGTAGATCAAGGATCATACTGAGTCTTCTTCCAAAGTCTACTGAAGGGGATCTTCTACTAAAAGCTGTCAGCTGATAAGTCTGAAGACTACTGAGCTCGACAAAATCGATGACTTGGGGTTCTGGAACTTTAACTTCTCTACTGAAGTTTAGTCCAACAATACCCCATACAGGACTTAGACAAAATAATCTATGAAAATAAAATCAAGTCTAGCCTACTACATCATAACGGTCCAAACACATATAGGGGTTAGGACGGGTTTTGGGATCTTCAATTCTATAGTAATACAATTCAACATCACTACAATTTCCCACAATAACAAATATTACAATATCGTCCTAAGTACACGAACTATTAACTTCAGTCCTACGCTACTACTGAGTCAAGCTCTTAGTACCCCCTTGCAATGATCTACAAGACCACTGACTCATATCCCTACACAAAAGGTATTCTCCTGTTCAATAATTCCTATGGTGTCTTCATGTGTTGCTTTATCAATAACAAGTTGTTCTGAGTGTAACAGGTTGCGTCATTAGCTTCTGCCAAGAACTTAGATGGTAGTCCTTAGTTTGCGAGTAGTGTCCTTGCTGCTTCTTTAATTGTTATGTTTTTGTGTTCAACAAGTCCATTTTGTTGAAGTGTACGTGCTGTAGACATCTCATGCTTGATTCCTTCGCTCTCACAGTACTCATCGACCATAGAATTTAGAAATTATGTTCCTCTGTCAGAGCGGATTCTCTGAATATTGATGTCCTTCTCAACACTGAGTTTCTCCAGGAGCTTTGGTAACTCATTCTTGACATCAGATTTATTGGCGCTGAATATCACCTATGTATATCATGAATAGTTGTGTATGACTACAAGAGAATGTTTCTTGCCTTTGATTGTCATTAGAGAGACTTGTCCGATTAAGTCCATGTGAAGGAGATGAAGGATTCCATCAGTAGAGGGTGTCGAATAGGAGGATTGTTGGACTTTAATTGCTTTTCCTTCAGACATGATTCAAAGTTTTTATACTTGTTGAAACATTATTGGGCAGTCCTCAGACTCGAGAGTTCTTTACTAGTTTGTTCATTGCTTTAAAGTTGAGTGATTGAGTCTTCTGTCCCACAGCCATCCAGTCATATCGTTGGACTTTGACGTAGCAAGAAAGCTAGCTTTAGGATCAAAGGTATTCCATTCAACAGCATAGACATTTTTCAACCTCGACCAATGAGGAGTTGCCAGCACTGTACTAGGATTGACATAAAGCTGCCATTAAGACTGAATTAGAGAGAATCTCCAAAATGACATTGAAATTCAAGATGGCCGTTTTTCAAATAATTTTTTACACGTGGCTAGGTTCCTTCCAACAGATCTTTTCATGAGTTAGGACTATAAATAGAGATCGATCTTCAAGCGTTGGAGACACCGGGGACATCAACCATTCAAGTATCCAAAGCTCTAGCTTTCTCAAAATGAATTCAGCGAATAAATTTCTCAAAATGATCTTCAAAGATTGGAGACCCCTTAAACATTTCTTGACCCTAGAGTATTCTAGTTCCCATTATTTATTCTAAGCTAAACTTAGACATCGAAGGAGTTCATATCTTGAATTGTTCTTAATGTAAGAACTCCTTCTTAGTTAGAAAATCTCAAACCTTGTATTTGAACCCTTTGTAGAGTCGCTAGGACAAAAACTATTGATTTGTCCAGTGAACGAATCTATTGAGACTTGCTCAGTATAATAAATTCATGACCTCCTATTAATTTAGGATAATAGACGTAGGATCTTGCGTATTCGAACTACTTTAAAAAAAACTGCCTTTGCCTTTTAATATTTTATTGGTTCACTGTTCATCCTGAATAAAGTTGATTGGCAAAAATTCATAACACTGGGTTTTCAGTAAAACCTGAATATATGCACAAGCATATCCTGAACTATTTTCAGTAAAAATGGTTTTTCATAAAGAGGCGATAAAATCGGGCACACACATTCCGCAAAACTTCTACTATTGAGTTTCTAGTAGACCGACTAAAGTGAGTAGACAATATTCAATATCTTGTATCTCTCTGCTCATGCAATCAAGTAGTTAATTTGGTAAGCTGAAATATTCATCAAGCACACTCAATAAAAGACTAACTTTCGCGTTTGAATTTTGTAGTGATATGAGTCAGTGGTCGAGTAGACCATTGTTAGGGGGATACATAGGATATGACTCAGTTGATGTTTCTGCAGAACTCATCTAATAGAGGGAATTGTAAAATATGTAGAGACTACTGATAGAGGAATATTGTATAATATGAGTCAGGATTATGGGGGAAATTGTAGGGATACTGAACTACATTCTTATGAGGAATTGAAGATCCCAAAACCCCTGTGTGTGATGGGCTGACTGATGTAATAGGCTAGACCTGTTTTGATCTTCATAGATTATTTTATCTTAAGTCCTGTAAGGGGTAAAATGTTGGACTGAACTTCAGTAGAGAAGTTAAAGTTCCAGAACCCCAAAACATCGGTTCAGTAGAGCTTAGTGGTCTTCAGAGTCAGTCACTGGAAGCACTCAGTAGAAGATCATCCTTCAGCCGACTCAGATAGAAGAACAGTACGATCATCCTTGATCTACTGAATGAGAGAAGAGCTCAGTTGATTGTCTTAGAGTCAGTAGCTGAAAGCACTTAGTAGAAGTTCATCCTTCAGCCGACTCAGATAGAAGACTCAGTATGATCAACCTTGATCTACTGAAGAGCTATGAATCGTTTGCAGACGATATGAGGAAAATCGATAGCCTGACCTTTATCAGTCGGATGTCAGCAAAGGATACTTATGTCCGAGGTTCAGAGGAAGTCAACTCAGCTTGAAGACTGCAGTTTGACAAGTCTCACCTACCGCCACACCTCGACCAATGAGAAGCAAGCGAAGCTTACCTGCTCTGACATAAAAGCTACTCTCATGCACAGAAAGCCAACCACTCTGCGGCGACATTCAAAATTATATGGTCGTTTTCCTTGGAGTCTTGTGACACATGGCATCATCCTCTCCAAAAGATCTATGCCTGGGTCACAACTATATAAAGAGATAGTCCACAACAACGAAATGCCTACGACACAATAGACCAACGAGGAATAGAAAAGCAAGAACTCAAGAACACATTCTTATTGCACTCTAGCAAGCTCATTGCTACACCAACGAAGAACTAGAATTCTTAGAAATATCTTTGTAGTTCTTCTCTCTAGAGTTGTTCCCCGATCTCTTTTCTAAGCCTTCATTGTAAGATCTTAAGCTTAGAACCTGCTGAGTCTGACCTTCGATTCAGTAGTATAATCCTGCTGAGTCCAACTCTACTGAAGGTCGACTCTGAGTTCAGTGAACTGCTCTTGCTGAGTCCAGTTCTACTGACTCTTTTCAGGAGTTCACTTTTAGTGAAACGTTCTTATTGTAAGAACTCCTTCATTGTTGGAGAAAACCTTCAATCTCCGGTTTGAATAAGTAAAGTCGCTAAGGACTATAACAAAATTCGAGTAGATGTATAGAGGAGGAAACTATTTATTCTAGAGATAAGAACTTAGAAAATAATCTATTGGTTCCAGGGTTCTTTGCTAGGTACACTTTGTGTTTGCTAGGGCTTGTGTGCTTGTATGCTTTTGTTCAGTCTTCATGCATGGAAGATAGTCTCTTTTTATAGGCTTAATTGGTGAATAGGTCTGTTGGAGAGGACATAGACACGTGGGAAACACGACAAACTCGTCTTCAAATTTGAAATGCATTGTAAAGATTCTCTCTTTTTCAGCGTTCAGAGGTTGACTGCAGCTTTATGTCAGAACAAGTATAATGCTGGAAGCTCCTCATTGGTCGAGGTCATTTTGCAGGTGAGGCTTGTTCAAACTCTTAAATCGATGTTGCATTGACTTCCTTAGATACCTCAAACACTTTACTGAAAAGATATCCAATGACATTCTCCAATGTCTTCAGTATGTTGATTGTTGCTTCTTCTTACTTGCAACACTCACTCAGTAGATTCAACCATAATTCTTCTCATTCTTTAGACAGCTAAATTTCCAGATACTGCTGATTAGGATCTTCTACTAAAATCAAAGCAGCTACTGAAAATACTATCTAGCCTACTTAGCTCCTAACATGCTGAACTCAACTAAGTTTTGCATTTATTACAGTATGTCGGTTCATCAATCAACTAGGATTTTGGGATCTTCAAATCTTGTATTATAAATAATCACCCAACAATTAAATTTTTTTCAATTATTTTTCTTAGTTACTTGGTGCATTTTGGGGCAAATTTCTCGATCCTAGGGCAAAATTTGTGGAAAAAGAGAAGTGTTCAAAGCCCCGGACACATAAGGCTTGTTGCTCCATATATAAAGCTAAAAAAACGCCTAAGGTAGTCCATACCCTGGCACAAAAGAGCTCGTTTCGCGGTATGGGTTTTAGAGAGTCCATACCCCAGCACACAGTCGGTCAAACCGCATCATAGCATCAGAGAGCTTTTTACCTCCTACAACCCATTCCTTCGATTTGTAGCTTGAGATACCCTCTACAACTAGAAACCCGAGAAGATCAACTATTGTGCAAGGAGATTTGCTTGAAGAATGGGAGATTCACTTAATTTGGTGTTATTTCTTCATCCTCTTGATAATTAGGTGTTAGCCTACTATGACTATGGGTTGTAAACACTATTCTCTAGATTTTGTTCTCTTAATCATGTTTAGTTAATCCCCAAATGTAAAGATCTAGATAGATCTATGGATTCTATTGCTTTCTTTTGATACTGTTGTGGTTATATAGTGTAACTTTGTTTTGGGTTTAATTCAGTTGTGCTTATACACCATCTTCTATTTATGGATCTTGATGATTGACAACCATCATGACTAATTGAAGTAATTTAGTTATGAGGTTATTTAGTGGATGCCTCTACCGCTCTACTGAATGATTCTTTAGTGCAATTGCCAAGAAATGGGAATTGCGATTAATTGGATGGTTCTACTAATCCTTGGTGTTGATTAACAGATATAATTCTTCCTTACGTTAGGTACTACCTATCTAGAGGGTTAGTGGATCGAACTACCATAATAGATCACATATTCTTACGTAAGTATCAGTATGAGCAATAGGACCGTTGTGAAAACTAGATTCCTACATTCTCCTTATTTGTTTACCAACTTTTTACCAATTAAGCCCTGTTTTTGCATTAGTTCGTAAAATCGACTCTCAAAACCTCCTTAGATTGTAAACTTTAGATTCATGGGTTGAGGATAGTATAAACCATCATTGAGTCCATGGAATTCGACTCCGGGGATGGATTACGTGTTTGTCTATTTACTCTTTGGATTTTATTACTTTGACCCGCATTCGTGCACATCATGATTAATTATATATATAAAATTGTTATTTTTTTTTGTTATGGTTAAACGTTCAATAAATTGTTAATCGAACCGACTTTTTGATTAACCGTTCCAACGATTATTCCTTATTATTTTTTATTTTTGCAGGGTTAACCGAATCAATTAAAAACGGTTTGACCGATTTTTTATTTGTTTTCATTTTTATTTTATAGTGAATGAGCAGTTAATTGTACCTTACTTTTCTCCCTAATGTGTGGCCGATTTCCCCTCTTTTGCAATCAGTTTACACATATTTATTTATACTTTTTAAAGTATGAGCACTATGGAAACAATAACAAGTGAAGATCCCTAAATGTATAACTACTATTCCAGATATATTATTCCCTTCTGTCGTCTGGATTATTCAAGGAGAGTACAAAATTGCGAAGAGTAAATTAGCCAGATTTTATTACTTTGACTATTGTGACATTCAGCAGCAAGACCGGTCATATAAAGAATTAATTAAAGAAAATATGCTTAAGGATACTATATATTTATCAGTTTCAAAGACTGGCAGCTTTAGCCGCCTTGAAGCTTGCTCTCCAGTTTCAAAGAATGTGCAGGTAGATGTATATTGTGATGTTGTATCTGTAAATGCATGTACAGCCTTAGCTTCGTTTGCTGCTGCTAATTATTCTGTGCAGCAAAGGGATCGACCCAACAAGTGTCGTCCTTCACTGCCTTGTTCCATCTGTTCCTAAATACCCTCATCTCAGCAGCCGACCGTAGACGAACCTGCACATACATGATAAAATTAAGAATGGTATTGAATAGATCTACATGTTCAAAAGGGAGACTTACTGCTAGTCTTGAGCTGGCATTAGAATTGTCCGACCCTGAACTTGAAAATGAATCCTTGTTGATCTATAATTTAAAATTAACCAATGGAATATCAGATTAACACATCGATTACCAGACAAATAAAGTGCAGATTCAGAACAAGACCTCATTATTGCTGTCTGAAACACCACCGAGAGTTGGAAGACCAAAGTGAACGATGTACTCCTCATCAACCACACCAACTTTAATAGTTCGATCACCCTGTAAAGAATTAATCGTATATTAAATGAAGCAGTTGAGTTGATGGAGGAGAGAGTCAAGAACGTGCCTGTGCACAATAGCCAAGCTGCTTATCTAGGCCCCAAGCATGGATCAAATCATTCTGTTCAACAAACAAGATTGTTTAATTTGTTGAGGCTTATACATAGTCTACACAGATCGATGTTTACCTGAATCATATACCAAACACAGCGCCATGCTGCTCTGGAGAACACGGGAGCCATCATCTCCACCCAACTGCATTGCCAGTAATATGTTAAAGTGACTTACTTGTAGATAAAAGTGTGTATATATATATATATATATATATATATGTATTATATATACATAATACTCTCACCCAACACAGGGGGGAGAAGTGCTGTTGCCATCACACCTTCCAGATCCACTCCTGCTCAATCTATAAAATCTCCTATTTCAAGGATTCAAAATATAAGTAAAACAAAACACCTGTACTTTTCTTCGTTGTACAACAAAGAAATGTATCATACATAAACTTTAAATTATTAAAAAGCAGGTGAACCAATAATAATATAGATATGTTTTTCCTGACCTGTGCACCCTTGATCTCCGACTACGTACAGTAATGTGATGATGCACCTCAGACTTACCGGGGTCGAGACCGGGCTGCGAAATCTCAAAACCTTCCTCCTTGACAATACTTAGGTACCTGTCACAGAGCATGTTAACAAAATACAAATTTAATTGTAGAGACTTGAGAACAACAATAAATGATTTGAGAAGCGTAGAAACTCAGACCTTCCTGGATGAAAATCTTCAACACCAAGGTCTTCATCCCACAGAAAGATGTAGTCATATTCTGCAACGATATCCGGATGTAGAAAACGCTTTGCAAACCACCTACACCATTAAGCATTCATGTAAAAGAAAACTAAAATGTCAATTTCTTCATTTTATCTACCATTTTGTTTGGTTTGTGGCGGAGACATGAATTGCCTTGTTACTCCATTCCAGGTCGTGCCACTCATCAACAACACCATCGTAATGAAAAAGCATCACAACTGATTCTTCTTGCACAAACTGCAACAACTCCAACTCCAAGTCCTTATGTTTCGGATATAAAAAAAAAAAAAAAACACTCCACGAACAAGGACAATCAGAATATAATACTACCTTCTTAACAATTTCGTTCACCAATCTTTTTTGCTTAAGCCCCACTGCCATTGCCAACAAACTTGATCTGTGTTTCGACGTGCTCTAGATAAAAAAATAAAAATAAATTATAAATGTACAAGAAATTGGAAAACAATGTCGTATTTGTCAGTAGAGTGTCCCAAACTACCATACATCCTCTGAAACAGGGCCTGACAAAGAGTACATTTCCAAGTCTGAAGTTGCGGAAACAATTCCTTTTGGTAAAGCTTCAGTACCAATGGGCCTGCATTTGTCCTACAAGGAAATAAACAGGCCACTGTAAGACAAAGGGTTCAGGAAAAATATGAAGAAACATGTAGATAAGACTAACATTGCATTTCTCAGGCTGTGCATTTTCTGCCGTCTTGTTCAATCTAATATCGAGTATTGGTGCTACCTGCAATCCCATAGTGGAATTATATAGCTCAATGTGTTGATGAGTAAAAAATGTAGTATGTAATTTTTTTAGAAATGTCGAATATGTGAAAATTAACTTATCATTAAATGATTCGCAATGCCTACTAACCATGAGAAAGAAGATCACATTGGACTTAAGGTTCCCCATTGTTCTTGATTGGGAAACTTCCATTAGGAACCAAGGGCACCTAAAGTCTCTAGTAAGAATTTCAACAAAACGATGATCCTGACCGGAGGTGTGCGTTATAGGTCTTTGAGCATCACTCACATGAGATAGTATCTGTTGCCGAAGCTAATTTGTACTAACTATATTTCTTCTTCCTACTATAGTCTCAACTAACATTTTCAAGCTAAATTGAACTCACTATAAGGTATAACTTCCTAAAGATTAGATGGCTGGGAGTTTTACCTTTTATTCTAGGCTAAACATGCTGAGAATATATCATGATCTTAAACTACTCTAATATGGAATCCATTGAATTTTCAAACCCAGAAAACAAGTTTTTACCTCACATTTGAGGGTCCCTGTGTTTTTCCCAATATTATTAACTCCAACCCCAGGTGATAACTGCATTTAAGAAAAATATAATAAAATCATGCCTCAACCCAAAGCATCAAACGTAAATAAGAAATTGCATTTGCTATATATGTATCCTAATTTTTGTGGACACCATAATGCTCGAGCCGAATCAAGAAACAAGAAAATAGAAATTTCCAAATCTTGCAGAAATTGCTCTTTCATTGTTGAATCCTATTTCAGCACAAGATTGATATGCTTTTAACATGAAACCTTTTGGATTAGAGAAGCCACTATGTTGATTTAGTATGCCTCACATTATTAATTTTCCAATTTTGAGAGCTTATATAACTGAACAGACTGAACTAAGGGAGTGTTTAGAATAACTTATGATTCCCAGCTTATAGCTTAAAACTGTATTTTAGGTGTTTGATACCTTAGTTTTAAGCTGCTGCTTCTCTATTTTCGTACACATTTTAGAGAAGTTGCTTAAGCTGGCTTACCCAAGCTTAAAGCTTATATAGCTAATGAATTTTTCAAACAAATTTGCCCTTAATAAATTTGTTTGATTCTAAAAATAACCTTAACCAAAAACTCTAGATAAATAAATCGAAAAATGATTAAATTCAAAATTTACAATTAAATAAATTATAGTTTTATTTAATAAAATATAAAATGAAAAAAAGTCATAAAAAATTTATACAAAAATGTGTCATAATTCATTCTTGGTTGTACAATATATGTATATACATATATAATTTCTCAAATGATGTTTATATTTCATTAAATAAAATATAATTTATTTATATGAAAATTGTGGTTTTTATTTTATAATTAATTATTTTTCTCATTTTCAACAACTTTGAACACTTATTTCCAAACACTAACTGATTTTCAAATAAGCTGATTTAAGCAGCTTTCAACATTTATCAATAAGATTCAGCTACTCCAAACACTTCATAAGCAACTTTTGCAAGCAGAAAATCATGCCCACGACAAAAATCAAGCAGAAAAACAATTATATATCGATTCCACAACATATTCAGCAAAAAATAATGACATGTACCGTTAAAAAATCATTCACCATCCATGCACTGCCAATGAAGAAAGCACTGGAGATCAGAGACATGATAATGACGAGACTGCATACGTATGATCTAGTTTTAGAATCTGGTGATAGAGAAACCTGAACATGACAAAAAAAAAATAAAAAAAAATCAAGCATCGCATATGATTAGAGGGTGTAAAACAGCATACCATTTTAGCTAACAGGGTGAAGAATAGTAGCCCAAACAAATTAATGTTTTAACTCCTCCAATATTTGACCTAAATGATGGATTATAAATAGAACATAACTTGCAACTATGAGAACATAGAATTCATTGATTATGTCAAAGAGATGATGAATCTTCAGATTGTGAGAAGATAAACGGACACAATGTAACAAAAAGGCTTCTAAGATTAGTACGACATAAAAGAAATAATACAAAGAGATCAAAATTAGTAAACATAAAAACCCAAAAGAAACATACAAGAAAAGACCAAATAAACATATAATGCGTACATAGTGCAGGACGGTAGCAGTATTTCAATGCTGTATTGTAACTCAATGGTTCGAATAAACAGGTACGCCTCGTACTAGCCTTATTAGAAAGGCACTGAAATACTAATATAAACTGGATACGATCATACTGGCATATAGATATAGAAATCTAGAAATTATTCCAATATTTTTCTAAATACTATCTTTTAGGGATGGGGTCTTACTTTGGTCTAAGGGAATCAACCAAACAAATCAGCCCACTGCCCAGGTAAAGTAACTCATCCTTTTCGTACAAATTTTAACTAAAACAGAATCTGCAGGAATTCTAGCTTACTTTTCAACAAGCAAACAGAGAGCACTCATACAATCCAAGAAAAAGTGATCATAGGAAAAGAGTCAAATAAGCGTGCACTAAGAACTATAATTACAGAGTCAGAGAGAGAGAGAGAGAGAGAGAGAGAGAGAGGGAATTACGGAATTGTAGGACTCCATGGAGCACGAAAAAGCTCAGAACAAAAAAGGCCTTTGTTTTCACTTGTTGGCTTTCAACCAATCACCAGACATCAGCCCACAGTTAGCAGCCTCTCCAACGTTTTCAAAGCATATATATACGTCGTACAAATGTACTAGTTTTCGAGAAAAATAAAAACAAAATTCGCAGAGCAACCAAACGTTGAATACTTGAATGTGATGTTATGCTGTACTGGCGCTGGTCGTGGGCCAACGTGTGTATATTGTCTTGCGGGAGAACTTTTCGGATACTTGCTTGCTGGCTTCTGCCACGTGGATAGTGGTGGGACCCTCTCGTGGTCGTGGATTGGGGTGGATTTATTGTTTAATCATTATTTTAATTTTTAATCTTTGGATGAGTGATGGGAAAAGTTTTCAGTTCTTGAGAGAGAGAGTATTACTAGTGAGTGGGGGCACGCATGAGATGAGACTTCACAATCACCTACGTCAGATTGGGGGATTAGAATTTAGGATTAAGAATAAAGGTTATTACTCTCAGATGTATTTTTAATCCTATCCATTCGTCAGTGTCAAATTTAATGATTTACTATTTACTATTATTAGGATTCGTGATTTTCCAGTCATGATTTAGCTGCTACCAGTTGCGCTTCGGAGCGCTGTTAATTAATGCTGTTACATCTTATTAATTATTATTATACCATATTGATTACAAAATTAGAGAAAACATAAAAATACCTTACACTAATACATAGATTAATTTTATAACATTTAATTATAAAATTATGATTTCTGCTTGGAAATATAAACCCTCAAAGAATACCATTAAAATTAGATCTAAACAAATCTCAAGAAATTGAAAATAAATCGTGAAGTCCAAAACCCCAAAACGGAAAATCACAACCCCGTGACTAAAAAGTAACCCAAGAAGTTATATGTAAACATCAAAACCAAAACACGACTATTTATGTAGGAATAAGTTATAAGTATCAAATTTATAAGCAAGATAAAAAAAACTTCTTAAAAGAGTAAACTGGTGGTCTCCACAGGTTTTACCAACTTTGTTAGTTTGTTACATCATGAAGTAGCAGTAGTAGCTTCAGATTTTTTTTTAATTATTTAATTTTAGTTATAATAAATTAGAAAATTGGAAACGCATAAATTTTTTTAAATTGTACAAAATACAAAACAAAGAATTTAAGAAAAATAATTTTACCTAAGTAAACATCCCGTCTCAACTTACTTATTTTTTGAGGATTTGTTAAAATCTTTATATTCCCTTTTATGTTGACCATCTACTCCAAATGAAACTTTCATAAGGTTGGCCATGATTCTCCCACCTCTTTTCAACTTTACAATTGGTTCCACTAAACTAACTTCTTCAATATTCACTATGACGAGACATCTAATAAAAAAATGTTTCTATAAATATTAAGTACATGCCTTTCGAAGTAGAGCCTGACCAATGGATTATACCCATACAAAAATGGCAATTTCAATAAATAAACTTATTGTTGAAAGATAAATTAGAAATTGTGTTGAATACCATTAGAAAGATACATAAATTTAGTTTCCAATAAAAAGAAATTGGATAAAGATATTAAGTATGAAGAAAGTTAGAAAAGACTTCCGCTCCAGTCCAATTATGACTTAATTTTGCCAACTGTATCATAATAATAGCATATACCCCAATGATAGGTTGTTCATTTATCAATCGAGGAGGTTCCAGGGTTCAAGTATGCTTGGTCCAATTTTTTTTTTAATTTTTTTTCTATTATTTCTTCCAACTTTAATTTTATTCAGGATGGACGTGTTATTTGTTGTGAACAAAAGTTTTTATTTTTTTGAATTTCTCTTAAAAAATTTATAGTTTTCTTAAGGACGGGCATGTCATTTGTTGTGAACAACATTGTAATTTGTATTGAAAAAAATGTTTTTTTCTTGATTATCATTTGTTTCAAAAGAAAAATGTCATTTTTGTTTTGAATGCCTTTCTACATCACTTAGGAAAGTATCATTTGCATTGAACAAGAGTGTTATTCATAGAGTACCATTAGTTTCAAATAAAAGTGTCATTTATTATTACGTGTCATTTGTAGAATATCATTTGCTTCAAACAAAAGTGTCATTTGTTTTTGTTGGGATATGATTTTAGTGATAAGATTTTGATTTTAATCTCAAAACCTTGACTAATGATGAACCAAGGTTAGTTCTATAGATTTCAGGACTTAGCGTATATAATACTAAGAAGATGCAATTTTGTGTATTTGTCTTTCTAAAGAACCTAAATAAGCGGTTCCTAAAGTACTCTCAGATACTGATTCGAGAGTCAGCAAAGAAAAGTCACATACCAAGTTTTACTTGAAGAACTCTTGATGATTGACTCTGCCAACAGAAAAAGAGATACTGATAGTCCTTTTACTAACAACTTCACAGTGGTTGACCATTGACTCAAAGCCACCAGACATATCCTAAATAGTACGAGATACCATACCAGAGTTGATTTGAGGTCAACCATTGTATCTCTCTCTATCAATGAGACCGAGATACGTAGTCACGAGCATTGTTCGAGGAACAATTCCTTAAAAATTTCACAGTTGAAGGCAGACAGAAATTACAGCCTTAATTCAAAATCAAGCCATTGCCTCAACCCTAGTTCACCTACTCTTATAGATCTTTCTCTTCAATGGATTTATTGTGAATAGTGACTAAATATGAAGAACCTTAAACCAAACAAGGTTACGAAATGGTCACCAATCTCAACTTTCAAGATTCAAAGTGAAGGAAATATTAAGTTAGGAACGATTACATTCCTCCTTCGTATGTTGTTGCAGCTCTGATTGTTGCTCGTGTGTCATTTATTATTATGTTAGGAACGATTACATTCCTCCTTCGTATGTTGTTGCAGCTCTGATTGTTGCTCGTGTGTCATTGATTTGCATTGAACAAGAGTGTTATTCATAGAGTACCATTAGTTTCAAATAAAAGTGTCATTTATTATTACGTGTCATTTGTAGAATATCATTTGCTTCAAACAAAAGTGTCATTTGTTTTTGTTGGGATATGATTTTAGTGATAAGATTTTGATTTTAATCTCAAAACCCTGACTAATGATGAACCAAGGTTAGTTCTATAGATTTCAGGACTTAGCGTATATAATACTAAGAAGATGCAATTTTGTGTATTTGTCTTTCTAAAGAACCTAAATAAGCGGTTCCTAAAGTACTCTCAGATACTGATTCGAGAGTCAGCAAAGAAAAGTCACATACCAAGTTTTACTTGAAGAACTCTTGATGATTGACTCTGCCAACAGAAAAAGAGATACTGATAGTCCTTTTACTAACAACTTCACAGTGGTTGACCATTGACTCAAAGCCACCAGACATATCCTAAATAGTACGAGATACCATACCAGAGTTGATTTGAGGTCAACCATTGTATCTCTCTCTATCAATGAGACCGAGATACGTAGTCACGAGCATTGTTCGAGGAACAATTCCTTAAAAATTTCACAGTTGAAGGCAGACGGAAATTACAGCCTTAATTCAAAATCAAGCCATTGCCTCAGCCCTAGTTCACCTACTCTTATAGATCTTTCTCTTCAATGGATTTATTGTGAATAGTGACTAAATATAAAGAACCTTAAACCAAACAAGGTTACGAAATGGTCACCAATCTCAACTTTCAAGATTCAAAGTGAAGGAAATATTAAGTTAGGAATGATTACATTCCTCCTTCGTATGTTGTTGCAGCTCTGATTGTTGCTCGTGTGTCAGATCTTCTGATCTGTGACCCGGCCTTTTTCTCCCTGTAAGTGGTCAGAGAACTGGAGAAAATAAGATTTCTATCTCTCCACACAAAACGGCGTGCGTGATTATGTAATTGTGTGTGTCATTTGTTTATGAACAGAATACTAATATAATATTAATATATTTGTAGCTCATTAATTTAATTATATTCCTAATGGGCTTCCACATAATTAGCCCATAATATAATTAATTAATCCACTGGGCTACTAATATTTATCATTTAATTGGCCCAGCCAATTAATTCCACATAAATAACATTATTAAATAATGTAAAAATTACATTAATCTATTAATAATGATTTCTAAGAGATAATAAATAACTAGACAACTAATTGGGCCAGATCAGGGATCTAATACAAGAAATAAAGCAGGGCCTCAAATTAATTAATTATCTATGCTCAGCCCAGAGCAAAATTAATTAATAAACACAGATTCATTCCACTAGAGAATCTGTGCTGACTTACCCCTTTATCACAAATTGAGCAAGGGCTTGTATTTTAGACTTAATCGATCTCCGTATTTAAGATAGAAATATCCGTTAATTAATTAAGCTCACTGTCAGCTTAAATTAATTAACATCTTATATTCCTGAGTAGTACCACTCGACCTTATTAACACACCTAAACTTAATCAACCGGTCGGGTTTAGTGTGCTAATCCTTTCGAGTTCCTCAGGGGATATTATCAACTCATTTTACTAGGATACGGTTGCAAGATACAGACAACCAGCCTGAGCCACAAATAACTACTAACACCCAAGATACGTAGATCCGGTCGTGATGACGTTCACCATAGTAGGTCAAAGTGATAGATAGCCAAATGCGCTCAGCTGAAGTCTTACCAAGCTTAAGACCAGCTAAGTCATCGAGATCTTGGTTCTCCACTAAGGTCAGTTAGGATAACACATCTCACTGTGATCCATCAATACACCACCTTAAGTGTACTAGTAAAGACAAGCAGCTAAGACAAGCCACTTCTTATCTAAACTGCAGCTTAAACCGACAACTTATCCTTAAGTTGTCCCAGCTGTGATAACTGTTTATATCTTGTCATTTCAAGCAATTTGTGTTGTCTTCTGTGATACCCGACACACCACACAAATCTAACTTCTATTCAAGATAAAGGATAACATGTGCAAATATATAAATTTATCAGATAAGAGAATAAAATAGTGTTAGGGACAAAACACATTGTATACAAGCATAAAATTTGCTTCCAGTATACAAAATCCCAACAATTCTCCCACTTATACTAAAGTAAACTTTTAGTATACAATGTGTCAGTTCTAGGTACAAACTAGTACTCAAGTATCTCTCAGTCTCAACTATCTATCCTATCTATCACTGCATCTTCTCCCACTTATACAAAAGTTTATGTTGTCCTAAGTGAGGGGCATCTCTACCACTCCTAAGCCACGAACATGCTTCTCGTAAGCCGGGAGTGATAAGATCTTTGTGTAAGGATTAGCTAGGTTGACTTCAATTCCAATTTTGTCAATCACCACGTCACCTCGATTTATGAATACTCGTATAATGTGGTACTTCCTGTCTATGTGTTTAGACGCCTTGTGAGATCTAGGTTCCTTAGAATTTGTCACTGCACCCGCATTATCACAATAAATCGTGATCGCCTTAGGCAAATTCTGAACAATATCAAGATCTAGGAGGAAATTCTTGAGCCAAACTGCCTATTTCGAAGCTTCTGAAGCAACCACATACTCTGCTTCCATGGTTGAGTCCGCAATGCATTTTTGCTTTGCACTCCTCCATGAAATGGCTCCACCTCCCAAGGTAAACACATAAAGACACTAGTCCGTTCGAGGTAAACTTTTTCTCGTCTTTGTCAGCCTGGAAATCCGATTCTGTATTACCCAAAGACACTAGACTGTCTGACTGGTAAACAAGCCTATAATCTCTAGTCCGTTTAAGGTACTTGAGAATATGCTTGACCGCAGTCCAGTGTTCCTTTCCAGGGTTAGGCTGATATCTTGAGACCATGCCTACAACATATGAGATATCTGCTCTCGTACAAAGCATCGCATACATAAGGCTACCGACAGCGGAAGCATATGGTACTAGCCTCATACTCCCTCCGTCCCAGCTCATGTGACACAATTGTTTTCGGCACGAGAATTAAGAAAGTGGATGATAAAGTATGAGAGAGAAGTAGAGGATAAAGTAAGAGAGAGAAGATGAGTGAGATTGTGAGAGAGTAATTGATAAAGTAGGAAATAAAATAATAAAATAAGAGAGATCAATTATTAAAGTAGGAAAGAGAAATGATAAAATATGAAAGAGAATTGATAAAGTAGGAGAAAATTTATGATTTTTTAAAAAATTATTTTCATTTTTGGAAGTGTGTCACTTGAGACGGGACGCCCGAAATGGAAAGTGTGTCACATGGAGTGGGACAGAGGGAGTACTTTCTATCTCTTCAGGCGTTTTAGGGCACTGATTCTTGGATAGAAAAATGCCATGTCTGAAAGGTACTGAACCTCTCTTGGCTTTTTGCATGCTAAAACGAGCAATAACAGTGTCAATGTAGGACACTTGTGATAAGCTTAACATCATGTTCTGGCGATCTCGGATAACCTTGATCCCAAGGATGTAAGCAGCTTCACCTAAGTCCTTGATTTGAAACTGCTCGGATAACCACGTCTTTACATCTGATAACACTTCAATATAGTTGCCAAGGAGAAGGATGTTATCTATGTAAAATGCAAGAAACACCACTGCTCCGTTAACACAAATATGGTACACACACCTCGTTTGGACAGGATACAAATCCATAGGATTTGACTACCTCGTCGAAAATGTTGGTGCCATAACTGGAAAGCTTGCTTAAGTCCATGAATAGACTTCTTAAGCTTCCAAACTAGATGCTCTTCGCCCTCCTTCACATAACCATCTGGCTGTTTCATGTAGATGTCCCTACCTTTTTTCAAGGTGACCGTTTAGGAATGCGGTTTTGACATACATTTGCCAGATCTCTAGGTTTATGTGAGCTTCTATGACAAGGAGAATCTGAATGGACTTGATCATTGCCACATGCGAGAAGGTCTCTTCGTAATTGTTGGTCCGGAGACGATAGTCAGGTGTAGAGGGGGGGGGTGAATACACCTGATCACAGTTTCTTTTTCTCAGAACGTGAAGGACAGTTGAGCTATAGGTTGCGACTGATGAACAGTGCCAGATATTAACCTTCGATCACGGGTCAGAGTGTGTCAGCTACTGAGCTCTTCTACTGACTTAAGTCAGTTGTTGAAACTCAGTCGGAGACGTTTGTGCGGATAAGTGTGTGGGGCCCGGAGATTCATCTCTGTTTGAAAACGTATTTTCGCAAATCAAAGTCTTTTGGCTGGTGCGCTTTTATAAATACGTTTTATGCAAAGATATGATTTTAAATCAGTTTGTATACAATGCAATAAAATGGTAAATAACACAAGCAATTTAACGTGTTTCGGATACACAAGATCCTACGTCTACGGTCCTGACAAGGCAGGAGAACTTGTTGATTAATCTGAGCAAGTCTTAGCAAGGAATCTGTGCACTGGACAGACCCTTCTATGTTATAGTCCTTAGCGACTTTACAAATCAAACCGAAGTTTGAAGGGTGGGGATAATCTCCAACTAGAAGGAGTTCTTACAGTAAGAACAATTCACAGAAAGTGAACTCCTTCAAATTTCTAAGCTATAAATATGGCAATGAGCTTAGCTAGAGAAGAAAGGGATCTAAAAATAACTCTAGAGTGAAGAACTAGAAATATTCTATGAAGGCAAGTTCTTCGCTGGATGATCTTTCAAGTTTGCTAGAGTGTTTGAATGCTTGAGCGTTTTCCCTTGTGAATCCTGTGCGTGGAGCTCGGATTTCTTCTCTATTTATAGTTGTGAGCAGGCATATATCCGTTGGAGAAGACGATGCCACGTGTCACAAGCTTCCACAGAAAACGGCCATAATTTCGAATTGTTGTAGCAGGGCAGTTAATACTGTACATGAGAGCAGGCTTTAGTTGTTTGGAGCAGATCAAGCGTGTCGGCTTGTCATTGGTCGAGATTTGTGGTAGGTGAGAATGTGTCAGAGATTAGAGTTGACTAATCCACATCCTCGTATGATCTTCTGCTGAACTTCGAAAAGACTTATACGACTGGGTCATTTTCTGTCGGATACAGTAGACTCAAGACAGTCTCTGTCTTCTTCAGCTGAGTCGACTGACGAGCTGATAGGGCTTTGGTGGGTCAGCTGATGACTGCGAAGGTACTGAGCTTTGCATTATGTTCTTCTGCTGATAACTATCAGCTGATGGGGTATCTCCTACTGAGGTCAGATACAACTGAAGTCAGAAGAATGCAAGCGATTACAATGATGACGTGGGGTTCTGGAAAGTAACTTCGTCAGAAGATCAGTCCAACAGTTTACCCCGTACAGGACTTAGACAAAAGATAAACAACTATGAAAAGTCTAGCCTATACATCAGCTAATCCTATCGACACTATACTATTGATATCGGCTGGGTTTTGGGATCTTCAATTCCATAGTACTACTATGATTTCCCCCAATATTATTTTAACCACTAATCAGCTGAATACCATATACTGACTCATAACCCAACAATTTCCCCCTAATTGATGATGTCAAAACCCCTATAAAATAAGAACCAGGGATACTAGACTACTGACTGTAATTTCCCCCTAATTGATCTGAGGATTCAGTCAAGATGAAGTGATTAGTTGACTTCAATAAGTTCAGTAGAGAGGTAGGCAAAATCCGAGAAACGGTTATGTGTGAGTGTGTGTCAGATCACTTCAGTGATGAAAACACAATCAAAAGCCGTAAGACAATGAGTAATTGTCTGGCAAGCAATAGAAACTGATAATATATACGGACAGAGGATTACAAAGTTTCTATTACTATTACAAAAGATAAGAAGATCACTGCTGACGTCTGAATCTCTGCGTCCGCTTCTTGAAGTCCGCAGACATATCAGCTGGAGGATCCAGACCATAATACTTATAGATTCTGGCTCTTAGTGTCTGGATTTCCTCGAGATCTTTAGGGTGGTCTTCGCTCAGATCGAAGTGATATGCAGCTGCCATGATCTTGTCTTCTATTTCCTTAGTGTATAGAACTCCGTGAGTTGTCCTTGGAGGTGGAATGCGCCTGAAGGCTGGAGCTCGAAAAGGGATATTCTCTTTCTTCATTATCTCCAGGAGCTGATCTCTGAGCTGGGCGTTGTATTGATGCATGAATTCATCAAATGCCTGATCAACTGGTTGCTCAGAAGGGTAGTAACCCCATACATAAAAGCCCTTGATGAATTCCTCCTTGAGTTCCTCCCATTGATCATTCACCTCAGCAGGCACCCATCTATCTATGTGAGTGACAAGAGCCTTCTTGATATAAGGTGCTCTGGGCGCTGCTCTCCTGTACTTAGATCCTCTGGGTATCTGCCTTCTCAGATCAGCTGCTGGCTTATCAGATAGAGCAATCATCTTAGCCATGTTAGCCAACCTCTTCTTCTCTCTGAGGCCCGCTGATCTAGCATCTCCTCTCCGGAGACTTAGTCCTTTCAGCGTTACCTCCCAGGTAGCTCTGTCCTCGGCCTCCTGCTCAGGTGTAAGAGTTGAAGTGTAGTAACTCTGAGCTGTTGGCTGGACTTCAGTAATTAGAGCTTTGGCTAGCTCCTCTTGAGCTTTCTTCTTCAGTTCCTCCTCTATCTTTTTGGCCTTGCCCTTGGCAGCCTTGCCAACTACCTTCTTGGGCTTCTTACCCTTCTGCGCTTCTTCTAGCTGGTGCTCATGATCCAGCTTATCTTGTAGCTATTGAGCAATTTGTAGATCATAGGCTTCCTGCTCCGCTTTAGTTTTGAATTTGGGCGTCGGGGAAGATGGAGGAGTGATTTCAGTTGTAGTCTCCTTCCCCGGCCTTTGCGGTGGCAGTTGTTGAGGCTCTTCTTCATCCTCCTGATCGAGGAAATGAGCCATGTCCTCGATGTGCTGAGCAGATGAGATAGGAACTGCCTCAGTCACAGTCGGTCGGAGAGGGGTATACTCCAGGAGGAGTACAGCTGAACTGGTTTCAGCCTGAGCAACTGAACCTTCTCCTTGAGGTGCAGAGCTGGTTCCTTCCCCCTTATTATCTCCCTCAATAATCTCTACTATAGCCGGTTCCGCCTCAGTTTCTTCTTTTATATCTCCTTCCCCCTTTTTGGCATCATCAGCCCGAGAGAGGTGAGTGCGGATGGCTTTCACGTCTTTTTCCAAGCTATATACAGAATCTTTGATTTGGGTAGCAGTTGCCTTAAAATCCTTGACTAGGTCTCAATACTGCTCCCAGTTTTTCTCCTGATCAGCTCTGAATGTCTTCAGTTGAGCAGCTGACTCCTGACGGAGTTTCAGCAGAGACTGATCGTGAGACTCTGTCATTTCTTTCTGAATAGTTTTCAGTACCTCAGCCTGTTGCGTAATGGCTGATTGAAGACTAGAGGCGGCCAATTTGTTTCTCTTGTCCATGGTGGCCTGGACTGCCGCGAAAGTCTGAGTCAGCTGCTCAGAGAAAGATTTCTGCTGAGCTAATAAGAGCTGCTGACTATGAGCGGCTAAGTCTGCCTTCTGAGCTGAAAGGGTTGCCTCAACGATCTCCTGAATGTTAAGCTGAGGAGTAGGAGCTTCTGAGGCCTTCTTAACCCCTTCGGTCAATCGGTCGACGCTCTGAGTCTGGGCCTTAGTGTATTGAGCCCATTTGAGATGCACGTCTTTGGCGAGGAGGTGATTCTTGTCTCCTTGGCGCCTGATAGCTTTATTGACCGACTTGGAGGTCACGGAACCTATTGGTTTTATCTAGTATGAGCTGGTTCCGAGCCTCTGCTCAGACATCGCGAGTTGTTGCGCTCGACTCGGCTTCGAGGCAACAGGGGCTTCACCTGATTTGGAAAGAGGTGGTGATTGGCCCTTTTCGCGGGGAGTGGAACCCTCAGCAGAACCTCCCAATTCTGCATCCTTGGGTGGTGCCTGTTCCATCTCTTCATCATCCTTGTCATCTTTATCATCGCCATGATGAGATGGAGGCGAAGGGCTGTCACCGGGAACTGAGGAGCGCATGTTCAGTAGATAAAGCATCGCTGCCCTCAAGTCTTCAAAGGACGCAAGGTCAGCCGGTTCCCCAAACCCGATAGTTGACTGCAATTCCTGCTCTTCGGTAAGCAAGGACAAAGCTGACTGGATCCTGATAATATCCTCGAGAATGTCCTAGCTGAGGAACCTCAGCAGCATTTGTGTCCTAGCCCTTATTGCTATCTCCACTAAGTCAGGATGCTCAGAGATCTCAGGGATCTGAGCATGTACTTCTCCTGTAGCTCGGAGACGAGTGGAGTGTAAGGTTATCCACTCAGAGGAAGTCTCCTCAGTCGGTACCCTGATGTCCGACTGAGTCTCCTCAGAACTAATGCACTAAACTTTGTCCTTTAACGTGGCACCCTCAATGCCGGTGTCAGAGTCTAGGACCTGTTCTTCTTGAGTGGGTGGGGGAGAGGCTTGTTGAGTTTGTACTACTGAGACCTCAGACGGTCCAGTCTTAGTAAGCCTCTTCCTCTTGGATGGGTCGGCGTGAGGGGGCAAATCAAAGGTTACTTTCTTCGGTTCAGGCGGCCCTCGCTCGATAGACTTCTCAGCAGTGACTTTCGTCTTGAATTTAATAAGCTTGCTGTCAAAGTATCTGGAGTCAGCAAAAGTTGAACTCCTCGAGACTGATTGCTCGATAAGTATGGACATCTTCGTCCCATACAGCAGCTTCCCCACACTGATTAGGTTTCTCTGTCCAGTGGGCAAGGCTGTGAACTTCCGTCCAATTAACTTGAACTCCATCATTAATGGCCATCATCAGCTGGATGTGTGGCTTGGATAGCTGATCGTAGGAACCTGCTGAGCTCGTGAGGATATGAGATACGATATATGCGAGCCCTCTGTATTGTGGTAGCAGAAGGTTCTTCGGCAGCGCTGTCTTGAAGGTGATATTCTTCCTTCCACAGAACTTCTGAACATATGAGTTCATCTCCTTCTCCTTATAGCCTATAGGAGAGATTCCTTCGGCAGGAAGATCGAATGCTAGTTCCAGAGCATCCCTGATGTTGATGACGTGCTCACTAGCATCCCATGAGTTGGGTACTACTTCCTTCATGAAGGCAAATGAAGATTCCTCAACCCCTGAATCTAGGGTTCTCCAGTTGTAGTAGACTTCAGCCACTTGTCTGGGCAAATAAGCACGGGGTTGCTTGGAGACGAGCAGTTCTAGTCCAGAATTCTCAAGGGCGGTGAATACGGGCGCCAAGTACGGAAGATCAACTTGGCGAAGCGCCATGGTCGGCTCAAACTGGATGCGAGAGATGATGATTTCATCGATATTGGTGGGTGTCTGTACTGTCGCCATTAGTATCTGCATCAAAACTCGTTAGCACTTGAAAATAGAGTAAGTCAGTATAAGCTTAAAACAGAGATAAAGATATTACCGAAATATTTAGAGCTTGAGGGATATCAAATGCAAGTAGTTAGATTTTCGGAGAAAATTTTTTTTGCAGATGAGTGAGCTCTAAGATCGGAAATGGCGAGAAAGTGAGATGAAGAAGGAAGATGAAAGATTTTATAAGATCATGCAAAATAAACAGTTTAGATCGAACGGCTAGGGTTTAATCTTTCAATCTAATAGACAGCAGAGATTTAATGATATAAAAAGAATGATTACCTAAGCCGCCTATAATCTAGACCCACGTAGGATAATGCACAGTTAAAGTAAGTGAAAAGACATGCATTAAATGCGCTGCAGGCAGCATTAAAGACTAGGTCATTTTAAATAAGAACGGTTTCCTACTGACCTATCCTTAAAAATATTAATAGCGGGAAATAAATGCTCATGAACTACTGAGTGCAATCGACTGATATAATAAATGCGAGCATGCTTCTGAAAAAGTTTAAGTATGTAATACTACGTAAACCTCTTCAGCTGAACTTTTACGATCAGCTGGTTACCGTTAAGACTAAGGAGGATGGTTGAAGTGCTGATGACCACGTTCCCCCTTACTGTGCAGTTTGATTCTCCCGACTGAATCACTGTACTGAGTTTTCTGACCTGTCATACTGGTTCCTTATACTTGATACCAATTGTTGTTATCTGTAGTTGGATTCTACTATTACCAATTGATTGTCTTCTACTGATACGATTCAGTAGGATCCAGTAGACCTAGCTCAACTGATAATTCTCTGAATCTGTTCTCAGCTAGTGGTTTGGTCAGTATGTCTGCCCTTTGCTTGTCAGTATGGATTTTCTCCATTCTGATATCCTTCTTCTCGACATGGTCTCTGATGAAGTGGTGTCGAATATCCACGTGCTTGCATCTCGTATGGAGAACTGGATTATGAGTTATTGCAATAGCACTTGTGGAGTCACAGTAGATGGGCACTTCATTCTGAGTTATACTATAGTCTCTCAGTTGTTGTCGAAGCCAAAGGATCTGGGCACAGCAACTTCCAGCAGCCATGTACTCAGCTTCAGTAGTGGACGTTGCTACTGAGTGCTGTTTCTTTGAAAACCAAGATATCAGCTTGCTGCCTAGGAACTGACACGTTCCAGAAGTTGACTTTCGATCTATCCTGCATCCTGCATAATCAGCATCAGAATAACCTATCAGTATAAGATTATCATCAGCAGGATACCATAACCCAAATACGGTGTTCCTCTTAGATATCGCAGAATCTGCTTTGCTGAGTCTAGATGACTTTGCTTGGGATCCGCTTGAAATCTTGCACATACACCTACAGCATAAGTTATGTCAGGTCGGCTAGCTGTTAAGTATAATAAAGAACCAATAATAGCTCTATAATCAGTAGAGTTAACAGAAGCTCCCTCTTTGTCTAGATCGATTTTGAAATTTGTATTCAAGGGGATCTTGACTGGCTTGCTAGAGTCGCAGCCGAATCTCTTGAGAAGATCTCGAGTGTATTTGGCTTGATTTATGAAAATTCCTTCAGGTGATTGCTAGAGTCGCAGCCGAATCTCCCATCATGGACATCTCGAATTTCTCTTTCATCATTTTCTCGAATTGCTGACATATAGTAACGTTTCTGCAGCAAAAAATGATGTCGTCCACGTAGATTTGCACCAGTAGGATGTCATCTCCTGACTTTATGTTGAACAAGGTGCAATCTACTGTCCCCTTCTGAAAACATTTTTGAAGTAGAAAGTCTGATAGGGTATCGTACCAAGCCCTGGGTGCTTGTTTTAACCCATACAGAGCTTTCCAAAGTCTGTACACCTGATGTCCTGACTGAAAACCAGGCGGTTTGTTGGGTGATGATTCAATCCTCAGCATGATCATACTTGTGGGAAATGACTCTATCTTCTATACTGAATCACGCTCAGTAGCCTCGTGCTCTGAACTGTTGAGAAGATTTGAAGATCCCAAAACCCTATCTGATTGGTGAACCATTCCTTTGTATTCGTATTTGTCTCTGAGGTTTCAGACTCAGTAGACACTCTGCTCTGGTCAAGGCGCTCAGTAGCTCATCAGCCTCAGCACAAGTGTAGAAGACTCAGTGAATACTGGACTCGAGCGGAGCAAGATATATGCGAGAGAGTCGGTTGAACCGGACTCGGAGAGAGTAGTTCATCGGACTCGTAGCCGATCATCAATAGACTTATCTCAATAGTCTATCTACTGAATACAAGGTCAGACTCAACAACGGCAGATAGTCTTCAGGACTGTCAGAATCTTTTGAAAGACAATCAGCATTGTCATGTACGAGGAAGAGAGAAGTCAGCTTCAGTCTGTCTCAAAGTTTGTGCTGTCTCAACCACTCCATCCATCTCGACGAATGACAAGCATACACGTGTCTTCTCACCTGTTAAAGCTGCAGTCAACCTTTTACCTAAAAAGGTGGGAAAGTACACTGTTACCTACACCAAAAGAGCCGTTTGCTACCAAAAAGAGAGAGAAAGAAGAAGATCGTCTCCAATGGATCTATTTCAATCTCTGCTCTATAAATAGAGGGATCATTTCAAGATTGAAGAACTGGAGAATGAGTGCACCTAGAACACGAGAGAGCATTCAAACGAGCGAAATTAACGACTAAGTCTTCCGCAAGAATCAACCGATTTATCTCCGGCGAAAGACTACATCCAGCTCAAAAGGAACCAAGCTAAACCGACATAAGCTTCTAGTATCCAAGCGACTGACACGAACCTATAGCTAAACCCTCAGCTGTTCGTCGCTCTAGATAGCTGCATTCTCGTTCCTTATCCCTCTAACCCTAAGCTCACTTGCTATATCCATAGCTTAGACGAAGGAGTTCACATTTGAACCCAATCCTTATTGTATAAGGACTCCTTCACTGTTGGAGAAGTTTGTCAAACACTTTAAGTTTGATAGTGTTGTAAACTGAGACTTGGATCGTATAAAAACCAAGATGCGGCTTTGCCCGAGTGTGCAAGGCGACCGAGACTAACTCGGGATAATAAATAGCCTCCCGATCATTTGGGGACAATGGGACGTAGGATTTGAGCGATATCCGAACCACTTTAAAAATCCCGTGTCTCTTCTTCGCTTTCTTAATCGTTGCATTGATTTTACTATTCATACCGAACATCATATTTAAAATCAATCAACTGTCTCAAAGATACTAAACTTTTAAATCTACTCGAACCGAGACTTAAAACGTTTTCTCACAAAAACCGATTTGGGCCTACACTATTCCGCGCACCGAACTCTTTTACGTAGATATTGAATTCCGACCTAGTCGGTTAGCGGATCTCACTGAGTCAGTACTCTTAGCCTTTAACTCGATTCGAACAGTTGTGCAGTCCGCCGAATCAAGCTTTTGATCGGACACCATCCCGAATAGGACTGTTCAAGTTCGAAGTTGAGAAATCGAATCGTGTGTATTCACCCCCCCCCTCTACACTCGACCGTACACTCGGGACCAACAATTGGTATCAGAGCAGGAGTTCTTTGAGACTCTTGTCACTTTGAGACTGGTCTATTCGAACGGATCCGAGGGAAAACGTTTTCACTGCATATCACTCTACATTCATATCATTATTCTTCATGGCTGATATATCAGGTATAAGGATGGTACCTATGTTCTCGGTGGAGAACTACGGAGTATGGCGAGTCGAATGGAAGCACATCCGACATCCCTCCATGACAAGATGATCAAGTGCTTGAAGATGGACCTATCCTTCCCATGATCGATAGTGTCGTAACTCAGGACCAAGCTCAAGGAGGAGGAATGGTGACCGGGAAGAAGATTCCCAAAGACAGAAGTCTCTTCACTCCTGAGGAGAAGAAGCTTCACAACTTAGACCGTGTTGCCAGAAACGCCATACTGACCACCCTTAGTGATTCTTATCTTGGCAGGGTTCAGGAATGCAAGACTGCTAAAGAACCTCTGGGATGCTCTTGCGCTACTGAGTCGAGGGACTCAGAAGATTAAAGCCAACAAATTAGCGCTGGAACTCCAAAAGCTGGAAAGCTTGTCTCTCATGCCCGAGGATAAAATCGAAGATCTAAACGTCAGATTTACCAATCTGATGAACTCTATCAATGGGCTGGGAAAGACATTCAGCAACCGAGAAATGAATCTGAAGATTCTGAGGGCACTACCGGATGGACACTGGACACCTTTTGCCACTCTATTGCGACATTCTGACTTAGATGCTGTGTCTCCTGACCATATCTTTTTAGAATTACAGGCAGAGGAGTTTGAGTTAGACAGACCTCAAAGAAAGCAGAGAGCTGAAGCTGACACAAAAATCGACCATGCTTTCAAAGCATCAGTCAGCACATCATCTCCAGCAACGAGCAAAACGACGAGTAAGACTGAACCTTCACTAATGATCTACAAGAAGGAAGTCTCGCTCAGAAGTATGTGCTGCTCGCTGTAAAGTATCAGAAGGAGAAGGAGCGACGCAGAAAAGTGACTAAAGCCTATCGGGAAACGAAACGTAAGTCAAATTATATGTCGAAACACACTCCTGACTCACAATCTTCTGAATGCAGAAAGAAAGATGACTCAGAACCATCAAAGAATAGCGAAAGCAAAGAAGAAAGAGTCATCGCTTGTTACAATCGCAAGAAGCCGTGACATTATCGCATGATTGTCCCGAGCTCGAAGTGCCGAACGCGCAGCACGTAAGGCAAGGAGAGAGAAATTCGCCCGAAAAGACAATCCTACATAGCTGGCGAAATCTCGGACGACTCGAAGAGGTCGACTCCTTTATGGATTCATCTCGACGATGAAGCGGCCTTTCATGGCCTTAGAGCTTGAAGTCGAAGAATCAGTGAAAAGTGCATGATGTCGGGCGAAGAGGATGAGGTAAATTCTCATGAACCACTTAACTCCTCTTCACACCGCACACACGACACTATTTTAGGTGCGGATGAGAATTTGGACGTCGCGACCGCATACGAAGAACTCGCTCGACGAACAAATTCGGATGAGTCCGGCTCAAAAAGACTCTTCGGGGAGTTGGATACCCTGAAAGTAGAGAATCAGAGACTTTCTCATGAGAGTCAGGTTGCTACTGAGGCCGAAGGACTTGTGTTGAGACTCAGGGAGGAGATAAACTCTCTGATGGCCAAGTCTCAGCATCAAGAAGATCGGATTTCAGTTTTGACCAATGACTTGACTCAGAAAGATACTGAACTGAGTCTGCTGAAGCAAGAAATGTTAGGACTTCAGACCGAGCACGACACACTGAAGAAGAGTGATGATGTCTGGAGGAGCCTGATGACTGAGAGGTACATGGGTGCTGAGAAGAAATTAGAGGCTATGCTAGCAAGCAATAAGCCAAAGCACTGCAAGGAAGGACTTGGATTCAGCCAGGGAGCTTCCTCATCTGCCCCAGTACACTCAGAAGTACGGCTTGCTGATAGGTTTGTTCAAGGGGAGACTATGAACGCAAATATAATGAACCCCCTAGCAAAGAACAAACAGAAGATGAAAGCACCTCATCCCACACATCAGCATTCTGATAAGAAGATCAGTGCCAAGAAACCCCAGTTCAGTCAAGGGGGAACCAAAGAAATCAAAATTGGCGGATCAAGATGGACCTCCAAAGCCGACACATCCAGGCTCGGTATGGGTCATACTATTATGAACCTATAGTCAGAAGAGGCTCCAAAGGTCAGAAGAAAAAGAAAGCCACACAGAAGGCTAAGGTCAGCAGTCCACCAACTCAGAAGATCAGGACTCCTGAACCTCAGAAGCCTCAGAAGTCAGCTGTGACCAGTCCAGTGGTCAGATATGTTGACTCCAGTGGAAAGAATATGTCTGAAACCACCAGGGTTGTTTGACAGATTTGGGTTACTAAAACTAACATCTAAGGACCCAAAATCAAAAATAAAGGGTACCTAAATATAATTCTGTCTTGCAGGTGCGTAAAGACCCATGGTATGTGGACAGCGGATGCTCAAGACACATGACATACCAAAGAAGTCTACTGAAGAATTATATCACTGAAGAAGGACCCAGAATTGAGTTTGGAGACAATGCAAAAGGCTAAACCAGAGGATATGGAACACTCAGCATTGGAACTGCCAACGTTCCAAGAGTATCATATGTTGAAGGACTTCAGCAAAATCTTCTCTCTGTTAGTCAATTTTGTGATAACTCAAATAGAGTGATATTTGACGCTGGTTTCTATGATGTTATTGATAAATCCACAGGGAAAACAGTGTTATCAGGTTCGCGCAGAAAGAACATATATGTGGCTGACTGGAACTCAGCTGAACCTGAAGCTTGCTTATTGGCAAAGAATGACAACCGCACGGGGTGGCTATGGCACAGAAGACTCAGCCATCTCAACTTTAAGACGCTCAACAAGCTTGCAAGAAACACTCTAGCAAGGGGACTGCCGAATGAAGTATTCAACAAAGACACTCAGGTGTAAAGCTGTCTGAAGGGAAAGCAAACAAGGAATCAAAAATCCTCCGGTTCCATCGCCTTCCACGGATGGAATTCTTCATGTCGAGAAGAACACCAAGATCGGAAAAATACGTTCGGACGGAGGAACCGAGTTCCTTAATTCCATGGTAAAGGAGTTCTCGCAGCGTAAGGAATAGAGCATGAGACTTCACCGCACGCACACCTCGGCAGAATGGAGTTGCCGAACGAAAGAACGTAACTCTAAAAGAGGCAAAGAAGGACTCTACTCGCAGACTCGGGACTCCCAACCAAATTCCGGCGGCGAAGCTACCGATACCGCATGTTATACTCGAGAATAGATCTCTACCGACAAAGCAACGATAAGCGGACACCATATGAACTATGGAACGGCAGGAAGCCTTCTCTATCTTATTTCCATATTTTTGGTTGTTCATGCTTTATCCACAATAATGGGAAAGATCAGCGAAGACTTTTGATAGCAAGTCGATCGTGGAGTATTCTTAGGATACTCTCGGGTCAAAAAAGCTTTCGGAGTATTCAACTATCGGACTCTTTGCGTGGAGGAAAGCCCTCATGTTGTTTTTAACGAGTTTGCTACCGAAGACAGGAGCAATAACTCAAATTCCGAATCCGAGGACATCGTAAGCGCCTACGGGATCTAAGCTTAAAAGACAAATCGAAAAGATCCAGCCTATGTTGGGATGATGATTCGTACGAAGAAACCGAAGACAAATCTATCGAATCTCAACCAGTGAGCAAGTAGGCGAGCGAGATTGATTCTCCCGAACGGAATCAATCCCGGGTAACTCAGTCGATGAGGAAACCGTAGAGGTAACCGAGACCACTACCGAGAATAACAACTCGGGGGGGAACATCTAGTAATGTTCCCGAGCCGAATGCCCCCGAACCTCGGTGACTCGGTAGATCATACTCTTATCACCGAAATTCTTCAATCTCGAATAGTACAACCGAAATGCCTAACTCACCTACTATCCGTGTTGAACAAATTTCGGATGAAGAGTTAAAACATCGTAGATCGTGGCTAGATGCTCACACCGCCGATCTTATAATTGGAGATCCTTCAAAGACACGTCAAGACAAGATCCAGATTCTGTCAAGGAGAAAGCGCATTATTTTCCTGCTTCTTGTCTACTGAAGAGCCTCAGAATATTGAGGATGCACTTAAAGATGCTGACTGGATCATTGCTATGCAGGAAGAGCTGAATCAGTTCACGAGAAACGAAGTATGGGAGCTTGTAGACAGACCCCGGCATCAACATGTCATTGGAACCAAATGGGTCTTCAAAAACAAGCGAGATGAAAACAACGTTATAGTAAGGAACAAAGCAAGACTCGTGGCTAAAGGCTACTGTCAAGCCGAAGGGATAGATTTCGATGAGACGTTCATTCCAGTTGCAAGATTGGAGGCAATCAAACTATTCCTGGCCTACGCAACACATCAACGATTCAGAGTTTATCAAATGGATGTGAAGTCTGCGTTCCTGAACGGCGTGCTGAAAGAAGAAGTCTATGTGGAACAACCGCCCGGCTTTCAGCAGGGACATCAAGTATATAGACTCAGGAAGGCTCTATACGGGTTAAAACAAGCACCCAGGGCTTGGTACGATACCCTGTCTGAGTTTCTTCTTCAGAAAGGTTTTCAAAAAGGACAAGAGACCGCACTCTATTCAAGCATTCGACCGGAAGAAGACTTATTACTTGTGCAGATCTACGTGGATGACATTATATTCGGATCAAAGAATGTCATCATGTGTCAGCAATTTGAAAAGATGATGAAGGATAAATTCGAGATGTCGATGATGGGTGAAATGAACTACTTTCTTGGTTTTCAAGTCAAGCAATCCGAAAAGGGAACGTTCATCAACCAAGGCAAATACACTCGAGACCTCATCAAAAGATTCGGCTGCACATCCTAGGCAAATCAATCAAGATCCCGATGAACACGAATATGAAGATAGATCTTGATAAAGAGGGAGTATCGTAGACCAAAATGAATACCGTGCTATAATTGGTTCTTTATTATATCTAACGACTACTCGTCCCGACATAACTTATCCCGTAGGTGTGCGTGCTCGATTTCGGGGCGAATCCCAAGCGTAGTCATATGGACTCAAGCAAAGAAGATTCTCCGCTATCTACGAGGAACACCCGACATGGGTTTGTGGTATCCAACTGATGATAATATTGAACTAACCGGTTATTCCGATGCCGACTATGCAGGGATGTAGAATAGACCGAAAATCAACTTCGGGAACATGTCGGTTCCTTGGCGGCAAGAGCGATCTCATGGTTTTCAAAGAAACAACACTCGGTGGCCACGTCGACTACCGAAGCCGAATACATGGCTGCCGGAAGTTGTTGCGCCCGGATCCTATGGCCGAGACAACGAATGAGAGACTATGACGTCATTCGAATGAAGTGCCGATTTTCTGCGACGATGCACCAGTGCTATTGCAATCACTCGAACCCCGTACTTCACACGAGATGCAAGCACGTGGACATCGACATCACTTCATTCGTGACCATGTCGAGAAAAAGGATATCAGGATGGAGAAGATCCATACTGACAAGCAACGGGCTGATATCCTGACCAAGCCTCTAGCCGAATCCGTATTCGGGAGAACTTTCGGTAGAGCTAGGTCTCTGTTGGACCCTACCGACCCCGGTCGGTGAGAGGTTTCGGGAGAGAGACATTTCAAGTAAGGGGGAATGTTCACTCTCGCATCGATACATTCGCACGTAGAGACAGAAACCATCTACACGAGGTATCAGCTGACTACTATGTTCAGCTGACAGGTTTGCGTATCTCTACTCAGTAGTAATTTAATACAACAGTACCTTGCATTTATGGCAAAGTTTCAGCATGATATTTATATCTTTTGGTTTGTCTTTATTATTAACGACTCACATTTAATGCACGACATTCCATACATAAGATTGCTGAACTCTGCACGCATTTAATGCATGTCTTTTCACAGTTACTACTTAGGCTATTTTACAACTGGCTTTGACTTAGGCGCCTTTTGTGATCATTGCCTATTTTTTAACTTCAATCTTAACCGTCCATATCATAAAGCAAGTTTACATTCAGCCTTCGATCGAAAACCTTTCACCTTCATAGTTGATATATATATTCGATCATATCTTTGAAACCGCCATTAGCATACTTCATAACTTGCAAATTCCGAAAAATCCGAGATCTGCATTCGCAATCCTTACTTGCAACTTCACTCTCTATCTTATCTCGAATTTTATCTATTGGTATGCTTATATCTGTTAATGTATTTGTTATATGTTTCGATGATCGCATTGTACAAGACTTGTTCTATCCAAGAAACGTGTCGATTCATTTCTTGTAACAGGACAATGGCGGAAACCAATATCTCTATGATATCTCCAGCGGATATGCCAGAACATTCTGGAGAAGGATCGCGTGTGGTTTGAACCCACCATGGATTTCTATTCATGCGATCTAGAGTACATGGACGATATATTCTCGGCTCGCGCGAGTCGTGGCCGGAGAAATTTCCGTCTAGGAGGCCTTCGTTCTTCCTCCCGAGACAGGTTGCAGAGCTGTACTTGAATTCAGACGCAGTGTCTGGAGACATAGTGGCGAGGCTTGTTGCCCATTCTATCCAAAACGCCACTACGGAGCTGAAGCAGATGTCCATCAAGGATGCTTTGAAGCGGAGTTTTGATCTGCCCTCCGAAGGGACCAACAGTCGGGTACAGAGACGACCAAGTTGATGAATATCTTACCGTCTTATGTGGAAAGCCCACTACTTTCAGAGCTGCTTTTCCGAAGAACAACGATGTTACCTCGGTCAGTGGCACTTGCTTATATAGTGACGCAGCTACTGACAAGCCAAGCAGGGTCGTTTGACCAGGTGTCGAGGCCTAAGATTCAGATGATGATGGCCATATACGACCGAGCCCAGATAAATTGGACGGAGTTCTTTCTCCGAGAATTCTTGGCTCAGGCTGCTAAGTTCGACAAGGCATCGAACATGCTGAGCGCAAAGGGCAAATTGTTGTATGGACTCAAACCGTCCATCATGATCGAAGATTTATGTGGATCTCGAGCCTATCACCTACAAGTGACAAGGAGTACTTCAATGTGAAGAAGGTCGATTTTCACAACAAGACAAAGCGGCGCTTCAGCAGATAGGGTCAGGACCCTCAGCAGTCTCTCCGCAATCAAAGTCTCAGCAGGCTACGCCTACAAAGAAAAGAACCCCTCTCGCTAAAACTCCTAAGGCACCGGCAAAGAAACTGAAGAAAGCCGTTGAGGTGCCAGCTACTGAGGAGGGTCCAGAAGTGCCTCGCTGAACGAGTTCTCCGAGAAGACTACTCAGCCCATGCAACTGGTTGATGAGTCCGAGTCCTCTGAGAAGACTCAGTCAGTGGAGAAGATCGTTTCCACTGAAAGGGACCAAGGGGATGCTTCTGAAGCTCAGAGCGCAGATATTCAGCGCCTAGACAGCCCCCTTTCTGTCCCTCCACTCAGCTCAGTCCCTCCAACTGAAGAGCAGACTTCACACATAGACTTGGAGTCTGAGACTGCATCTGAAGGTGAATCAATCGGGATGGAAGCTTCAATGATCGTCTCTAGAGCTTCCCGAGAGATCATCCAGCTTCATTCCGTAGCTTGCCGACCATTCGGATTTGCTCGTCCTAGCCAAGTCAGCAAGGCTCCATATGATCCTACGCTTTCAGGAGTGGCCTCAGCTTCAACGCCTTGTTCTACACTACTCTTGTCAGCAGCTACACTTGGAAGAACTGAGATTGCGTGAGGAAATAGGCTATTCAGAGCCTGAGAACCTCAACACGCTGGAGAATCTAAGGGCGACCATGCTTGCAATTATTGCCGATCAACGCCAAGCGGTCGGCTCGCCGCCCTCGATGGGTCTCGACCACGACGGTCGAGACCCACCTGGATTCGAGCCCCCGGAAAGTCCGATGAGGGACATCCACAGGACAAGGATACCCATACCGAAGCGGCACCACCTCTCGGTATCCTTGGTCCCGAGAAGTCCAAGGCCGGGTGCTTCGTCCTCGCCAGAGCCCGCTCGGCTCTTTCTCGCGATCGACTTTCGAAGCAGCGCCCAGCCAGACCGCAAAGAGATCTCGATCAGTGGCCAAAGCCTTAACTGCCCAAGGGATCAAAAATTGAGATCTTGCGAAGGCTATCCATAGGACATGGAAGCAGACTGCTCAAGCCACGACTAAAGAACTTCAGGGGCTGAAGTCTTCTGTCTCTTCATCAGCCGCCCCTGATGTTTCCGCGCTTATTTCAGAAGCGTTGGCTCAGCAGCAAGTCAAATTCGAAGCTCAGTTCAAGATCTTTCAGGAGAGCCAAGTCAAACTACTTGATGAATTTTTGGCTTCTAAACTGGCTCATACTGACGCTATCACTGAACAATCCGAGGCCACTGAACAAAGACTTGAGAATATCCAACTGGCCTTGGAAGACAAGATCACTGAGAAGCCGAAAGACTTCAAGGAAGCAATGACCTCTCTCACAAGCAGTACAAGGAAGACCTTACCATGGAGAGGAACGAGTTGCATGAGGCTCTGACTAAGCTCCACGATCGTCTTGATGAGCTGTCAACCTCCTACAAAAGTCTGAAGAAGTCAGTCCTAGTCCCTACCCCGGTGCTCATTGATGATGCCAAAAAGGGGGAAAGTGAAGGAAAAAGGGAAGGAAAGAAGAGTACTGAGAAGCTGACTCAAACTCAGTCTCAGAAGGGTGAGGCCCAGGGTGTTTCGGCTGCGAGCACAGCTAAAACCGGCCCAAGTGGCTCAGGACCCCAGCAGACTACTCAGGCAACCCAGACTCCCAAAGACATTATTAAGGAGGTTGTTGAGTACCCTGAACAGGCGGTGGAGGACTCAGAAGAAGAAGAGGCTCCTCTTCCACCACCAGTTCAAGAAGGCAAGGGCAAACAGAAGCTTAAAATTCCAACCCCTCCAGCAAAGCGATTAAGGTACATATCTGCTGAGGAGGAAGCCCAAATAGCTGTGGATGAGAGACTGGCCAGAGAAATTGCAGAGGCCGAAGCAGCTAACAAGCCAAAGTCTAAGCCTGCCAAAGGAAAGTCTAAAGCCCCATCCAGAGGAGGAAAGAGAACTGCTAGACTGCCTCCGAGAAAGCTCATCATAACAGATGAAGAGGACAGAGAAAAAGAAAAGGAGCAGCAGCAGAAGAGTACTGAAAGGCAGGGTACATCCAAATCTAGATCTAGTACCCCTGCTGAATCAGAACAAGCTCCTCAGAAGCCTCAAGAGCAAGATGCAAAAATTGAAGAAATCTTTGCTCAGATGGATAGATATCTCTACGGAGGAGAGGAAGCTAGACGGATAGAGGCCGCTGCACGGAGGATACATTTGGCGCACCTTGAGGCACTCGGGAAGCGTCATCGAACAAGAGGCCAGCCGAGAGTTCTTTCGAAAGCCGACATTCCTTATCGATACGTAAGGTTCGGGAAGCCAAACGATCCGAAAACACATAGATGGCCGAGATCGGACGAATGGATGCCTATTCGGTTCAATCGAGAGATGGGAATCGGCCAAGATAGAGTTTATCAAGAGAAATTATTTACGGCGATTCCGGCTCGAAATGTCTAAGGCCGATGCCTATGTCGAGTGGATGACCATTACCGAACCCGATCTTTACCCATATATGCACGAGCAAGAATGCGAAGGGGTAGTAGTCGGCGTTCTCGAAGCAAGGATCATTCCTCCACCCGGAAGACAAGACGACTCAAGACATCTCGGAATGGTTGAACAAGAAGTGAAGAATGCTTTGCGTTGAACAAGAGGACTAGAACAAGATGATCCAGGCAGACTTCGCCGATTACACGAAGGCGAGGAAGAACACGTTCGTAATGTATGGAGTTCCACTGCCTGAAGATCAATCCCAAGGTTTCATGAATAGGATTCAGCAGTTTAAGGGATCTCCTTCTTAAGTTCTCCTTTAGCTTAGCAAGATTTGTAATGTACTGAACTGTTTATTATATATATACAAATCTTCTTTTGGCTCTGACAACTACTTGTTGTCTAAATAGCCGTGTTTGCTTTATGCTTTAACACTCAGAATCACTGAAGTGATTACTGACACACACACACACTTTGTTTATTTACTTGTCAGTTTTTGCTCGGTTAGATCTCTGATAGACTAGACTTTCGGAGAGTTATTATTTCTCTTAGGGGGAAATTGTTGCATGGGGGAAATTATTGTAAAGGGGGAAATTGTTCTGCCCTGTCTCCCTCAGTAGTCTAGCACTTACCAGACAACTCCACTGATCCTACTTGTAATATTTGTAAGGAGCTCTGTTTCTGAGTAAGTTAGTGTTTAGCATAGTTGATAAGACATAGATGATAGGTTTTGGCATCATCAAATAGGGGGAAATTGTTGGGTGATGATTCAATCCTCAGCATGATCATACTTGTGGGAAATGACTCTATCTTCTATACTGAATCACGCTCGCAGCCTCGTGCTCGAACCGTTGAGAAGATTTGAAGATCCCAAAACCCTATCCGATTGGTGAACCATTCCTTTGTATTCGTATTTGTCTCCGAGGTTTCGGACTCGGTAGACACTCTGCTCCGGTCAAGGCGCTCGCAGCTCATCGGCCTCGGCACCGGTGTAGAAGACTCGGTGAATACTTGGACTCGGCGGGAGCGAGATATGCGAGAGAGTCGGTTGAACCGGACTCGAGCAGGAGTAGTTCACCTGGACTCGTAGCCGATCATCGATAGACTTATCTCGGCAGCCTATCTACCGAATACAAGGTCGACTCAAGAACGGCGGATAGTCTTCGGGGCTGTCGGAATCTTTTGAAAGACAATCGGCATTGTCATGTACGAGGAAGAGAGAAGTCGGCTTGACCGTCTCGAAGTTTGTGCTGTCTCAACCACTCCATCCATCTCGACGAATGACAAGCATACACGTGTCTTCTCACCTGCTAAAGCTGCAGTCAACCTTTTACCTAAAAAGGTGGGAAAGTACACTGTTACCTACACCAAAAGAGCCGTTTGCTACCAAAAAGAGAGAGAGAGAGAAGAAGATCGTCTCCAACGGATCTATTTCAATCTCTGCTCTATAAATAGAGGGATCATTTCAAGATTTGAAGAACTGGAGAATGCGTGCACCTAGAACACGAGAGAGCATTCAAACGAGCAAAATTAACGACTAAGTCTTGCGCAAGAATCAACCGATTTATCTCCGGCGAAAGACTACATCCAGCTCAAAAGGAACCAAGCTGAACCGACATAAGCTTCTAGTATCCAAGCGACTGACACGAACCTATAGCTAAACCCTCAGCTGTTCGTCGCTCTAGATAGCTGCATTCTCGTTCCTTATCCCTCTAACCCTAAGCTCACTTGCTATATCCATAGCTTAGACGAAGGAGTTCACATTTGAACCCAATCCTTATTGTATAAGGACTCCTTCACTGTTGGAGAAGTTTGTCAAACACTTTAAGTTTGATAGTGTTGTAACTGAGACTTGGATCAGTATAAAAACCAAGACGCGGCTTTGCCCAGTGTGCAAGCTGACTGAGACTAACTCAGGATAATAAATAGCCTCCTGATCATTCGGGACAGTGGACGTAGGATTTGAGCGATATCCGAACCACTTTAAAAATCCTGTGTCTCTTACTGCTTTCTTAACTGTTGCATTGATTTTACTATTCATACTGAACATCATATTTAAAATCAATCAACTGTCTCAGCATACTGAACTTTTAAATCTACTGAACTGAGACTTAAAACGTTTTCTCACAAAAACTGATTTGGGCCTACACTATTCCGCGCACTGAACTCTTACAGTAGATACTGAATTCTGACCTAGTCAGTTAGCAGATCTCAGCTGAGTCAGTACTCTTAGCCTTTAACTCGATTCGGAAACGGTTGTGGTTCGCAGAATCAAGCTTTCGATTAGACACCATCCTGAATAGGACTGTTCAAGTTCGAAGTTGAGAAATCGAATCAGGTGTATTCACCCCCCCCTCTACACCTGACCGTACACTCGGGACCAACACGGTTGTTCCACGTAGACTTCTTCCTTCAGTACGCCGTTCAGAAAAGCTGACTTTACATCCATCTGATATACTTTGAATCCTTGATGCGTTGCGTAAGCTAGGAAAAGACGAATGGCTTCCAATCTTACGATTGGAGCGAATATTTCATCAAAGTCGATTCCCTCTGCTTGACAGTAACCCTTGGCAACTAGTCGAGCTTTATTTCTGACGATGACGTTGTTTTCATCACGCTTGTTTTTGAAGACCCACTTAGTGCCAATCACGTGCTGATGTCTAGGTCTGTCAACAAGCTCCCAAACTTCGATTCTGACGAACTGGTTCAGCTCTTCTTGCATGGCAATGATCCAGTCAGCATCATTGAGTTCGTCCTCTATTGACTGAGGTTCTTCTGTAGACAAGAAACAAGAATAGAGTGAGCTTTCTCCTTGACTTAATTTAGATCTTGTTCTTATAGTTGCTGATGGATCTCCAATGATGAGATCTGAAGTATGAGCGTCAAGCCATGATCGTCTGAGTTTGGCTTCTTCTTCTGATACTACTTCTGCACAGTCAGTAGGTGTGTTAGGCATTTCGGTTATGCTTGTTTTGTGGTATGCTTGATTCGGTAAGAAGGTTAGGATCTACTGAGTTTCCAGGTTCAGGGGCATTTAGCTCAGGATCATTAATCGTTCCCCCTGAGTTTATATTCTCAATAGAGGTCTCAATTACCACGTGGGCTTCCTCATCGACCATTGTTACCTGTTGTTGATTCTGTTCAATAGAATCAACCAGGTCAGCTACATCACTTGTTGGCTGAGTCTGAATCTCTTCATCGTCTGACTCATCATCCCAACAATGCTGCATCTTTTCAGCTTTGTCAGTTAGTGCGAGATCATGTAGCTTGCTGCTGACATCTTCAGTATTTGTCTCTGTATTTTTCCTGTTCTCAGTAACAAACTTATCAAAAAGAACATGAGGGCTTTCCTCCACGCAAAGGGTCCGATAGTTAAAGACTCTAAAGGCTTTACTGACTCGAGAGTATCCTAAGAATACTCCTTGATCAGATTTGCTATCAAAGACCTTCAACTGATCTTTCCCATTATTATGGATAAAGCAAGGACAACCAAAAATATGAAAATGAGAAATAGAAGGAATTCTCCCTTTCCATAATTCGTAGGGTGTCTTCATGTGTTGTTGTGTAAGTAAAGAGCGATTCTGAGTATAGCAGGCGGTGTCAGTAGCATTAGCCTAAAACTTTGAGGGTAGTCCAGAGTCTGCTAGGAGCGTCCTTGCTGCTTCTTTGAGTGTTCTGTTTTTGCGTTCAGCAAGTCCGTTCTGCTGAGGGGTGCGAGCAGCTGATGTCTCGTGCTGAATTCCCTCTTTATCGCAGTACTCCTTAACTACTGAGTTCAAAAATTCTGTTCCTCTGTCTGAGCGAATTCTTTGAATCTTGATGTCCTTTTCCACACTGAGTTTATTTAGCAGATTGGGTAGCTCAGTTTGAACATCAGATTTGTTGGCGATAAAGATGACCCAAGTATATATCGAGTAGTCATCAATAACGACGAGGGCATACTTCTTGCCTCTTATAGTCACTGGAGAGACTGGCCCGAATAAGTCCATGTGCAGCAGCTGAAGGATTCCATCAGTGGAAGGTGAAGGAATATGTGCATTGCTTTTCTTTGTCTGCTTTCCTTTCAGGTATGCTTCACAATTTCTATCTTTGATAAACGATTCGTTGGGCAGTCCTCTGACTTTGGAGTTCTTGGCTAGCTTGTTCATAGTCTTGAAGTTCAGGTGACTGAGTCTCTTGTGCCATAGCCATCCTGACTTGTCACTTGATTTCGTCTGTGCTAGTAAGCAAGCCTCAGGTTCTGCGGTTTTCCAGTTAGCAACATATATATTCTTCTTCCGCGAACCTGATAACACTGTTTTCCCTGTAGATTTATCAACAATATCAGAGAAACCAGCGTCAAAGATAACTCTGTTAAGATTGTCACATAATTGACTGACAGAAAGGAGATTATGTTGAAGTCCTTCAACATATGTTACGCTAGGAACTGAAGCAGTCCCAATGTTCAGCGTTCCATATCCCCTTGTGTAGCCTTTTGAGTTGTCACCAAACTCAATTCTTGGACCATCTTCTTGTACGTAGTTGGTCAGCAGGCTTTTCTGGTATGTCATGTGTCTCGAGCAGCCGTTGTCCACTATCCAAGGGCCCTTATGCACCTGCAAAACATAAGCATTTTTAGGTACCCTTTGGTTCAGTTGGGTCCTTACATGTAGGGGTGTGCGCGGGACGGGTACCCGCGGTACGGGTACCCGAATGCGGATACCCGCGTCTGCGGGTACTAAATTTTACTACCCATTTCCCGACCCGTATAGTGCGGGTACCCGACTACGGGTACCCGCACGGGAACGGAACGGGAACGAGAATACCCATACGCCTTACCACCTATTTCATTATAATTAAATTCATTAATACAAACTAGCAAAAAAATCAATAGATATCAAAAAAAACAAAAACACCAAACAAATTCAAATCATCGAATCCAAATTAACATTTAAGTCCAAGTAATTGTATGATTGTATCCAAAACATCATATAAATTAACACAAATCCTTAAGAACGGACGGCGAACGGACAATTGGTGGAATGGCGAGGGATAATCGGCGGACGGCAGGGACAGTCGGCTGATGGTGGACGGCGAGTAACGGCACAAAAAACCCTAAGTCCTAATTAAGCTCTACTCCAAGCGACTCCCGTCCCGTCTCTGACTCTCTACTGAGACTACAACAATGTTGTTTAATTATTATTTTTTTTTTAAACTTACAACATTAATATATTATTATATGTATAAATATTAATTAATAAAATATATAATATATTAATTAAATAATAATAATAAAAAGCGAGTACCCGCTCGGGAACGGGTAATTATTGGAACTACCCGTTCCCATACCCGACCCTCACCATTTTTTGCGGGTACCCGTACCCGTTTTACCCGACCCGAACGGGAAATACCCAAATGGGACGGGTACGGGAACGGGAACCCGTTTCGTTTGCCCACCCCTACTTACATTTTAGTGGGTGATTTCGGAACCCATATCTGTCTAGGAACCTTAGAAGTCTGAGACTTCTTCTTCTGAACCTTGTCAGTTTTCTTCTCCACAAGACCTGGAGATACTGACCTTCTGATGATTCTAGGTTAGGAGCTTTCTTCTTTTGAGTCTTTGCGCTTCTCCTGACCCTGGGCTCATAGTAGTACGAACCGTACTGAGCCGGGTGCTCATACAGTGGTTCATTGTACTGTTTCGCCCACCTGACCTTCTTGGTTCCCCCTGAGTTTGATCGTGGTGTCCTGGGGCTGGAACCTTTGGTTAGTTGCTTCTTGCTGCTCGGCTGAGGTGCAACTATTTTCTGTTTATTCTTCGCCTGAGGTGTGGTGTCAGTAGCTTGCACCTTTCCTCTGACGAACCTATCAGCCAGCATATCTGAGCTTTTCGAAGTGGAAGCTTCGTGAGTATAGCCAAGACCTTCTTTCAGGACAGTTGGCCTTTGTGCTCTAAGCAAGCTTTCCAGCTTCTCCTTAGCTCCTAGGTATTGTTCAGTCATCAGCCCTCGCCAGACCTCATCACTCCTTCTGAGTGAGTCATAATCTTTTTGCACGTCTGTGAACTTCTGACTGAGTTGGGCTATTTTAGTCTCTTTCTCAAAATTGCACGTCTGTGAACTTCTGACCTCATCACTCCTTCTGAGTGAGTCATAATCTTTTTGCACGTCAGAACTGAGATCTGAGTCTCTTGAAGCTGAGACTTAGTCATAAGAGATTCAATCTCTTCCTTGAGTCTCGCTACCAGATTCTCTGACTCAGTAGAGACCTGACAATCAGAAGAAAGTCTCTGATTCTCAGCCTTTACCTGTTCCAGTTCTTGAATCGTTCTGTTGAACTCTCTGCTCCGCTGAATCTGTTCCTCTAGCAGATCGTCGTAGGCTTGTACCACATCTAGTGGATCATCTGTGACCGAGCACGTGTCGTGTGTGCTGTGTGAAGAAGAGGTTATGTTAAGTTTGGAGTTTACCTCAGCCTCTTCTCCGACCATCAGACAGTATTCAGCTATTCTTAAGGAACCGTCTCTCCGACCTCAACTGCGATGAATGCAGCTTCGTCCTCAGAAGAATACATAAATGTATCTTCCTCAATTGAGTTGTCGGATATCTCTCCGGCTATATAGGCCTGCCTCCTACGGGTAAATTTCTCTCGTCTGGCCTGCCGTTCTACTCGTTGAGCAGCTGAGAGTTCGAGACAGTCATACTGATAATGTTCCTCCTTCTTGCAGTTGTAACACATAGATGTTCTGCTGCTCTTTCCAGCTGATTCTTTGGATGGGCTAGCAGCAGGCTCAGTGTTCCTGCATTTAGTAGAAGGATTAGGTTCTTCCCTTTTCTGATAATCTTTCTTACCTGAGGGAGAATCTCTGTGGTATTTCTTCAGCTTTCTGACTCTCTCCTTCTCTCTTTGATATTTGAGAGCCATCAGGGTAAGTTGGTCAGTAGCAGACATCTCAGATGACTTTGTTTCTACTGCAGCTACTGCTTTGCTGGAAGAAATAGTTTTGGCTCCAGTTTTGCTGACTGTTGCTTTGAAAGCATGGTCAATCTGAGTGTCAGCTAGAGCGTTGGAACATCGTTGGGGTAGGCTATGCTCAAATTCCTCCGTTTTCAGTTCTGAGAATATAACATTAGGAGTTAGAGCATTAAGATCAGAGCGACGTAAATAAGTAGCAAAAGGAAGCCACTTCTGTCGAGGTAGCGCTCTTAAGATCTTGGTGTTCATCTCTTTGTTGGTGAACATTTTCCCCAGTACGTTGATAACATTGACTTGATTTGTAAATCTGACGCTGAGCTCGTCAATGGTCTCACTGGGCTCCATTGCAAAGGCATCGAACTTCTGAAGTTCTAACTCGAGCTTGTTCTCTTTGATCTGCGGGGTTCCTTGGCTCAGTACAGCCAAGGCATCCCAAAGCTCTTTTTCCGTCTTGCAGTCTTGCACCCTCCCGAGATGAGAGTCATTGAGCGTTGTCAGTATTGCGTTTCGCGCAACTCGATCGAGGTTGTGTAGCTTTTTCTCTTATGGCGTGAAGGCTGATTTTTCTTTAGGGATCTTAGCACCAGTCTGTGCTCCTACACCTCCCATAGCGGCAAATTGTACGCTGTCGGTCATGGATGTCCGTCATGCTGTCATGCTATCATGCAGCGATGTGAGGTGTGCCTGTCTCAAGGACGTCCGTCATGCTGTCATGTTGTCATGTTGTCATGCAGCGATGGGTCCTGTCTCAAGGACGTCCGTCATGCTGTCATGCAGCGATGTGAGGTGTGCCTCCATTCTCATGCGCCATACCGTATAGTTTTCTATCGAGAACATCGGTACCATCCGAATACCTGACATGTCAGACATTATGTGAACAAGTATAAGGATGAATGAAGAGATGCTTGTGCAGAGAAAACGTTTTCAGGATCTGTTTGAGAAAACCAGTAGTACAGAACCGGCGATCAGAAGAACACCGTATGCTCTAATACCAATTGTTGGTCCGGAGACGATAATCAGATGTAGAGGGGGGGGGGTGAATACACCTGATCACAGTTTCTTTTTCTCAGAACGTGAAGGACAGCTGAGCTGTAGGTTGCGACTGATGAACAGTGCCAGATAATAACCTTCTATCACGGGTCAGAGTGTGTCAGCTACTGAGCTCTTCTACTGACTTAAGTCAGTTGTTGAAACTCAGTCAGAGACGTTTGTGTGGATAAGTGTGTAGGGCCCGGAGATTCGTCTCTGTTTGAAAACGTATTTTCGTAAATCAAAGTCTTTTAGCTGGTGCGCTTTTATAAATACGTTTTATGCAAAGATATGATTTTAAACCAGTTTGTATGCAATGCAATAAAATAGTAAATAACACGAACAATTTAACGTGGTTCGGATACGCAAGATCCTACGTCAACGGTCCTGACAAGGCAGGAGAACTTGTTGATTAATCTGAGCAAGTCTCAGCAAGGAATCTGTGCACTGGACAGACCCTTCTATGTTATAGTCCTTAGCGACTTTACAAATCAAACCGAAGTTTGAAGGGTGGGGATAATCTCCAACTAGAAGGAGTTCTTACAGTAAGAACAATTCACAGAAAGTGAACTCCTTCGAATTTCTAAGCTATAAATATGGAAATGAGCTTAGCTAGAGAAGAAAGGGATCTAAAAATAACTCTAGAGTGAAGAACTAGAAATATTCTATGAAGGCAAGTTCTTCGCTGGATGATCTTTCAAGTTTGCTAGAGTGTTTGAATGCTTGAGCGTTTTCCCTTGTGAATCCTGTGCGTGGAGCTCGGATTTATTCTCTATTTATAGTTGTGAGCAGGCATATGTCCGTTGGAGAAGACGATGCCATGTGTCACAAGCTCCAAAGAAAACGGCCATAATTTCGAATTGTTGCAGCAGGGCAGTTAATACTGTACATGAGAGCAGGATTTAGTTGTTTGGAGCAGATAAAGCGTGTGGGCTTCTCATTGGTCGAGGTTTGTGGTAGGTGAGAATGTGTCAGAGATTAAAGTTGACTAATCCACATCCTCGTATGATCTTCTGCTGAACTTCGAAAAGACTTATACGACTGGGTCATTTTCTGTCGGATACAGTAGACTCAAGACAGTCTCTCTCTTCTTCGGCTGAGTCGGCAGACGAGCTGATAGGGCGTTGGTGGGTCAACTGATGACTGCGAAGGTAATGAGCTTTACATTATGTTCTTCTGCTGATAACTATCAGCTATCTCCTACTGAGGTCAGATACAGCTGAAGTCAGAAGACTGCAAGCGATTACACTGATGACGTGGGGTTCTGGAAAGTAACTTCGTCAGAAGATCAGTCCAACAGTTTACCCCGTACAGGACTTAGACAAAAGATAAACAACTACGAAAAGTCTAGCCTATACATCAGCTAATCCTATCGACACTATACTACTGATATCAGCTGGGTTTTGGGATCTTCAATTCCATAGTACTACTATGATTTCCCCCAATATTATTTTAACCACTAATCAGCTGAATACCATCTACTGACTCATAACCCAACAGTAATCGATACCTTCTTTCTGGGTAAAACCCTTCGCCACTAGCCTGGCCTTAAACGTCATGATCTCTCCATTCGGTTCTCTCTCTTTCTCTTGTATATCCACTTACTACCAATAGCCTTGTAGCCCTCAGGTAGTTCAGTGATCTAGTATACATCCATATCAATTATGGACTTAAATTCCGAGTCCATGATGATTCGCTAGGAATCTGCATCTACATTTCCCACTGCTTCGTTGTAAGTCCAGGGATCCACGGTATCTTGTTCATCTGCCAGGAGATGATCAAACGTCTCCCCAGTGAACATATACCGATCAGGTGTAAATACACCCTCCCACTATGTCGAACAGTGTCAGGCGCTGTGTTAACAGATTGTGCAGTTACTCGTGGAGTACTATCTTGCACAACTGGTTGTTCAAGTGGAACTCGACCACCTTGTAATTCCTCAAGGATGATGTCGACTTGAGATTTATGGTTACTAATGTAATCCTCTTCTAAGAACCGAGCGTTAGGGCTAAAAAACGAACTTCTATTCTTTAGGATCATAAAAGTATCCACTCTTCATTTCCTTCGGAAACCCTATGAACAACATCACTTCTGAACGTGATTCCAATTTGTCGGCCTGCCTATTTAGCACATAAGCAAGATAACCCCAAATCCTTAAGTGGTGCATACTGGGTTTGTGCCTACTCCACAACTCGAAAGGGATCTTTTGTACCGACTTGGAAGGCACACGGTTCAAGAAGTATGCTGCAGTATCTAGGGCATATCCCCAAAAGGAAACTGGCAAAGTTGCATAACTCATCATCGACCGAACCATCTCTAAGAGACTTTGGTTCCTTCTCTCTGACACACCATTCTGCTGAGGCGTGCCCGGTGCTGTCAGCTAGGATGTAATCCCACATTCTGTCAAGTAGTCCTTGAACTCGTTGGATATGTATTCCCTACCACGATCAGATCGTAGTGTTTTGATTTCTTTACCTAGCTTATTCTCCACTTCTGCCTTGAATTCCTTAAAGGTTTAAAAGCAATCCAACTTGTGGCGAAGAAGGTAAATATATCCATACCTCGAGTAATCGTCAGTAAATGTGACGAAGTACTCATACCCTCCACGAGCTTGTGTAGACATAGACCCACACAAGTTAGAATTTATCAAACTTAATACTTCTGTGACTTTATAACCTTTTGCCTTGAAAGGCCTAGTCATCATCTTTCCTTCCAAATAGGTTTTGCAAGTTAGAAATGGTTCAACTTGGAGAGACTCCAATGATCTATATACCACCAACCTTTGAGTCCTATTAAGATTGATGTGACCTAGTGTTAAGTGCCACAGATAAGTTTGGTTTACCTTAGAAGACTCTTTCCTCTTCTGAGGATTTGATGATGAGGAAGCAACATTAACAAAACTACGCGGTTTACAAAAGTAATAGTATATAAAGATCCGTTTAATGGTCCACCACAGATAAAATCATCGTCTTTCATGATAGAAACTTCACTATCAAAACTTGATTTATAATTATCCATGGTGCAGAGTTTTTAAACAGAAATAGTGTTTCGCCTAAACTCAGGCACATATTAAACTTCTTTAAATACTAAAACAGAACTATCAAAAGATAGATGTAAATCTCCAATGGCAATTGCAGGAACTTTCGATCCATTGCCCATAACACCTCGCCATTGCTCAATTGCCTTTTCTGCAAGAAACCTTGCAAGGTGTAACAAACATGATCAGTTGCCCCTGAATCCAATACCCATTCCTGGGTAGAAGAGGAAACCAGAACAGTTTCAGTTACAAGAGCGACTCGCTTCTCTTTCTATTTTGCCTTGACATCTGGATTAAATTTATTCCAGTGGCCTTTGTTACCACTCTTGAAGAACCTTCCTTTCTCCTTTGACATTCGCATGTTGCCGTAAGGACCGTCTACTTACTCCCACTGGTCTTCTTGAAATGTCCACTCTTTCTGCTCTTTTTCTGGTTTCCGCCTTTCGGAGGATTCCTTGAACTACTAGGGATATTCAAGACTTGAGCACTCTTGCCCTTTCCTATAACCTCTTTGACCGCTACCAAATATTTGAGTAACATACTCATAGTAAACTCGTTCTTAGACATAGCGGTCCTAAAACAGAAGTTCTTATAGGACCTTTGCAGAGATTTTATTGGGAGAGGTAACATATCTTTTCCCCTGTATGAAATTATTTAAAAAATGGTTAAACCCGTTAGGGTTTGGTTGGTGAGACTGTTTAGGAACTCGAAAAATTTTGAACTGACGTATCTGAAAAATATAATTTAAAAGCATGTATGAAATTAATATTTGCACATAATTAGTAATTAATAATCATTGTAACCTTTTGTAAAAATAATGATATTAAAAACCTCGAACAGCTCTATGAATTCCACTAGCAAGCCACGAAGGTGGACGTTTACTAGCGTAACCCTAAACCAAGCTATTTACCTAGCTCTTTAATTTCAATACACGTCTAGGTTCTTAAGACGAATGGAATTAATATTTCGATATTCTGGACCATGTCACTATTAAAACGCGGGAAGGGACTTCGAGGGAAGTGAATTCTACTTGCGGTGACATCTAAGCATTGACCATTAATTTGACCAAAATAGAATCAAATTCTCGAAATTGACATACTTACTCTAACCCTGCCGCATTCAATTTGATCTAATTAGCCATCTAATTTAATTATTATCTTCTAGAGTACTCGTGTTTACTAGGCACGCAGGCCACGCAGGTGGACGTATACAGCTTCGCTCCCACTACTCAATAATAATAAAATATTGTTTTGGAAAACTCATCTCACAAAACTGGTAGCTCAAAAATGCAAGCAAGCTACGTAGGTGGACGATTACTCACATAATCTTACTACTTTCGTGTAGAGTCCAATTAATGGAGGTCCGATTAAGTGTTTAATATCATAATTAATGGAATTTAATTAAACATTTAATTTAAAATTGCTTAGTCTTTTTTTTCAAAAGGTTTGTTACGAATCATGCATCATCACATAATTCCTAAAGCATTCAATTTCTAAACGCACATGATAAAACGTGTTCGCGAAAATTAAAACATGCTTAATAACGACATCAATTCTATTAACATGCTTTTCTAAGCGCAATTAATCACATAATCGCATGTTAAAGCATAATAATAAATAAATACGCAAATAGGAAATTTAAAACGTTGTTATCGGGCTTTAAAACATTGATACAAATTAAATCTATCTATTACATAGCCCAAACAAATACAGCTCTTCAAAATCTTGATAAATCTTCGAATTTGGATCGAATCTGAAATTGCGTAAAAAACTATCGTTGCCACATCATCAGGGGTCTGCCACGTGGCAGATACGTGGCAGGCACAAGGCCAGCTAAATCAGCAAGGGCTGACGTGGCGCGCCACGTCAGCGTCTTCTTCAATGAAAATGCGCCGCAGCGCGCCGTCGACCGGGGGGGGGGGTCTGCCGTGGCCTTGCCGCCCGTTGTCGCCTCGTGCGCGCAGCTAGCGTGCTTTTTGCGCCTCCGCTACGGACGGCTGCCACCCTCGGCGCGGCCGATCTGGCGCTCCTCCATCGTCTCCAGCCACGCCCGACGCCGCGATTCATTCAATTGATTCATGGGTAATGATCCTTGGACGATTTTAGGCCACCATGAATGGATTCCGGCCGAAATCGTCCATCAATTTCCCTCAATTTTGAAATGAATCGCCGAAAAAATTCGTTGTAAGCAGCAAACTTCAGACGTCAATTCTGGCTGCATTCGGGATCAGATGACCCCATACAACATATCGACACGAAGCTCTTGAGACGAGGAATCCAGCGATTCAAGCCGATCGTCAATCGGACACCGGACCCGCCGGGAAACGTCCGAATTGGGGATTTCTGGACAGCACGACCACTTCTCCTTTCCGACGCTATTTCGGACAAATTAGAAATCGGAATGGGTCGTGCGACCTATCCAGACGAAGCTAACAAAAAAATGAACAAAACTATTTGAACGGATCGGAACAATAAGATGGCATGCACCCCCACGCGCCTCCTGAAGATTATGGTCGTGTTCTGCTAGAAACTAGGGTTTCACCCTTTTCCGTCCTTCTGCGCCGTCGCGCCTCAATTTTCGTGCAATCCGGACAAAAATTCAGTACAAAAACAGTACAATTATGTAACACATTTGTCCTATCAACTACTCGTGGATTTTCTCACGAGAAAAATGTTACAACGGGGTCAAAACAGTGGCTCGCAGGCCGCCCCAAACATGAAATTAGCCCGATAACAACGGAATTGAACCCTAATCATGCTCCTAACAGCAACAATCAGAGCCTAAACCAAGCTCTGATACTAATTGAAGGAAATATTAGGTTACGAACGATTACCTTCCTCCATCGTATGTTGTTGCAGCTCTGATTGTTGCTCGTGTGTCAGATCTTTTGATCATTGTCCCGGCCTTTTTCTCCCTCTGGGCGGTCAGACAATTGGAGAAAATAAGATTTCTATCTCTCCACACAAAACGACGTGCGTGATTATGTGATTGTGTGTGTCATCTGTTTATGAACATAATACTAATATATATAGGCTTCAAAAGCTAATATAATATTAATATATTTGTAGCTCATTAATTTAATTATATTCCTAATGGGCTTCCACATAATTAGTCCATAATATAATTAATTAATCCACTGGGCTACTAATATTTATCAATTATTTGGCCCAGCCAATTAATTCCAGATAAATAACTTTATTAAATATTGTAAAAAATACATTAATCTATTAATAATGATTTCTGAGAGACAATAAATAACTAGGCAACTAATTGGGCCAGATCAGGGATCTAATATAATAAATAAAGCAGGGCCTCAAATTAATTAATTATCTATGCTCAGCCCAGAGCAAAATTAGTTAATAAACACATATTCATTCCACTAGAGAATCTGTGCTGACTTACCCCTTTATCGCAAATTGAGCAAGGGCTTATATTTTAGACTTAATCGATCTCCGTATTTAAGATAGAAATATCCGTTAATTAATTAAGCTCACTGACAACTTAAATTAATTAACATCTTATATTCCTGAGTAGTACCACTCGGCCTTATTAACACACCTGAACTTAATCAACCGGCCGAGTTTAGTGTGCTAATCCTTTCGAGTTCATCAGGGGATATTATCAACCCATTTTACTAGGATACGGTTGCAAGATACAGACAACCAGCCTGAGCCACAAATAACTACTAACACCCAAGATACGTAGATCCGGTCGCGATAACGTTCACCATAGTAGGTCAAAGTGATAGATACCCAAATGCGCTCAGCTGAAGTCTTACCAACCTTAAGACCAGCTAAGTCATCGAGATCTTGGTTCTCCACTAAGGTCAGTTAGGAGAACATGTCTCATTGTGATCCATCAATACACCACCTTAAGTGTACCAGTAAAGACAAGTAGCTAAGACAAGCCACTTCTTATCTAAACTGCAGCTTAAACCGACAACTTATCCTTAAGTTGTCTTAGTTGTGATAACTGTTTATATCTTTTAAGTTCAACCAATTTGTGTTGTCTCTGTGATACCCGACACACCACACAAATCTAACTTTTATACAAGATAAAGGATAACATGTGCAAATATCTAAATTTATCAGATAGGAGAATAAAATAGTGGTAGGGACAAAACACATTGTATACAAGCATAAAATTTGCTTCCAGTATACAAAATCCTAACACAAAGGACTCTGCATACTAAAGACCATTGTATATGTTGTGTTTAACTTGAAAGTTCTAAGTTCCCACTTTACTCTAAGCCAATATCCCATTTATGCTTAGAATTAAGAAGGTCTAATCGTTATAAGGACCTCTAATGTCGGAGAAAAACCATAATTCAAACCCAAGCCCAACTCAAGATAGTTGTAGTGTTTGTAGTGTTTGAGTAAATTTGAAGTAGAAGTCGATGACGAACAAGAAGTGTAGCAGAGCTCGGAGTAGTTGTGTTACATGGAAAACCCTGATCTTGTCAGGAAGAGTGGACGTATGAATTATCTCCGAACCACTATAAATATCGTGCCCTTACTGCTTTGTTTATTAAATTAATCACTTGTCAATAATATGGTTCACTCACACTTTATAAACACTTTCACAAGAATACACTTATCTGCACATACTTCTTATTAGCATCTATTTTCAAGCAAAGAACCTTCTTAAAGAAAAATTGACATACCTGTATCCCCCCCCGCGATGATGATGTCATTTTCATCTCGCTTGTTTTTGAAAACCCACTTAGTTCCTATTACATGTTGATGTCTGAGTCTATCTACAAGATCCCAAACGTCGTTTCTGGTTAATTGTTGAGCTCTTCTTACATGGCGGTGATCCAGTCAGCGTCATTTAGTGCGTCTCAATCGACTGAGGTTCTTCAGTAGACAAGAAATAGGAGTATAGAGCGCTTTCTCCTAGACAGAATCTGGATCTTGTCTTAACACTTGTTGACGGGTCTCCGATTATAAGATCTAAAGTATGAGCATCTAACCAAGAGTGACTGTGTCTTGTTACATCTTCTGAAATTGATTTTGCACAGATAGTCGGATTAAGAGGAATTTCAGTAGTGCTATTTTGTGCTTGAAGCAATTCAGTAACAAGATCAGGATCTACTGAGTCACCAGGTTCATGGGCATTCTTCATAGGAACATTAGTAGTTCCCCCGAGTTGTTGTTCACAATAGAGGTCTCAGTTACCACTGATGCTTTTTCATCGACCTGAGTTACTTGGGATTGATTCTGTTAAGTAGAATCAATCGGTTCAGCTACATTGCTTGTTAGTTGGTTCTTAATCTCATCATCTAAAGCATCATCCCAACAATGTTCGATCTTTTCTACATTATCATGCAAGCTTAGATCCCGTAGCTTTCTTTAGCATCTTGCTGAGAGTTTTGTTTCCTGTTCTCAGAAATAAATTCATTAAATACAACATGAGGGTTTTCCTCCACGCAAAGTGTCCGGTAGTTAAAGACCCTGAAAGCTTTGCTAACCCTAGAGTATCCTAAGAATACCACTTGGTCTGACTTGCTATCAAAGACCTTTAACAGATCATTTCCATTATTGTGGATAAAGCACGAACAACCAAATATATGGAAATGCAACATAGAAGGTGTTCTCCCTTTCCATAATTTGTATGGTGTCTTCATGTGCATCTGAGTCAATAAGGACCGGTTCTGAGTGTAGCAGGTTGTGTCGGTAGCTTCTGCCCAAAACATTGATGGTAGACCTGAGTCTGTGAGTGGTGTTCTTGCTGCTGCTTTGAGTGTTTTGTTGTTTCTTTCAGCAAGACCATTCTGTTGAGGTGTACGTGCAGCTGAAGTTTCATGTTGAATCCCTTCAGCTTCATAGTAGTCTTTCATCATTGAGTTTAAAAACTCTGTTCCACGATCTGAGCATATTCGTTGAATCTTGATATCCTTTTCCACACTCAATCATTTCAGTAGCTTTGGCAGTTCAATTTTGACGTCAGACTTGTTGGCGATGAAAATCACCCATGTGTATCTTGAATATTCATCAATGACTACAAGAGCATATTTCTTTCCTCTGATCGTCACTGGAGAGATTGGCCCAATTAGATTCATCTGCAGCAGCTGAAGGATCCCATCTATGGAAGGTGACAGAATTGGTGGATTGCTTGATTTGGTTTGCTTTCCCTTCAGGCATGCTTCACAATTCTTGTGTTTCTTGAATATTCATTGGGCAGTCCTCAGACTTTAGCATCTCTTGCCAAGTTGTTCATTGTTTTGATGTTCAGATGACTTAATCTTCTATACCACAGCCACGCTGTTTTGTCTCATACTTTGTATGTGCTAGAAGCAGGCTTTAGGTTCGGCAGTATTCCAGTCAGCATAGTGGATATTTCTTCTCCGCGAGCTTGATAACACAATTTTTCCTGTTGATTTATCAAGAACATCACAAAAACCTGCGTCAAAAGTCATTTTATTTGAGTTATCACATAATTGACTGACTAAAAGAAGATTATGGTTAAGTCCTTCAACATAAGATACTCTGGGAACTATGACAGTCCCTATCTTCAGTATTCCGTATCCTCTTGTGTATCCTTTGGAGTTGTCACCAAATTCAATTTTGGCTCCTTCTTGCTGAACGTAGTTGGTCAGTAGATTCTTTTGATGCGTCCATGATCCAAGGGTCCTTTAGCACCTGCTATATAAAAACAAATTCAGATACCCTTTGAGTTCAGGTTGGGTCCTTAGATGTTAATGGATTTTGGGATCCAAATCTGTCTAATAACCCTGGTGGGATCCAAATCTATCTAATAAGTTGGTAGATACTGACTTCTTTCTCTCACGAGGTTCAAGTTTCTTCTTCTGTTGAACCTTTGGGATTTTGTTTCTAGGCTCATAATAGTATGATCCATGCTGGATTGGATGAATGAATTGTGGATGGCCATATTGTTCTGCCCATCTGACTTTCTTGGTTCCCCCTGAATGGGATCTGGGTGTTCTGGGGCTTGAACCACGAGTCTTCTTTAGGTAGCTCCTAAGTGCTCAGTCATTAAGGTTCTCCAAACGTCATCGCTTTTCCTCAGAGCTTCGTACTCAGATCTGGCTTATGTAAGCTTGTCCTTTAGATTGGCAATTTCAGTTTCTTTCTCTGAGTTGTCCTTGGTTAGAACTGATATGTGACATTCTTATTGTTGAGACTTAGCTCTCAGGATTTCCATCTCCTGAAGTGTTCTGCTGAACATATTGCTTATCTGAATCTATTCCTCCAATAGTTCTTCATATGCAAGAACCACATCTAGGGGTTCACCTGCAATAGAGCTTGTGTTGTGTGTACATGGTGAAGAGGGACATATATTAGAATTAGAGTTTACGTCAGCCTCTTCTACAACCATAAGGTACAGTTTAGTATATTTTTCAACTTCGATTGCCAAGAATGCTGCTTCATCATCAGATGACTCCATGAACAACTTTTCATCACCTGAGCAATCAGATAATTCTCCGGCTATGTAGGCTTGGCTCTCTCTAACAAACTTGTCTCGCCTGGATTGCCTTTCTCCTCTTTACATTGTCGTCAGCTTTGGACATTCATACTAATAATATCCAGTCTTTTTGCAGTTGTAGCACATTGAGCTTCTGCATTCTTTTCTTGGTATCTCATGCAGTCCAGTGGAGGCGATCTCCGTGTTTCTGCTTTCAGGTAGAGGTTTAGATTCACCTTTCGGATGAGCATTTTCTCTCTTACCTTGATTACTTTTCGAGGCTCTTTTCAACTTCATTCTTCTGAACTTCTCCTTCTGCTTTTGGTATTTAACAACAAGCAGGTCGTATTTCTCTGCTAAGTTATCAGTAGTAGGGATTATCATGGAACTTCCAGCTGATTGACTTGTAACTGAGGGACTTGCTCTAGGTGTGCTGAGCGTTGCCTTATAAGCATGATCTTTTGACACTTTAGTCTCAACACTTTGGGTGTGTGGAATATTGAACTTAAACTCCTCTGCTTTCAGTTATGAAAATATATAATCAAGAGTAATAGAGTTTAAGTTAGTTCTTCGCAAACAAGTAGCAAACAAATACCACTTCGGCCTAGAAAGAGCCCTTAAGATTTTGGTGTTGGTCTCCATGTTGCTGAATGTTTTTCCTAGTCCATTGATGATGTTGATTTGATTCGTGAATCGAATGCTGAAATTATCAATTAAGTCTCCGGGTATCATAGTGAACACCTCGAGCTTCTGCATCTCCAACTCCAGTTTATTCTCTTTGATTTGCAGAGTTCATTGGCTCAATACTACAAGAGCATCCCATAGCTCTTTTTTAGTCTTGTAGTCGTGCACCCTGTTGAGGTATGAGTTACTGAGCGTAGTCATTATTGCATTGCGTGCAACTCGGTCAAGATTGTGCAGCTTTCTCTCTTCTGGTGTAAAGAGGCTCTTGTCCTTGGGAACCTTCGGGCCGGTTCTGGCACCTATTGCTGCTACGGTTGTGAGCTCGACACTGTCAACCTTCAAAATAATGGGTCCTTTCTCCATGATGTCAGTCGTGCTGTCATGCAGCGACGTTAAGTGCACCTCCATCCTCACACGCCATACCGCGTAGTTAACCAACGAAAACATGGGTACCATCATTATATCTAGAATATCTGACATCTTAAAACCAATATGGTATAGGATACTATAAAGAGATGCAAGTGCAGAGAAAATAGTTTTTCAAGATCTGTTCGAGTAGACCAGTTTTTCAGAAAACGATGATCAGAAGAACACCGCTCTAGTACCAATTGTTGGTCCAAAGATGAGCCTTCAGGTGTAGGGGGGTGAATACACCTGAATCCAAATTTCAAAACTCAAATGCGAAAGTCAGCACAACTGAATGTTGCTACTGAACTAGTCTACTGAACTAGTCAGTTGACCAAATAAACTTTATGGATCGCGTTGGCAGAGATAACCTTCTACTGAGTACAATCTACTAACTTAAGTTAGTGAACAGTAGTTCAGTATTGGATATTGTGTGCGGAAGTGTAGGCCCAAAATATGTTCGTCTCAGTTTGAAAAACCCGTTTTCTGCTGATTGTTTAAGAGTCAATTTTATGCAATTTGAACAGTAAAAAATGCAAAAGCAAAAAGACAAAGAATTTTTAAAGTGGTTTGGATACACAAGATACTACATCCACTTTCCTGAACAAAACAGGAGTAGTTGAATTAATTTATACTGAGCAAGTCGCAGTTGATCTGTGCACTGGTCGGATGCAGTCTTGTTTTCTTGTACTGAGCAAGTCTCAGTTAATCTGTACGCTGAACAGATATCTTCTTATAGTCGTAGTGACTTTAAAATTTCAACCGTGAAGGTTGGGTTTCTCCAACTATGAAGGAGTTCTTACAAAAAGAACAGTTCAGAAAGCCAAACTCCTTCGAGTTTTCTAAGCTAATGATTTTATTATAAGCTTGCTTAGAATAGAGAAACAGAACGGATTATACTCTAGTGTAAATAACTAGACTGGATCTCTCTAAATGCAAGTTCTTCGCTGGAATTGACTATGAGTTTGCTAGAGTGTTTGATAGCTTGAATGCTTGTGTTCCCGTATTTTATGATGATGATGATGGCTTCTCTGCATGAAGACTCTTCTCTATTTATAGTTTCAATGTATGAATAGATCCGTTGGAGGGAGTCTAGACACGTGTCGAAAACGACAAGGAAAAGGACCATCTTTATTTTGAATGATACTGTAGATATTTCCTTTTTTTCAGTAGGGAAGCAGCTTTACGTCAGAGGATGTACAGTGTTGGCGGCTTCTCATTGGTCGAGATTAGCGAGTAGGTGAGGATTGTTCAAACTCCAATATCATGCTGAGTTGACTTCCTCTGATTCCTCGGACCTTTTATTGAATTGTCTCGTACTTCCGTTCTTCTGAGATATCAGCTCTTGGCTCAAATTAATGTGCAGATTTAGTGGGTTCTAGCAATCCCAATTGAGTTTTTCGGCTGAATCGGTAGATGATCTACTTAACCCTATCAGCTACTGAACTCTAGCTAGCCTACTTAGTTCCTAAGATGCTGCACTCAACTAAGCTATTACATTACACAAGGTTCATAATTCAACTAGGGTTTTGGGATCTTCAAATCTTATGATACTGAATCTCATCCCAACAACACATGTTAAGTCCTATTATCTTGTATAATAGTTAGATTGTATAGTGTGATGTAGATCACAGAAGACTACAAAATTGGTTGAACTAAGAAGATAGAAATAGATATGACGGTTGAGACAACTTTAGGACGAATTGTTCGTTTAAGCTACAATTTAGAAAAGAAGTAGTTTGTCTTGACTACTTTTCTATTCTGGTACACATAGGTGGTGTATTGACGGGTCATAGTGAGATGTGTTCTCCTAACTGACCTGAGTGGAGAACCAAAGATCTCGGTGACTTAGCTGGTCTTAAAATTGATAAGATTTCAGTTGAGTGCATGTGGCTATCTATCACTTTGACCTATTATTGTGAATGTTATCGTGACATGATCTATGTATCTTGGGTGATAGTAGTTACATGTAGCTCAGGTTGGTTATTTGTATCTTCCGTCCGTATCCTTGATAATTAGGTTGATAATATCCCTTGGCAGCTCGAAAGTATTAGCACACTAAACTCTGTAGGTTGATTAAGTTCATGTCTGTTAATAAGGTCGATGGTACTACTCATGGATAAGATGCTAATTAAACTAAGTTGTCAGTAAGTTTAATTAATTAGTGGATATTTCTATCTCAAATCTGGGTATCAATTAAATTTTAAATACAAGCGCATGCTCATATATGGATAAAGGGGTAAAGTTAGCACGAATTCTCTATTGAAATGAATTCAAATTTATTAATCAAATTTTCTCTGGGCTGACAATAAAGAATTAATTAATTTAAAGTTTTGCTTCATTTCTTGTATTGGATCCCTAGTCTGGCCTAGGGCTGTTCAAACTTTGGCCAAACCGGCCGAACCGAATTGAGTTCGACTATGAACGAACCGAACTTTTAAGTTCGGCCCGATTACCGGTTCGTAAAATATACAATCTTCGGTTTTCGGTTCGGTCCGGTTACAGTGATCGGTTTGGCCGAACCGAATTGAAAACCAGTTTAGTTTGATTTAATTAATAATTTATTTACACTTATTTAAAATACAATTAAAAAAATACTGAAAAAGATTCATTAAACAACTAAAGAACAAGAGTTACGAATCGTGTTTCAAGAAGCAAGCGGCCCTAGTTTTTTTTTTTTCAACAACTCGATTCAAGATTCAAGAACACCTTACACCGCCTACCGCCGCCGCCGGTAGGCTCGCACTCAGCGCTCATCAGGAACACCGTCCGCCGCCGCTCGCACTCATCCACCTCCAAAACTTCTGTTCAGGTTTGATTTCTAAAAATAATTAAAATTCTGTTCAGGTTTGATTTTTGAAAATAATTAGAATTCTTGGTTTGTGGTTGTTGTTGTTTTTGTTTTCCTCATCTTCACTTTGAAAATAATCAGAAACGGTTTGTGGTTGTTGTTTTTGTCTTCCTCAACTTCTGTTCTGGGAATACCGAATACAGATAATGCCTATGTTTGTGCTTTTATTGGCAGCAAGCAAATGTTCTCACAAATATTCTTGTGTTTTGATTGACAGCAACCGAATAGAAATGGCCGGAGAAAGCAGTCAACCACCTTCACCCTTACCTTGGGAATTGGGGTTAGAAGGGGGAGACGATCAAATGGAGCACGAGGAGATTGAAGTTACGGGTGAAAGGCAAGGAGAAGAAAAAAAATGACAGTGAAAAGATTTCTCAAGGTACTTCTAAAGCTGCATCTTCTATAAGAAAAGTGATAAAAAAAAGATCTCAAGTTTGGGATCATTTTACCAAGTATCGTGATGAGGATGGCAATGAACGTAGTCAATGCAATTATTGTGAAAAAAACTATGCGGCTGACCCTAACAAAAATGGGACCTCAAGCATGAAAAGTCACTTGATTGTTTGCAAAAAGAATCCCCACGATAAGAAAAATAAAATGACCACCACTTTGGACAGTTTTTATAGTAATAGTGCAAGTGGAAGAGAATTAGGGAGCTTTAACAATTGGAAGTTTAATCTGGAGGATGGTAGGAAGGCACTTGCCATATTTATTGTTAAATCTGAATTGCCATTTTCGATTGTAGAAGATGAGGGATATAGGGAATTTATGCTTGTTGTTTGTCCTATGATGCATATCCCTTGTAGAAGTACAGTAACTCGAGATATCTTGGGTTTGTATCTTGAGCATAAGAACAAACTGAAGTCTTTGTTGATGAAAAATAAGCAAAGAATGTATTTGACAACTGACACTTGGACTAGTAATAGCAAGATCAATTTTATGTGTTTGACTGGCCACTACATTGATGATGAGTGGAAATTGCATAAGATTATTCTTAACTTTGTTCCAATTGCTAGTCGCAGAGGTGAGGATATTGGAATTTTGATTGAAAAATGTTTGCAAGAGTGGGGTGTTGAAGATATTTTCTCTGTTATTGTTGATAATGCTTCTTCGAATGATACTGTTGTTGCTTATCTAAGAAAAAGGTTGATTGCATGGAAAAAAGTTTTCTTGATTGGGAAGTATTTGCATGTTCGATGTGTTGCATATATTGTGAACCTAGTTGTTAAAGACGGATTGAAAGAGGTGTCACAATCTGTTGAACGCATTCGTATGGTAGTGAAATACATTAGGCAATCACCTGCTAGGTTGCAGAAATTCAAAGCTTATGCTGAGGAGGAGAAGGTAGAAAGTAAGAAGATGTTATGTTTAGATGTGCCTACTAGATGGAATTCTGTGTTCTTTATGCTTGAAACTGCTGTCATTTATAAAGATGTTTTTGAACGTTATTCCTTGTCTGAAGCTGAGTTTCAAAAAGACTTTAGTGGGGTTGGCCATTATGGTGAGGTTGGAGAGCCAACAAAATATGATTGGGAGGTTGCTGAGAGATTGGTTTGTGTACTACGTTGTTTCTATGATTTAACTCTCAAAGTTTCTGCATCAAAGCATGTGACTTCTCATGTATTTCTAGATGAAATTGCAAATGTTGATGATGCTATAAAACAATGGATTTCGAGTGATGATAGAGAGTTGTCTTCTATTTCTTTGAGAATGAAAACTAAGTTTGACAAGTATTGGGGGGGTCCAATGAAAATGAATATGTTGTTATTTGTGGTTTTAATTCTTGATCCTAGAAGGAAATTCAAGTATGTTCTTATCACATTGAAAGACATTTATGTTTCGGAAGCTGGAGAAACCATTAGTGCTATGGTGAAGGGGGTATTGTGTGATATGTTTGATGAATATAAGAAGTTATATGGGCCGATTGAAAGTAAGGGAGCAAGTGGGTCACAAGATTCAAACCGTGTTAGACTTAATGCTGCTAAAGCATTCTTGAATAGATTGAATAGATGTTATGGCGAGGATAATGAGTTGCTTGGTGAGTCGGAGGTGGATGTATATTTGAATGAGAAGCCCGTGAAAGAAAATCCGGATGTCGAGTGGAAAGGTAAATCGGATGAACCTTTTCCTATTTTATCAAAAATGGCTCGAGATTTGTTAGCTATGCCTATTTCTACGGTTGCTTCGGAGTGTGCCTTTAGTACCGGAGGCCGTGTAGTTGATGATTTTAGATCCTCTTTGGCTCCAAAAACTATACAAGCTCTAATTTGCTTCGAAGATTGGATACGCAATGGACCTCGCATACCCGTTGAAGAAAATTACCTACACATTGAGAGCAAAGAAAAAGGTATATCGAACTTCATTTTTAATCTTTTCTTTTTCTATATAATTTTAACACTTTTTTATCACTTTTCTTTTTTTGAGTTTATGTCACGACTCATGCTTTAGCAAGATGAAGATGGAGTGAAGTTAGAGGTGATTCTTACTTTTCAAAGGAGATGAAGATGATACTTGTTGTTTGTTTTACTTGTTACTTTTCCTATTTTATTACTTTTACTTTTATATACAGATTGGTCCAGATTGCAAATGTGGAAGAATGAAGATGGCGTGATTCACTTGTACTTGACAACTTGATATTTGTTTGTTTTTGGAAGTGAGACAATTTATGCCTTTCACAGCCTTTGTTTGGCTATGGTCTAGTGACTCTTTTCAAGACTTTGTTATTGTTTCTTTCTTAATTGTTATCAAGTACCAACTTCACTCTTAATTCTTGAATTGAACTTGAATTGCTGCCCCCAACTACTAGCCTTATCATGTATTTTATTATATAAGTTCTCTCATTAATAGCGACAGAGGACAGACGGCAAAAGTGCAAAACTAATGGGGAATTCTTTCTTCTGTTTTTCCACCAACTGGTTTAGCACTACAAAAAATATAATGATTTTTTTTTAATTCAAAAATAATGAAAAACGTTTAAAAAAAAAGTTTGACTAGTCGGTCGGCCCGGTTAACCGGCCGAAATCAACCAGTTAAAACCGATAACCGAACCGGTTACTTTAGCCCGGTTCTCGGTCAAAGATTTTTTGGCTTCTTGGGTCCAGTTAACCGGTCGACCGGTCCGATTTTCCGACCGAACCGACCAATGAACAGCCCTAGTCTGGCCCACATAAATGTCAAGTATTTATTTCACGCTCTCTCGAGATTGTTAAGGGATTAATGCATTTTATCCATTACTTAACAATGTTGGTATTATTAATATGGAATTATCTGGCTGACCAAATTAACTGATAAATAATAAGTAGCCCACATATTATTTAATTAATTAATGGGTTTGGTGTTTGAAGTCCATTAGCATTTAGTTAATTAATGGGCTTGGTGTATTTAATAATGTATTACGTTATTATTAGAATACACAGTTTTCATAACCAACATAACCAAATACAGGCACATGTTTGTGTGTGTGTGTGTTTTTATGTGTGTGTGTGTGTGTGTGTGTGTGTGTGTGGAGAGAGAGAGAGAGAGAGAGAGAGAGAGAGAGAGAGAGAGAGAGAGAGAGAGAGAGAGAGAGAGAGAGAGAGAGAGAGAGAGAGAGAGAGAGAGAGAGAGAGAGAGAGAGAGAGAGAGAGAGAAATGTGATCTTCTTTGCTTCTCTAGTTCTTCATCCTTCCGAAGGGAAAGCAGGTATCGGGACACATATTAAAAGATCATGTACGCGAGCAAATCAAATTGCGACTTAAGGACGCAAGTATTGATTCTTAACTCCTTCAATTGGAATTAGATCCAGGTTTCTGGCTTTGATTTACGTATGAGGAGCATGATTAGGTTAAGATTATACACTTTTCCGTCGTCATCGGGCTATCTTTTTCCGTGTTTAGGGCAGCCCATAAGACACTATTTTCACATCGTTGTATCATTTTTCTCATGAGGTAGATCCACGAGTAGTATATGACCAATTTGTATTGTATTTTTAATGTATTTTGGTCTTATATGGCACAGAAATGGAGGCAGAGGCGCGACGACGGGAAAAGGGAGAAAAGGGTGAAACCCTAGTTTTTGTTAGGGTTCTGCCGCCGGCTTCCGATGGCGCCTGAAGGCGCGTGAGGAAGTATATAGCCAATTTGTTCAGAGAGTTCGGTTTATCCATTTGTTAGCTTTGTCTGAATAGGTCCCACGAACTATTTCAATCTTTGGTTTGTCCGGAATAGATTCGGAAAGGAGTAGTGGTCGTGCTGACTAGAAAAGTTGGAATTTTTTGGGTTATGCCGCTGCTTTCAGCGGCATCGATGGCGCGTGAGCGCGTGTCTAGACAAAATGTTAAGATATTTGTGTTTGTTTTCTCCTTAGCTACGATTGGGCATGTCGTATAAGCCATTTAGGTCTATACATTGTCCTAAATCGTTGCGGAAAGCAGAAAAGATCGGCTGCCGTAAAAAAATAGAAAATTCTAGGCAGCATGGCTTCTGACTGCACGTATGAAAAGGTGTCGCTGAACATTTTTTACAGTTCGATTCATTTGTTCTAGAGGTACACGTTAATGTCTCGCACAAGTTCATCCGAGCTCTGTGGAGATGGGAATTGATGTTGGAAGTTGACTATCTTTGACGAAACGGAAAAATCTATTGATTTCGGGCCGGGATCCATTCATGGTGATCGGAATCAGTCCCTTTCCAAATTTACGATTTGAAATCGTCTGAACGGAATGAAAGAATAGGTGGAAGAGGTGGAACGACCAGCGGTTGGGGGCAGCTGCACGGCAGAAATGCCACTGCATCGGAAGGTTAGGGCTAACGTGGAAAGATGATGGTGTGGAGAGCTGACGTGGCATCCATTTATGGTGACACTAGCAGATTTCTTCATTGACAAGTTCATTGAAGATCTGTAATTGGTTCGGATTTGTAATAGATTGGATCGATATGTGTTTAAGGCCGATGACGACTTTCAATTATGTCGTGGATGGATATATTAATTATTATGCTAAAGCATGCAATATTTGTTTAATTGTGTTAACTTTTTTTTGCGAGCATGATTTATTATATGCGCTTAAAATAACATGTTTTAAGAAATTATGTGTTTGTTGAGCATTTTTTGGAACAATTTGAATAAAAAGACTAAGCAAGGCCTTAAATTTAAATGTTTCATTGGATATTAAACATTTAATCGGACTTCCATTCAATTGGACTCTACACAAAAGTGGAGCAATTATATGAGTAAATCTTTACTTGAGTGACTTGCTTATATTTTTAAACCACGAATTTTGTGAGATGAGTTTTTCAAAAATAATATTTAATTATTATTGAGTTGTAGGAGGGAAGTCGTAAACGTCCATATTAGTGACTTACATGCCTTGTACACACGAGTTTTCTACTAAATAATAATTAAATATGATGGCCAATTAATTCAAATTGAATGCGGCATTATTCTCGTAAGTATGTCAATTTCGAGAATTTTATGTTAATTTGGTCAAAGTAATGGTCAAAGCTTAGATGTCACCGCGGGTACAACTTCCTAAGAAGTCCCTTCTTGCGTTTCAATTCCACATTAGTGATATGGTCCAGATTGATCAGATAATTAATTCAATTCGTCTTAAAAACCTGGGCTAGTTTTGTCTAGGGGTGAACTAGTATGTTTCCACCTGAGTGTCTTATGAGTGATCCCTAGGGCTATTCGAGTATTTAACTTCATTGGTTTATCAAAAGGTTATAATGATTGTTAATTACGAATTATGTGTAAATATAAGTTTCTTACATGCTAATATTTATTTCATATTCAGACATGTCTATTTCTTGAATTATGTTCAATCAATTCGATCTCACTAATCTGAGAACCCGCTACTGGGTTCTTGAAAACATAAATAGTGGAAGATAAATCTTACCCTCCCAAAGGACACTTTGTACAAGTCCTATAAGAACTCCAATTTTAAAGCCGCTATGACTAAGAAAGGTATGTTCATTATGAACTACTCAATCCTTTGGTAGCAGCTGAGGGATTATAGGAAAGGACAAAGGTGCTCAAGCTTTTAACAGCACTAATTGCTCAAGGAATCTTAAAAAAGATGAAAACCAGAAAAAGAGCAACAAGGGTGGTAAGGTTAAAAGGAGCATTGGGAGTAGGAAGACGAGTCTTACCGACGGCTTTGAAAAGCCAACAGATAAGGGAAAGTTCTTCAAGTGTCAAGCCAAAACAGAAAGAGACGCTAGCCGCTCTTGTAACTGAGATTGATTTAGTTTCCTTTTCTACCCTTGAGTGGGTAGTGGATTCAGGGACAATTAATCATGTTTATTACATTATGCAAGGTTTCTTGCAGAAAAGGCAACTAAGTGACAGAGAGATCGTAGTCTCCATGTGCAATGGATGATAGTGATGTTTCTATCATGAAAGATGGTGATTTAATCTATTGTAGGCAATTAAATGGATCTTTATGTACTATTACTTGCAAATTGCATAATTTTGTCCATGTTACTTCCTTATCATCAAACTCCAAGAAGAGGAAAGAATCTTCTAAAGAGAATCAAACCTACTTGTGGCATCTAAACCCTCACCACCAGCATACGTTTTTTGCATAGTGTGGTAAGCACTTGAGGTCCAATAGTTGGTATTAGAGTAGGTCAAGGGTTCGAATCCCCTTGAGCATGCTTCAGGTGACATGTGTTGTGACGGCGGGGGGAGGAATTGTTGGGATATGTGATGCCCAACATCCTTCCAATTGAATAATGTTGGGTTGTGTGATGCCCGACACCACGCCCCTGCATGGCAATGCAACATTCGAACTGTAACCGTGGCACTGACTGCTATGCAATGAATAAAATTACGCACTCACCATCAACAATTTCTTTTGGGGTAGTGGTAAGCGCTTGAGGTCCAACAAACTCTAGTAAAGATGGTTCATTCAATGATGAGACATGCAACGTTGCCTGTTTGTTTTTGGGGATATACTCTAGAGACCGCAGCATACTTGCTGAATCATGTGCCTTCTAAGTCTGTCACTGAGACCCCTTTCGAGTTATGGAGCGGGCACAAGCCCCGTTTACACCACTTAAAGATTTGGGTTGTCCAGCTTATGTGTTGAATAAGCAAGCCGACAAGTCGGAATCACGTTCAGAAGTGATGTTGTTCATAGGGTATCCAAAGAAAATGAATTGTGGATACATTTATGATCTTAACGAGCAGAAGATCGTTGTTAGCACCAACGGTTGGTTCTTAGAAGAGGACTATATTAGTAACCACAAGTCTCGAGTCGACATTATCCTTGAGGAATTGCAAGGTAGTCGAGATCCACTAAGAAAGCCAGTTGTGCAAGATAAGGCGCCACAAGCTACTGCACAATTTGTTAACACAATGTCTCACAATGTTCGACGTATTGGGAGGGTTATATTCGCCCGGATCGTCTTATGTTCACTGGGGAGATGTCTGATCATCTCATGGGCTAATGAACTAGATACTGAGGATCCCTGTACCTATAATGAACCATTGGGAGATATCAATGCAGATTCATGGAAAATCGCTGTGGACTCAGTGTTTGAGTTTTGTAAACTGGAAGCAATCTTTTTTCCTTGTATACAATGTGTGTTTCTTTCCACTGTTTTTATTCTCCTGTCTAATTAATTACATTTGCACATGTTGGTCCTTTATCTTGCATAAGAGTTATATTGTGTAGTGTGTTGTAGATCACAGAAGACTGCACAATTGGTTGAACTAACAAGATATAAACAATTATCACAGTTGAGATAACTTAAGGACAAGTTGTCGGTCCAAGCTGCAGTTTAGATAAGAAGTGGTTTGTCTTGGTTGCATGTCTATCCTGGTACACTAAAGATGGTTTATTGATGGATAACAATGAGATGAGTTCCCCAAGCTGACCTTAGTGGAGAACCAAATATCTCGGTGAATTAATTTGGGCTTGAGCTGGATAAGATTTCCGTTGAGTCTATTGGTCCAAACACAAGTCTTTAGGTGTAGATGGGGGGTGGGGGTGGGGGTGAACACACCTGAGTACAAGTTTCAATTCAATTGCGATAGTCATTATTCACTGAATTTGTTTGGTGAAAGATTCAACTCGCCAAGTGAACTTTCTGATCATGTGGGCGGAGTGGTTCGATCTACTGAATCCCCTCTACTAACTTCAGTCAGTCTACAGTAAACTTAGTAAACGTATAAGTGTGGAAGTGTGGGCCCAAATTTTATCGTCTCTTGTTTGAAGAAAGATTTTAATGAAAATCTATTTATGTCGTGCTTGTGTGTTGATTCAACTTTATTAAAAATCTGAGTTACGCTTTTGTAAAACGATTTTATGCAGTATGAATGTAAGCAATAAAATAGTAAATGCGCAGCAATTTTTAAAGTGGTTACGATGCGCAAGATCTTACATTCGCTGTCCTGAATAAGGCAGAAGGTCTTGATATTGTTATAGACTGAAAAAGTTTCAGTCGAGCTGTATGCAAGACATTTACTCTAAACATAGTCTTAGTGACTTTATAGGGTTCAAACACAGAGTTTGAGATTCTCCAACTAGAAGGAGTTCTTATAGTAAGAACAATTCACAAATCTAAACTCCTTCGGTTTTTCTAAGCATATGATCTATTAGCTTAGAATAGAGAATGAGAACTAGATGATTTCTAGAGAGAAGAACTAAGAATGTCTGATCTGAGCTAAGAGTTCTTCGCTATGTATACTTTAAGATCGCTAGAGCTTTGAGTTCGTTAATGCTTTGAGTTCTCAGTGCTTTCATTGCTTGAAGATCGATCTTTATTTATAGTTTTGACTCATGGAAAGATCGTTGGAAGATACTTAGCCACATGTCAAACACGACAAGGAAAACGAACATCTTGAATGTGAACGTTAGTATAGAGATTCTCTCTTTTTCAGTCTTGAGGGCAGCTTTGTGTTAGTGCAAGTACAGTGCTGGCAACTCCTCATTAGTTGAGGTTGAATGTTAGGTGAGACTTGTTCAAACTCCAAGGCAGATGCTGAGTTGACTTCTTTTGATTTTTCGGACACTTTAACTGAGTTGTCCTCTACTGACATTCTTCTGAGATGTTCATCTTGTAGTCTGATTTCTTCAATATTCAGTAGGTTATGAACAACCATACTGAGTCTTTAGTGTTAAGTTTCTCCGGCTGAGAAAAGATATTCTACTGAGCCTATAAACTACTGAACTCTAGCTAGCCTACTTGGGATCTTCAAATCTTATCATACTGAATCTCATTCCCAACAATTTCCCCCTATTTGATGATGTCAAAACCTATTATAATCAGTACAACTCAAAGTCTGAAAACAACACACATAAATATAAACAATTATTATCATAGGTGTGAGTGTGTCTTGATCATTGAGGTGATCGGTTGTGTTGAAAAGTAAGGTAGCCTTTGTGACACAATAAGTAGTTGTCTCGACTTAAGGAACGAAATTGCACCTTTCGCCTTCATCTGTTGTTGTAGCTCTGATTACTTTTCCTGTTTAGATCATTTGATCTGTGTCCTGGCCTTTTTCTTTCTCCGTGTGTCAGAGATCTGAAGAAAAAAAGCTATCGTCTCTCTCTCTCTCTCACGTGTGCATGTTTGCATGTTTATGGTGTGTAGAGATTATGAACAAAATACTAATATATATAGGCTCCAAAGCCATATATTATATTAATATTTATAGTCTATTAATTTAATTATACTTACGTTGGGTTTTAACATCAATTAGCCCATAATATAATAAATTAATCTGGTGGACTATTTTTATTTATCAATTAATTAGCACAACCAATTAATTCCAGATAAATAACATTATTAAATAAGGCAAAATATATTAATCTATTAATAATAATTTTTGAGAGACAATAAATAACTAGACAACTAGGGGTCCAATACAAGAAATTAAGTTGGGCCTCAAATTAATTAAACATCTATGCTCAGACAGAGCAAAATCAATTAATAAACAGACATTCATTCCACTTGAGAATTCCTACTAACTTACCCCTTTATCCCAATTTGAGCATGGGCTTGTACATATTTTAGACTTAATCAATCCCCGTATTAAAGATAGAGATATATGTTAATTAATTAAGCCCACTAACAGCCTAAATTAATTAACATCTTGTTACATTACTGAGTAGTACTACTCGACATTATTAACACACATGAGCTTAAATAACCGGCCGGGTTTATTACGCTAATCCTTAAGAGTTCCTCAAGGGATATTATCAACCCATTTTACAAGGATGCAGTTACAAAATAGAGACAGCTAGCCTGATCCACAAATGACTACTAACACCCAAGATACGTAGATCCCGTCGTGATGACGTTCCCCATAATAGGTCAAAGTAATAGCTAGCCAACTGCAATCAACTGAAGTCTTATCATGCTTAAGATCAGCTAAGTCACCGAGATCTAGGTTTTCCACTAGTGGTTATCCACCTAGGTCAGTAAAAAGAATACATCTCACTGTGATCTATCACACTACAGAATCTAACATTCATACAAGAGAATGGATAGCGTGTGCAAATATGTAACAAACTGGAAGCTAATTTGCCGGATTGTTAAGCTTTTCTCTGGATTTGATAGGAACAGAGTTGTTAACTTGAGTTGTAGAATCAGATATGTATGATATCTGATTAATAACGTTTTCCGATTGATAAGGAGAAGAGATTGGATTGAGAGAATTAAAATTAACGACAGAGAAAGAGAGGAGATTATGAGAGAAGAGATCTGACGAGAAGAGAAGATAGAGGCATGAGAAAAATATTCATAAGCTTATCATAAACTACTGCGGGTTGCCTTTATATAGGCTACAAAGAAGATTACATAGGGATTAATATAAAAACGTATTAATAATATATATAGGATTCTAATTAAAAATAACACGTGGAATTAATCGGGATTCCACGCGCGTCCCTCTCATCAATATCTCATCTTAGCCACTCCTTCCATCGAAATACTTCTCCTCTTCCTCGATTGTATGGGGTGTGATAATAATCCCCTCTTTAGAGAGTCTTGTCCCCAAGACTCGGATGTTTGACGACGCTAGGACCTCTACTTGGCCTTGGGATGTGTAAACACTCTCCTGCTGTGAGAATTTCGATTGGTAATTCTCCACGATAGCTGTCGTTATCTCAAGCTTCCGCCTCATCATTTTCAGATCCAAAATAAAATCATCCTCAGTTTCTTGTGTTAAATCTAACCCAGCCACAATAATCACCAGCTCGGATTGTTTAGCAGCCGAAACAGCTGCTGCAAAACCATTGGTTGAGTTGCAACCTATATCTTGGCAACCAGCAGCATGATAGATATTCTTAACATGTTCTTTCAATCCATTAATAATGCTTTTTGGGTTGCATGGAACTCCCGTATAGCCACCTCCCAGATCAGTTGAATTAGCCAGAGGACCAATTACAGCTAATGACGAGATGGCATGTTTATTTAAAGGCAGGAATTTCTGCTCATTTTTCAGAAGCACAATACCCTGCAGAGCCGCTTCAAGGGCCAATTTCCTGTACTGGGAACTGCATACATCTTTAGGTCCCAATCCTTTGAAATGATTCCTTGCAGGCTCTCCATTAAAGATCCCAAGCCGGAGCTGAACAAGAAACAGATTGAGTAGTGCTTTATCTACATCTTCCTCTAATGCATTCCCTTGCTCAATTGCAGCCATCATGTGGAACTTCATATAAGTTCCGCAGTTTATGTCAGTTCCTGCTTTCAGAGCAGCTGCCACAACATCCTCTGGAGTTTTTGTGTAGTTCTGATATCAGTAAATGGTCCCTACAGCATCATAGTCAGAGGTGATATATCCTCTAAAATTCCAATCAGTTCGAGCTTTCTGTAGGAGATCATGATCTGCACATGCTGGAACACCATTAACAACATTGTATGAACACATCAAGCAACTTGCACGACCCTGCTTGATGCAGCTCCTGAATGGTGCTTGGTATGTATCTTCCATATCCTGATCAGTAACCACAGCATAGAAGTCATATCTAGTGAAATTCCCCCATTTTTCCAAATCATAAGCAGTGAAATGCTTGCAACAAGCAGAGAGTTTCGGTCCATCATCAGATTCATCCCTCAAAATATTCCCATTCTCCGGCGTCAAATGATACTCTTCTCTTTGACTCCAACCCTCATTTTCACCCATCATCACCAATACATCTTCATGCTCTAAGTTCATATCATTCACAATCGACATTTTAATCTCTTCAACAATATACATTTTCGGACCCTTCATTTCAGTTTTCGTCACCAATATATCCTCTATCTTGTCCCAAGCACCACCTTTAGCCACAGCTGCAGATGGTGGCTCACTAGTCTCCAAGAGTTCCAAACCACCTAGACCCTGATCTTTCGGAACCTTTTTCGGACCCATAAATTCTGATGCATCCAATCCACCACCCCATACATCATTAATTCCCTCGAAATCTTCTGGTAGGGTTAACCCATCATTAGAAAACTCAATACCACCATAATGCCCTTAAAATCCTTCAACACCAATATGTGTAGAATCAGTAGCTGCAGCTGGAGTTAGAGTAGTCACCTCAAGTCCTGCCAATGCCTTGCTCACATCCGAAACAACTCCCCCAACACCGATGAAATCATCGGCTTCATAGCCGTATCCGACTCCCATCTCCACATTCCCAACACTCTCCAATTTATCCGTCATCTTCCCTACACCAATTCCAAACGCAGCACCACCAACCTCATCATCTAATCCGTCACTTTCCGAACTACCAATCAACGCCTCACTGTCTTGAATAGGCAAAAAACTATTAGAATTTCCATCATGATATAACCCTGCATATTCATCATAATAGAAACCAAAATAAGCATCATAGTAATAACCTGAGGCTTCGTCCCAAACGAAACCAAGTCGACGAGCTTCCAATCTACGATTGTAATAATCAAAAACTCTATTCATCTCGTTGACACAGATCGCAGTGGATCGCTCGAGGGCCGCCGCCATCGATTGTTCGATCGCCTTCACGAGATGCTCCGAAAATCCTGTGTCCATCGCGATTCTTCTCTCACCGTTGCAGATCCGCCGAATCGGTGGCTCTGATACCACTGTAACAAACCGGAAGCTAATTTGCCGGATTGTTAAGCTTTTCTCCGGATTTGATAGGAACAAAGTTGTTAACTTGAGTTGTAGAATCAGATATGTATGATATCTGATTAATAACGTTTTCTGATTGATAAGGAGAAGAGATTGGATTGAGAGAATTAAAATTAACGAGAGAGAAAGAGAGGAGATTATGAGAGAAGAGATCTGACGAGAAGAGAAGATAGAGGCATAAGAAAAATATTCATAAGCTTATCATAAACTACTGCGGGCCGCCTTTATATTGGCTACAAAGAAGATTACCTAGGGATTAATATAAAAATGTATTAATAATATATTTATGATTCTAATTAAAAATAACACGTGGAATTAATCGGGATTCCACGCGCGTCCCTCTCATCAACATCTCATCTTAGCCACTCCTTCCATCGAAATACTTCTCCTCTTCCTCGATTGTATGGGGTGTGACAAAATACATATATATAAGATAGGAGAATGAAGTAGTGGAAAGGAAAAATACATTGTACATAAGTATAAAATTTGCTTCCAGTATACAAAATGCGAACAATTCTCCCACTTATACTAAAGTAAACTTTTAGTATACAATGTGTCAGTTCTGGTACTACCTAGTACACACAAACTCAGCTAACTATCACTACTACTTCTCCCGCTTATACAAAAGTTTATGTAGTCGTAAGTAAAGGGGCATCTCTACCACTCCTAAGCCACGAACATGCTTCTCGTAAGCCGAGATTGATAATCTCTTCATGAAAGGATCAGATAGCTGTCCTCAGTTCCAATTTTGTTAATCACCACGTCTCCTCATTTTACGAATTATCACATGATGTGGTGCTTCCTGTCTATGTGTTTGGACGCCTTGTGGGATTTGGGTTACTTAGAATTTTCCACTGCACCTGCATTATCACAATAAATTGTGATTGCTTTAGGCAAATTAGGAAAAATATCTAGGAAGAAATTCTTGAGCCAAGCTGCCTCTTTTGAGGCTTTTGATGCAGCCACACACTCTGCTTCCATGGTAGAGTCCGCAATGCAGTTTTGCTTTGCACTCGGCCATGAAATGGCTCCACCTCCCAAGGTAAACACATAACCTAAGGTAGACTTCTTCTTGTCTCTATCAGTTGGAAATCTAAGTCTGTATAATCCGAGGGCACTAGACTATCCGACTGGTAAACAAGTCTATAATCTCTAGTCCGTTTAAGGGACTTGAGAATATTTTTGACCTCTTAAAACCAGTCCTATATCATATTAGATATCTGGTCTCGTACAATGCATTGCATACATGAGGCTATAGACAGAGGAAGCATATGGTACTAGCCTCATACTTTCTATCACTTCAGGCGTTTTAGGGCACTGATTCTTGTAGAGAAAAATGCCATGAATGAAAGGTAATTTTCCTCTCTTGGCCATTTGTATACTAAAACAAGTTATTATAGTATCAATGTATGATGCGTGGGATAAACTTAACATCCATTTTCGGTGATCTCGGATAACCTCCCAATGATGTAAGCCAGTTCACCTAAATCCTTCATTTGAAACTGCTCAGACAACCATTTTTTAATGCTTGATAACACTTCAACTTTGTTCTCAATAAGGAGCATATCGTCTACGTAAAGTGCAAGAAACACCACTGATCCATCAACACAGATACAATATACAACACCTCGTTAGGACATGAGACATAATCATAGGATTTGACTACCTCGTCGAAATGCTAGTGCCATAACTGGGAAGCTTGCTTAAGCCCATAAATATAATTCCTTAAGCTTCCATACTAGATGCTCTTCTCCCTTTTTCACATAACTGTTGGTCCCGAGATAAACGTTCAGGCGTAGAGCGGGGTGGGGGGGGGGGTGGGGGTAGGGTGAATACACCTGAAAACTTTCTCAACTTAAAACGCGAACAATCCTATTCGAGAGAGTGTCTTGCTGAACAAGTTTAGTAGACCAAATATATTGTTCTGAATCGCGTGGACATAGTAACTGACTATACTGAGGCCTGCTAGCTGACTGAAGTCAGAATTTAGTAGCGCTCAGTAAGAGTTCAGTAGAGTGCATAAATCTGTAGGCCCAATTAAGTTTAGTTTGAAAACGTTTTTATTAAAATTGTTTCAATATATTAGTGCAATCTCTTAAGCTTTGCTGAAACTCAGTTGAATGATTTTAAAAGATAATTTTTAGAATGAACAGAAATCAGTGCAACAATAAAAATAGAACACATCGATTTTAAAGTGGTTCGGATATCAACATTCCTACGTCCACTGTCCCGAAAAGATCAGGAGGCTATTTTATTATACTGAGTTAGTCTCAGTCGGTTTGCGCACTGGACAAACGCTGGTCTTGAGGATTATACTGAGCAAGTCTCAGTTTACAAGATATCAAACTAAAGCGTTTGACAAACTCTCCAACCGTGAAGGAGTTCTTTACAATAAAGAACAGTTCAGGAATGAACTCCTTCGATCTAAGCTATGGATATTTTCGTTGGAGACGTCGATCCATGTGTCACTCTCTTTTGGGTAGCTAAGGGCTCTTGCAAAGAAATCTAGCAGACATTTTTCCCTCCATTTCTAGAAAGTGGTTGACTTGCAGCTTTAATCAGAACTAGTCAGCTGGCTGCTCATCATTGGTCGATTTGTAGAAAGTGGTTGAGACAGACAAACTTCTTGGCAGATCTGAAGCTGACTTCTCTGAATACCTCGTATGACTCTACTGGTTTAACAAATAAGATCACTAACAGTCAAGGAGACTGTTTGGCCGTTGCTGAGTCTGACCTTGGTTCAATAGTATACTCCTGCTGAGTCCAACTCTACTGAAGGTCGACTTTGAGTTCAGTGAACTGCTCCTACTGAGTCTAGTTCTACTTACTCCTTTCAGTATGCTGCTCCTGCTGAGTCCAGCACTACTGAGTCTTCACTCCATGGTACTGAGGCTGATAGTCTACTGAAGGGTCAGCAGATAGAATTAAGGGCCTGAACCATGCTGAAAAATGTCTACTGAGTCTGAAACTCTCAGAGACAAAGGCATTACAATTACAACACAATGGTTCACCAATCACATTAGGGTTTAGGATCATTCAAATCTTCTAAATCTATACTACTTAATCATCTCCCAACAATTTCCCCCTATTTGATGTTGTCAAAACCTAACACTACAAACTATCAGATACAAGCTCCTTACAAATATTACAAGTAGAATCAGTGGAGTTGTTCATCAAGTTCTAATCTACTGAGGGATACAGGAAGAAGTATCAGAACCTATTACAGAATTCTAAGAACAATTTCCCCTATACAATAATTTCCCCCATACTTAAACAAATGGAGTCTATCAAACTAAGTAAAAACAGACAAACACAGATATAGTCAGTGAGTGTGTGAGTCAGTAATCACTTAGGTGATTCTGAGTGTTAAGCATAAGTAAACAAACAGGCCATGAAGACAATAAGGTATTGTCGGGCTAAACAACAAAGATGTTATACATATAAATGAAGTTCAATACAGTACATCTCTTGCTATTCTAGAAATAAAAATACAAACAAAAGAATCTATCTCCTGAATCTCTGGATCCTTGCCTTAAAATCTCTAGACTTCTCTTCTGGCAAAGGCAATCCATACATCTGGAATGTATCCTTCTGGAGCTTCTTCATCTTCAGCACGTCAGCAGGGTCAGAATCATCAAGTTCTAATGCAAGGATCTTCTCCTTCAATAACTCCAGTATAGAGTGATCCATTAAGCTTTTGAGGAGGAGGCAGAGGTCTAGCAACAGGGACTCGAACATCTTCTTTGTCAGCTATGGCCTTCTGAACTATGGCATATATTTCAGGATCGCTTACCAGAATCCATTCAGCAAACACATCATTCTTGCGCATATTAGGCTAGTATCTCCATACGAAGTATCTCTTGATAAATTCAGCCTTCAGAGTCTCCCACTTCTGAGTCCTTTCCCATGGCATCCATTTATCTACTCTTGGCCATATGTGAACTTTCTGATCAGTAGGCTTCCTGTCTCACCTATACTTGTAAGGAATCTCAGTGTCCTTCAAAGGAACACTCTCCCAGGCTTCTTTCTCAGTACGCATTATGAGGGCTTCTAAGTCAGCCAGCCGAATCCTCTCACGGGCTGCACTGATCTGCCTCGCCTCAGCTGTCCTCTCCAAGGCCCTCTCCATAGCGTCCCAGATATCCTTCATCTCCTGTTCTTGTTCTTTGGAGGGGACATAGGAGGGAACATGGGGCTGTTCCTCTGACTCAGTAGGTGATTGGGATTTGGATTTAGAACCTGAGGCTCCACCCTGCTGGTCAGTCTTGGACTTTTCCTTCTATTGCTGCTGCTGCTCTGTCTCTTTCTTTTTATCGGCTTCATCACCGATTTTTAGATTTCTTGGAGGAGGCCTAGTACCAGTATTTCTTCCCCCTGAGACTTTTATCTTAGCTTTTGTCGGAGCTTTCTTGGGTTTTTTTGCTGCTTCAGCTTCAGCAAGCTACCTAGCAAGCTTCTCATTAGCCTTTATCCGAGCTTGCTCCTCAGGACTGATATACCTTTTCGTCCCTTTCTTCAGTGGGGTAGGAAGTTTGAGCTTCTTCTTTCCCTTACCCGATACTGGAGGAGGCAGAGGAGTCTCCTCCTCGTCTGAGTCCTCCTCTAGGAATTCATCAACCTCCTTAATATGTTCTGCAGGAGTCTGGGTTGCAGAGTCCTTGGGCTCTTTTAGTCCTGAGCCGCTTGGGCCAGTCTCAGCGCGCTCTACAACGCCCGCGCCTGGGACACCCTTGGCCTGACCTATTGCTCCTGAGGGGTCAGTAGGAGCTGATTGGCTTCCAGCTGCTCCTTGTACTGATCTTATCCCCCTTGGTGTCCTTTCTCCCATTTTGGCATCATCAGCTGAGCTAGGGGTTGAGACAGGAACAATCTTTTTGTTTAGTCCAACAAATGCAGTTGCTAGTCTGTCCAAGGCTATCTGCATTGTCTCAAACCTTTGGTGGAGGTCGTTCCTCTCTATAATTAGATCGTCACTATACTTCTTGTGAGAGGCATGCACCGTCTGAATAGCTTGCAACTTGGCATCTATTTTCTCTTCACAAGTCTTTTGAATAGACTGAATCCTGTGTTATGTAGCTTGACTCAGTGAAGAGATAATTTCTGAGTGTGCTGAGTGGGCTGCCTTAAAGTCTTCCAGCAATGTCTTCTGGGCAGCCACCAGCGATGCCTGTTGGTTATCAAACTCTGCTTTCTGAGTGGCTAAGGCGTTGGTGAGGATGGCTGTGAAATCAGGAGCTGCTGAATTTTGAATAGATGTCCTCAGCTCCTTAATCTCCTCACTCTGAGCTGTAGTTGATTTCTTCGAGGTCATGTGGATAGCTTTGGCCAAGAGTCTGTTCTGAGCTCCTTGACTCTTCAGGGCCTTAGCTACTGTCTTGGACCGTCGGCCTCTCGAGCTGGGCGCAACATCAAATGTAGACCCCAGAAACAACTGTTTTGGGTCCGCAACATGTGAGGTTCCAGTTGCCGACTTACCTGGAGGAAGAATGCTGAGTGGTAATTCAGCTGTGGGTCGAGCACCCTCATCTAGTTGAGTTCCCTCAGTAGGCTTCTCAAGGCCTGCATCATTGGGCGGGTCCTGATCATCGGGATCAGAACCCTCAGGAGGCGCGGCTGCTGATGGTATACGATCGTTAAGAATGGCCAGCATCGCCGCCCTTAGGTCTTCTATAGAGGTGATGTCCGCAGGCTCTGAGTAGCCTATCTGCTCGTGGAGGATCAACTCTTCTTCATTAAGTTGTTCACAGGTTTGGTGTAGGATGAGTTTGTTCAGAGAGAACCAATCCTGGAACCGAATCAGCATATGAAGCATGGCCTTCTTAGCAAGAGCCACCAAGTCAGAGTGACTTGAGATCTCAGGTATGGCCTCTGAGACTTCTCAGGAGGCTCTGTTCTAAAGAGCTTCAGCCTCTAATCCGATAGTCTCGGCTTCTGTGATTGTCTCCGTGTCATCTATGTCAATGGGAGACATAGCCTTCTCAGCAGAAGGAATACTGTTGAGAGGTGGAACATCTAGCGGGGTTTGAGAAATGGGAGTTGACGGTTCAGCATCTGACCCCTGTTCCCCTGATGCTTCTCTTTCAGCGGAGACTGCCTTCTCCACTGAGACTGTCTTCTCAGAAGATTCTGAGTCATCTCGCAGTCTGAAGGGACGTATGATGACTGCTTATTCAGAAGTTTTCTGCTTCTTTGATGGAGTCTTCTGAGCAGCTTTCTGAGGTGGTGACCTCTTCTTAGTTGGAGTGGGAGTTTTCTTCTTCCCTTTCCCAGCCTCAGCAGGCCCTGCTCCTATCTGTTGGAGGGGTGCTGCCCTGCTGTGGAAGCGCGGTTTCTTAGGATTGAACTACGCCTTATCTGCGTAGGTTATGTGGTCAGCACCATAGAAGTCTTCAATCATCACAGTCAGCTTCATCCCATATAGAAGCTTTCCCTTGACTGTGAGGCTATTTGTGATTCTGTCAAACTTAGCAGCCCGAGTCTGGAACTCTTTCAGAAAGAACTCCGTCCAGTTCACCTGAGCTCTATCATATATCGCCATCATTATTTGGAGCTTAGGCCTGGAGACTTGGTCGAACGAACCAGCTTGGCTTGTCAGTATCTGTGTGACAATATACACGAAGGCTCTAAACTGCGGCAACATGCAGTTCTTTGGGAATGCCGCCCTAAACGATATTGGCTCGCCACAGAATATCTCTAGATATACATCAATCGTATCATCTTTGTAGCCAGCAACACTGATTCCTGAGTAGGGCAACTGAAAGCTCTTGTAGAGAGCTTGCTCTATCGACATCTGCTTGATCTCTGAATCAGTACGAGTGGGGTCAGTAACGTGATGAATAATAAAGCATCCCACGATTTTGCCATTTACTGAGTTGGAGTTTAGATAAAGCTCAGATATCTGTCGGGGAACGAAGAACACCGGCATCCTTGACAAGAATGCTTCAAGGCCTGAAGCCCTTAGCGCCTCGAATACTTCAGACATAATCTCGAGCTCGCAGGTGTCGAACTCCATAATAGGTTCACACCAGACCCGGTCCTTCTCAAGGATCTCAATCATGTTGGTCAGAGTAGTGACTGAAACGTTGGTTGCTGCCATATCTAGAATCTGCAAAACTTAATATCAGTATTAAAAAAAATATATTTATTGAACATAAGTGTAATCTACTGAATAGGCGATGAAATCTACTGTAATAATCGCTGAGAAACAGTGAATGCAGTATACATGTAAAGGATTGAATTCTCAGAAATTTTTGGGTTTAAGTTGCAGAGAGTAAAATGGCGGTTTTTCTAACTTTGAACGTGGTATATATGATCAAGAAGATGAATAGTTCAAAATCGACGATTCAGTTTAAATCTGCTTGATGAGATGGACGGTCAGGATTTTATGTTATAAAATAGGCAATGATCAAAATAGCCGCCTAAGTCAAATTACATTTGTAACTAGCCAAAGAAGTAACTTGATAAGACATGCATTTAATGCGCGGCAGAATTCAGCAAACTTTGCATAGAATGTCGTGCATTTAATGAAACTATTTGTATTAAATGACATTCTCTATGGCATTGAATACGATGCCGAATCAGAATAAAAAATGCATTAAATATTATGTTGGGTACTGAAAAGAGATACGCAAACCTGTCAGCTGAACATCGTAGTTAGCTGATACCTCGTGTAGATGGTTGCTGAATCTCTATGTACCGAATGAGTCCAGTACTGAGAGTGAACATTCCCCCTTGCTGAATGCTCCTCTCCTGAATCCTCTTACTGACTTGAGTCAGTAGGGTCCAGCAGACCTAGCTCTACTGAAAGTTCTCTGAATCTGGCTTCAGCTAGAGGCTTGGTCAGAATATCGGCCCTTTGATGGTCAGTATGGATATTCTCCATTCTGATATCCTTTTTTTCGACATGGTTGTGAAAGAAGTGGTGTCTGGTGTCCACGTGCTTGCATCTAGTATGAAGTACAAGATTCTGAGTGATTACAATGGCACTGCAGCTGTCGCAGAAGATCAGCACTTTATTCTGAAGGACAATATAGTCGAGTAGTTGATGTCTCAGCCAAAGGATTTGGGCGCAACAACTTCCGGCAGCCATGTATTCAGCTTCAGTAGTTGACGTTGCTACTGAATGTTGTTTCTTTGAAAACCATGAGATCAGCTTACTGCCAAGGAACTGACAAGTTCTCGAAGTTTATTTTCGGTCAATCCTGCAACCTACATAGTCAGCATCAAAATAACCAGTTAGTTCAATATTATCATCTGCTGGACACCATAAACCCATGTCAGGTGTTCCTCCGATATTGTGGAGAATCTTCTTCGCTGAGTCCATATGGCTCTGCTTAGGATTCGCCTGAAATCGAGCACAGATACCTACAACATAAGTTATGTCAGGTCTAGTAGCAGTTAGATATAATAAAGAACCAATAATTGCGCGAAATTCAGTATGGTCTATTGATACTCTGAAGTATTTGTCAAGATCGATTATCATATTCGTGTTCATCAGGATCTTGATTGGTTTGCCGAATGTGCAACCGAATTTCTTGATGAGGAAATTCGAGGAAATAATTCATCTCTCCGATCATTCACATCTCAAATTTATCCTTCATCATCTTCTCAAATTGTTGGCACATAGTGACATTCTTTGATCCGAATATGATGTCATCTATGTAGATCTGCACAAGTCATATGTCGTCGTCCAGTCGAATGCTAAATAGTGTGCGGTCTACTGTGCCCTTCTGAAAACCTTTCGGAAGAAGAAACACAGACAGTGTATTGTACCAAGCCCAGGGTGCTTGTTTTAACCCGTACAAAGCCTTTCTGAGTCTATAAACTTGATGTCCCTGCTGAAAGTCGGGAGGCTGTTCTACATAGACGTCTTCTTTTAGCACGCCATTCAGGAACGCAGACTTCACATACATCTGATAAACTCTGAAGCATTGATGTGTTGCGTAGTCTAGGAATAGTATGATTGCCTCCAATCTTGCAACTGGAGCAAACGGTTCATTGAAATATATTCCTTCGGCTTGACAGTAGCCCTTTGCCACGAGTCTTGCTTTGTTCCTTACTATGATATTGTTTTCATCTCGGTTGTTCTTGAAGACCCATTTAGTTCCGATCACATGTTGATGTCGGGATCTATCAACAAGCTCCCATACTTCGTTTCTCGTGAACTAATTCAGCTCCTCCTGCATGGCGATGTTCCAATCAGCATCCTTAAGTGCGTCCTCAACTGACCGAGGTTCTTAAGTAGACAAGAAGCAGGAATATAGAGCGCTTTCTCCCTGACAGAATCGGGATCTTGTCTTTACACTAGCTGAAGGATCTCCAATAATTAAATCAAAAGTGTGAGCGTCCAGCCACGATCGACGATGTTTTAACTCTTCATCTGAAATTTGTTCAACACAGATAGTAGGTGAGTTAGGCATTTTAGTTGTACTATTTTGAAATTAAAGTAATTCAGTTACTAGAGTCGGGTCTACTGAGTCACCAGGTTCAGGGGTATTCAGCTCAGGAACTTCATTTGTTCCCCCTGAATTATTATTCTCAGTAGAGGTCTCAGTTACCACTTGGGTTTCTTCATCGACCTGAGTTACCTGGGATTGACTCTGTTCAGTAGAATCAATCTGTTCAGCTACGTCTGCTGCTGGCTGAGATTCAGTAGTCTTATCTTTAATTTCCTCTTCTAAATCATCATCCCAACACAACTGGATCTTCTCAACATTGTCTTTTAAGCTCAGATCCTGTAGCTGTTTACTGATGTCCTCAGATTCTGAATTTGACTTTCTGCTCCTGTCTTCACTAGCAAACTCATTAAAAACAACATAAGGGCTTTCCTCCACGCAAGGGGTCCAGTAGTTAAAAACTCTAAAGGCTTTGCTGACCCTGGAGTATCCTAAGAAGACTCCTTGGTCTGACTTGCTACCAAAAGTCTTTAACTGATCCTTTCTATTATTGTGGATGAAGCACAACCACCCAAAAATATGGAAATAAGATAAGAAAGACTTCCTGCCGTTCCATAATTTATATGGTGTCTTCTGATGTTGCTTTGTCAGTAGAGATCTGTTCTGAGTATAACATGCAGTGTCAGTTGCTTCTGCCCAGAATTTAGATGGGAGTCCCGAGTCTGCGAGCAGGGTTCTTGCTGCTTCTCTGAGTGTTCTGTTCTTCCTCTCAGCAATCCCATTTTCTTGAGGCGTGCATGCAGCAGACGTCTCATGCTCTATGCCATCAGCTTTGCAGAACTCTTCCACCATTGAATTCAGGAACTCAGTTCCTCTGTCTGAACGTATCTTTTTGATTTTGGTGTTCTTCTCGACACTGAGCCTTTTTAGAAGCGCATGTAACTCTGTTTTGACGTCAGACTTGTTGGCAATAAATATGACCCATGTGTAGCGCGAGTAGTCATCAATGACCACTAAAGCATACTTCTTGCCTCTGATCGTCACTGGAGAGACTAGACCGAACAAATCCATGTGTAGCAGCTTAAGGATTCCTTCCATGGAAGGTGATGGAATAGGTGGATTTTGCTTCTTTGTTTGCTTTCCCTTCAGACATGCTTCGCACTGGGTGTCTTTGTTGAACACTTCATTCGGCAGTCCTCTTACTAGAGTGTTTCTAGCTAGCTTGTTGAGCGTCTTGAAGTTGAGATAGCTGAGTCTTCTATGCCAGAGCACCCCGTTCTGCTTTCGTTCTTCGCCAGCATGCATACTTCAGGTCAGCTGATTTCCAGTCAACTACATATATATTCTTTTTGCGCGAACTTGATAACATTGTTTTCCCTATAGATTTGTCAATCACATCATAGAAACTGTGGCAGTTCCAATGTTGAGTGTTCCATAGCCTCTAGTATAGCCTTTTGCATTGTCTCCAAACTCGATTCTGGGTCCTTCTTCAATAGTATAATTCTTCAGTAGGTTCCTCTGGTACGTCATGTGTCTTGTGCATCCGCTGTCCATGTACCGAGGGTCCTTGTGCACCTGCAAAACAGAATTATATTCAGGTACCATTTATTTTTTATTTTGGGTCCTTAGATGTTAGATTTGGAAACCCAAACTATCTTACGACCCTGGTGGTCTCAGACAATTTCTTTCCACTTTGATCAACATACTTGACCACTGGACTGGTCGATGTTGACTTCTGAGGCTTTACTAGTTCAGGAGTCCTGATCTTCTGAGTTGGTGGACTGCCCTAGCCTTCTGAACGACTTTCTTCTTCTTCTTCTGACTCTTGGATCCTCTCCTGACTATAGGATCATAATAATATGACCCATACTGAGCTGGATGTGTCAGCTGCGAAGGTCCATACTGATCAGCCTAATTAACTATGTTGGTTCCCCCTTGACTGAACTGGGGTGTTCTTGAGCTAATCTTCTTGTCAGATTTTTGATAGCTAGGATGAGGTGCCTTCATCTTCTGTTTGTTCTTTGCTAAGGGGTTCAGGATCTCAGCATTGATAGTCTCCCCTTAAACATACCTATCAGTCAGCCAATTTTCTGAGCGTACGGGGGCAGATGAGGAGGATCCGTGGATGAACCCGAGTCCCTCCTTTCAATGTTTTGGCTTGCTGTTGGCGAGCATCGCCTCAAGCTTTTTCTCAGCTCCTATGTATCGCTCTGTTATCAAGTTCCTCCACACATCGTCACTCTTTTTAGGCATTTCATGCTCGGTCTGAAGTCCTGAGAACTTCTACTTTAGTAGACTCAGTTTAGTAACCTTCTGAGTCAAGTCATTGGTCAGTACTGAGATCTAATCTTCTTGATGCTGAGCTTTCGCCATCAGAGAGTTAATCTCCTCCCTGAGTCTCAACACAAGTCCTTCTGACTCAGTAGCAACCTGACTCTCCTGAGAAAGTCTCTGATTCTCCACTTTCAGTGTATCCAACTCCTGAAGAGTCTTACTAAGTTGTAGGCTCATCTGAATCTGCTCGTCGAGTAGTTCTTGATATGTGACCGCGACGTCTAGATTCACATCTGCACCTAAAATGGTGTCGTGTGTGCAGTGTGAAGAGGAGTTAAATGGAGCGTGAGAGTTTACCTCATCCTCTTCTCCTGATATAAGACACTTTTCAACATCTTCTTCAAGCTCTAGGGCCATGAATGCCGCTTCATCGTCTGATGAATCCATAAAGGAATCGACTTCATCTGAGTCGTCTGAGAGTTCACTGGCAATGTATGCTTGACGTTTCTTGATGAACTTCTCCCTTCGAACTTTTCGTGCTGCTCTCTCAGCTGTACTGAGCTCAAGACAATCGTATTGGTAGTGTCCTGGCTTCTTGCAGTTGTTGCAGGAGGTGATTCTGCCATCTTTGCTCTCATTGTCTTTCAACTGTGCAGAATCGTCCTGTTTCCTGCAATCAGAATTATGCGGTTCAGGAGTGCGCTTAGGTGTATACTCAGATTTACTCTTTGAGTCTCTGACGACTCTAGAGAGCTTTCTGCGCCTCTCCTTCTCCTTCTGATACCTGACAGCAAACAGTGCATATTTCTTAGCTAAGTTTCCTTCTTGTAGATTGCTGATTAAAGGTTCAGCCTTGCTAGATACGGGAGCTGCTGTGCTGACTGATGCTTTAAAAGCATGGTCAATCTGAGTGTCAGCTTCAGCTCGCTGCTTCCTCTGTGGTAGACCGAACTCGAACTCCTCAGCTTTTAATTCTGAAAATATATGATCAGGAGAAACAATGTCAAGATCAGAATGTCTAAGCAAAGTAGCAAATGGAGTCCAATATCCATCCGACAGTGCTCTCAAGATTTGGAGAGTCATCTCTCGGTTGGAGAATGTCTTTCCCAGCCCATTGATAGTGTTCATCGGATCCGTAAATCTGACGTTGAGATCTTCAATCCTATCACCAGGCATGAGAGACAGTCTCTGCAGCTTCTGAAGTCCCAGCGCTAACTTGTTAGCTTTAATCTTCTAAGTCCCCCGACTCAGTAGTGCCAGAGCATCCCAGAGTTCCTTGGCGAACTTGCAGTCCTGAACTCTTCCGAGATAGGAGTCACTCAGGGCGGTCAGTATGGCATTTCTGGCAACCCGGTCTAGATTGTGAAGATTCTTTTCTTCAGGAGTGAAGAAGCTTATGTCTTTGGGGATCTTCTTCCTGATCACCATGACTCCTTGTGCTGGATCCTGGGTTTCGACATTATCGATCATGGAAACGATAGGTCCGTCTTCCAAGACCTTTGTCATGCTGTCGTGGAGGGAAGTCAGATGAGCTTCGATTCTGACTCGCCATACCCCGTAGTTCTCTACTGAGAACATGGGTACCATCATGATTCCTGACATATTAGACATTTTAAAAAGTGATATGAATGAAGAATGATATGCAGTGAAAACGTTTTCAGGATCCGTTCAAGTAGACCAGTTTCAGATAACAAGAGTCTTAGAGAACTCCTTCTCTGATACCAATTGTTGGTCCCAAGATAAACATTCAGGTGTAGGGTGGGGGGTGAATACACCTGAAAACTTTCTCAACTTAAAACACGAACAGTCCTATTCAGGAGAGTGCCTTGCTAAACAAGTTCAGTAGACCAAATATGCTGTTCTGAATCGCGTGGACAGAGTGACTGACTATACTGAGGCAGTCAGAATTCAGTACAGTTCAGTAAGAGTTCAGTATAGTGCGGAAATGTGTAGGCCCAATTCAGTTGAGTTTGAAAAAGTTTTTATTAAAACAGTTTCAGTATATTAATGCAATCTCTTAAGCTTTGCTGAAACACAGTTGAATGATTTTATAAGATAGTTTTCAGTATGAACAGAAATCAATGCAACACTAAAAATAGAACACGGCGATTTTAAAGTGGTTTGGATATCAACAATCCGACGTCCACTGCTATTTTATGATACTGAATTAGTCTCAGTCGGTTTGTGCACTGGACAAACACTGGTCTTGAGGATTATACCGAGCAAGTCTCAATTTACAAGTATCAAAATTAACAGTTTGACAAACTCTCCAACTATGAAGGAGTTATTTACAAGTATAAACAGTTCAGGGATGAACTCCTTCGATCTAAGCTATGGATATTTTCAGTGGAGCTTAGGTTAGAGAGAAGGGAACAAGAAGGAGGCTTTTAGAGTGACGAACAGTGAGGAATAAGCTCTCTGGGTTCGTGTTCAATCACTTGGATACTAGAGGCTTTGATTTTAATTCAGCTTCGTTCCCTTGAGCAAGTATGTTGCCTTTCGCTTGAAGTGTTTCTCTGAAGTTCTTGCGGATAGCTTAGGTCGGTAAGTGTTTGCTCATAATCGCTCGTGTGTTCTTGTGCTTGTTCGTAAGCTTTGATTTGATTTTCCCTCTACTTATAGAGGTGAGCCATGGAAACATCCGTTGGAGACGTCGATCCATGTGTCACTCTCTTTTGGGTAGCTAACGGCTCTTCCAAAGAAATCTGTCAGTCTTTTCACTCCATTTCTGGAAAGTCGTTGACTTGCAGCTTTAATTAGAACTAGGACAGCTGGCTGCTCGTCATTGGTCGAGGTGTAGAAAGTGGTTGAGACAAACAGACTTCTAGGCAGATCTGAAGCTGACTTCTCTGAATACCTCGTATGACTCTACTGATTTAACAAGTAAGATCACTGACAGTCAAGGAGACTGTCTGGCCTTTGCTGAGTCTGACCTTGGTTCAGTAGTATACTCCTGCTAAGTCCAACTCTACTGAAGGTCGACTCTGAGTTCAGTGAACTTCTCCTGCTGCGTCCAGTTCTACTGACTCCTTTCAGTATGCTGCTCCTGTTGAGTCCAACACTACTGAGTATGAATACCTCTCAGTATGCTGCTCCTGCTGAGTCCAGCACTACTGAGTCTTCACTCCATGGTACTGAGGCTGATAGTCTACTGAAGGGTCAGCAGACAGAACTAAGTGCCTGAACCTTGCTGAAAGAATGTCTACTGAGTCTGGAACTCTTAGAGACAAAGGCATTACAATTACAACTCAATGGTTCATCAATCACATTAGGGTTTGGGATCATTCAAATCTTCTAACTCTGTACTACTGAATCATCTCCCAACAATAACATTCTGGCTGTTTCATGTAGATGTCCCTACCTTCTTCAAGGTGATCGTTTAGGAATGCGGTCTTGACATCTATCTGTCAGATCTCTAAGTTCATGTGAGTTGATTCGGAAGGAGAATCCGAATGGACTTGATCATTGCTACAGGTGAGAAGGTGTCGTCCTAATCTATACCCTCTTACTGGGTAAGCCCTTTGGCCACTAGCCTGGACTTAGATGCCACTATCTCTCCATTCGGTCCTCTCTTTCTTTTATATACCTACTTCCTACTAATAGCTTTGCAGCCCTCAGGTAGTCTTGTGACCTAGTATACATCCAGATCAGTTATAGAGTCAAATTCCGAGTCCATGGTGACTCGCTATGGATCCGCATCTATATCTGCCATTGCTTCAATGTAGGTCCAAGGATCCACTGTGTCTTCTTCATCAGCTGGGAGATGATCAGACGTCTCCCAAATGAACATAAACCGATCAGGTGCAAATATCACCCTCACATTACATCGAACAGTCTTAGAAGTTGTTTTAATAGACTGTACAGTTGCTCGTGGAGCTCCATCTTGCACAACTAGCTCTCCGCTCGATCACCTTGTAATTCCTCTAGGATGATCTCGACTCGAGACTTGTGTTTACTAATTTAATCCTCCTCTAAGAACCGATTGTTGGTGCTAATAATGACATTCTATTCTTAGGGATCATAAAGTATCCACCCTTCGTTTCCTTTGGATACCCTATGAACAACATAACTTCCAAACGTGGCTCCAACTTGTTGGCCTACTTATTCAGCACATAAGTAGGACACCTACAAATCTTTATGTGGTGCATACTGGGCTTGTTCCCGTTCCACAACAGTTCAGCAAATATGCCACAGTCTCAAGGGCATATCCCCAACAAGAAACCACCAACGTTGCATAGCTCATCATTGACCGAACCATCTCAGGGAGGGTCCAATTTTTTCTCTCTGACACATCATTATTCTGAGGTGTGCCCGGTGCTGTCACTTGGGACGTAATCCCATATTCTGTCAAGTAATCCTTGAACTTACTGGATATGTATTCCCCACCACGATCGAATCGCAGTATTTTGATTTATTTACCTAACTTATTCTCCACTTCTGCTTTGAATTCCTTAAAGTTTCGAAGCAATCCGACTTGTGGTGAAGTAGGTAGAAATATCCATACCTCGAGTAATCATGAGTAAATGTGATGAAGTACTCATACCCTCCACGAACTTGTGTAGACATTGGTCCACACAAATCAAAATGAATCAAACTTAATGATTCTGTGGCTCTATAACCCTTTGCCTTAAAAGGCCTAGTCACCATCTTTTTTTCAAGCAAGACTGGCAAGTAGGAAATGGTTCCACTTGGAGAGACTCCGACGATCCATATATCACCAGCCTTTGGATTTAATTCAGATTGAAGTGACCTAGTCGTAAATGTCATAGATAAGTTTGTTTTGTCTTAGAATATTCTTTCCTCTTCTTAGAATTTCATGATGAGGAAGCAGCATTAACAGAATTACGCGGTTTGAAAGTAAAGTATATAACAACCGTTTAATGCTCCATCACAGATAAAATAACTGCCTTTCATTATAGAAACGCCGCTATCAAAACTTGATTTATAACCATCCATGGTGTAGAGTTTTTAAATAGAAATGATGTTTCCCCTAAACTCAGGTACATATAAAGCGTCTTTAAGTACTAAAATAGAACTATCAAAAGATAGATGTGACTCTCTAATGGCAATTGCAGGAACTCTCGATCCATTGCCCATGGAGACTACCACCTCGCCATAACTCAATTTCCTTTTCTGTAATAAATATCGCAAGGGGTAACAAACATGATCAGTTGCCCTCGTATCTAGTACCCATTTGCGGGTAGAAGAGGAAACAAGAACAATTTCAGTTACCAGAGCGAGTCACGTCTCTTTCTGTTTTGCCTTGACATCTGGATAATAATTTCACTAGTATCCTTTCTTACCACACTTGAAGAACCTTCGTTTGTCCTTTGGCATTCGCATGCCGCTGATAAGGACCATCTTCTTACACCCATTGGCTCTTCTTGAATTGACCACCCTTCCTACTCTTTTTCTAGTTTCCAACTTTCGGAGGATTCCTTGAGCTACTAGTGATGTTCAAGACTTGAGCAAACTTCCCTTTATCATAAAGTATTGAGTGTTGTTTCTTTGAAAACCATGATATGAGCTTACTACCTAGAAACTGACATGTTCCTTAAGTTGATTTTCTGTCGATTCAGCAACCTGCATAATCAGGATCAGAGTATCTAGTTTGTTCAAGATTATCATCAACCGGATACCATAACCCAATATCACGTGTTCTTTTCAGGCATGGGAGAATCTTCTTTGCTGAGTCTAGATGACTTCGCTTAGGATTCGCCTGAAATTTCGTGCATACACCTATAAAATAAGGTATGTCAGGTCTGGTAGCTGTTAAGTAAAATTATGAACCAAATAATAGCTCTACAATCAGTAGAGTTAACAGATACTCCCTCTTTGTCAAGATCAATCTTTGGATTGGTGTTCATGAGAATCTTGATTTGCTTGCTAGAATTGCATCCAAATTTCATGATGAGATCTTTGATGTATTTCGCTTGATTGATGAAAATTGTCTTCTCGGATTGTTTCATTTGAAGTCCAACGAAATAATATATCTCTCGTATCGTAGACATTTTGAACTTTTCTTTCATCATTTTCTCATATTGTTGACACAAAGTTAAGTTTCTGGATCCAAAAATGATATCATACATGTACATCTGCAACAGTAGAATGTCGTCATCTGACTTTATACTTAATAAGGTGCGATCTACTGTTCATTTTTGAAAACCTTTCTGAAGGAGGAACCCGGAAAGGGTTTCATACCAAGCCTTGTGTGCTTGTTTTAATCCCTACAGAGCCGTCTTAAGTCTGTACATTTGATGTCCCTGCTGAAAGCCGGGTGGTTGTTTTACATATACTTTTTCTTTCAACACGCCGTTCAGGAAGGCTGGCTTCACATCTATTTGATAAATTTTAAAGCGTTGATGTGTTTCACATGTAAGGAATAGATGAATGGCTTCCAATCTTGCAACTGGAGCGAATTTTTCTTCAGAATCTATCCCTTCAGCTTGACAGTAGCCTTTGGCAACTAGTCTGGCTTTGTTCATGACTATGACATTGTTTTTATCTCCCTTGTTCTTGAAGACCCACTTAGTTCCAATCACATGTTGATGCTTAGGTCTATCGACAAGCTCCCAGACTTCGTTTTTAATGAATTGGTTCAGCTCTTCTTGCATGGCGGTGATCCAGTAAGCATCGTTCAACGTGTCCTCTATAGTCTGAGGTTTTTCAGTGGATAAGAAATAGGAATATAATGCACTTTCTCCTTAACAGAATCTGGAACTTATCTTTACACAGGCTAATGGATCTCTCCTACAATGAGATCAAAAGTATGAGCGTCGAGCCATAATCATCTTTTTCTTGTTTCTTTTTCTGAAGTTACTTCTGCACAGATAGTAGGATGATTAGGAATTTCAGTTGTACTATTCTGTGACTAAAGAATTTCAGTAACAAGGTTGGGATCTACTGATTTTCCAGGTTCAGGGGCATTTAGCCCAGGAACATTAGGAGTTCCCTCTGAATTGTTATTCTTAGCAGAGTTCTCAGTTACCACTAGGGTTTCATCATCGACTTGATATACATGGGATTGATTTTGTTCAATAGAATCAATCGGTTCAGCTGCATTGCTTGTTGGATGAATATGGATATTATCTTCATCATCTGAATCTTGATCCCAATAATGCTGGATCTATTCAGTTGTATCATTCATGTTTAGATCATGCAGCTTGCTGCTGACTTCCTCAGAATCTTGCTTAGAGTCATGTTGCCTACCCTCAGTAACATACTCATTTAAGTACAACATGAGGGCTTTCTTCCATGCAAAGTGTTTGGTAGTTAAAGACCCTGAAATCTTTGCTTACCGTGGAGTATCCTGAGAAAACTCCTTGGTCTGACTTGATATCCTAAGAAAACCTTTAACTGATCATTTCCATTATTGTGGATAAAGCGAGGAAAACCGAAACTATAGAAATGTGAAATAGAAGGTGTTCTCCCTTTCCATAATTCATATGGTGTCTATATGTAAGCTTGACTCAGTAGTGAGCGCTTCTGAGTATAGTAGGTTGTGTCAGTAGCTTCTGCCCAAAACTTTGATGGAAGTCCCGAGTCTGCGAGTAACATTCTGGGTGCTTCTTTGAGTGTTCTGTTCTTTTATTCAACAAGGTCGTTCTGTTGAGGCGTGCGTGCTGTTTACGTCTTATACTGAATTCACTCAGCTTTGCAGTACTCTCTCATCATTGAATTTAGGATCTATGTTCTTCTATCTGATCGAATTCTCTGAATTTTGATATCATTTTCAACCCTCAATTTCTTGAGAAGCTTTGGCAGTTCGATCTTGACATAAGACTTATTTGCAATGAAGATTACCCACGAATATCTCGAGTAGTCATCTATAACCACTAGAGCATACATCTTGCCTCTGATAGTCACTGGAGAGACTGGCCCCAATAAGTCCATGTGGAGCAGCTAAAGGATTCCATCAGTGGAAGGTGACAGAATTGGTCAATTGCTAGATTTTGTCTGCTTTCCCTTCAAGTTTGCTTCACATTTTTTGTATCGTTTGAATACTTCATTGGGCAGTCCTCCGACTTTAAACTCTCTTGCTAGCTTGTCCATCATTTTGAGATTCCGCTGACTAAGTCGTCTGTGCCACAGCTATGCAGTTTTGTCATTTGACTTAGTCTGAGCAAGCAGACAAACTTCAGGTTCAACGATATTTCAATCTGCAATAGAAGTTTCTCCTCCGCGATCATGATAACACGGTTTTCCTTGTAGATTTGTCAAGAACATCACAAAACCCGCGTAAAAAATAACGTTATTGGAATTCTCACAGAATTAGCTAACAGAAAGGAGATTATGTTGAAGTCCTTCAACATATGTTACTCTAGGAACTGTGGCAGCTCCAATTTTCAGTGTTCAGTATCCCCTTGTGTATCGTTTGGAGTTATTACCAAACTCATTTTTAGGTCCTTCTTGTTAAACGTAGTGGGTCAGTAGATTCTTCTGGTATGTCATATGTTTTGAGCATCCACTGTCCACTATCCAAGGGTCCTTATGCACCTACAAAACAAAAGTAAATTCAGGTACCCTTTAGGTTCAGGTTGGGTCCTCAGATGTTAGTCATTTTTGGAACCCAAATCTGTTTGATAACCCTGGTGGTTTCAGACAACCTCTTTCCCTTGCTGCAATAAACCTCACTACTGAGAGTAGAGATGTTGAATTCTTTATCAACTCTAGTGGAGGAGTTTTCTTCTCCTAAACCTTGGGACTTCTCCTGACCTTGGGATCATAATAGTATGATCCATACTGCGCTGGATGACTCCATTGTAGTTGACCACACTGTTCAGCCCATCTGACCGTCTTGGTTCCCCCTGAGTTTGATCAGGGTGTCATCGGCTTGATTCTTTAGTTATCTGTTGATAGCTCGACTGAGGAGCTTTCATCTTCTGTTTTGTTCTTTATTAAGGGTTGACTTGATTTTCCATACTTTGTCTTCCCTTGAACAAACCTTTCGGTCATTCTTTTTGAGCTCTTGTGTGTTGAGGTATATGCTTCGTTTGTGTATCCAAGTCCTCCCTTGCTAAAGGTTGGTCTTTCTACTTGTAGCATTCCCTCAAGTTTCTTTTTGGCTCCAAGGTATTGCTCAGTAATTAGGGTTCTCCAAACCTCATCACTTTTCCTCAAAGCTTCATTGTCAGCTTTAGCTTATCTCAGCTTCTGGTTTAGACTGATAATTTCCGTATCTTTCTCGAAAATGTCCTTGGTCTGAACTGAGAATTAACCTTCTTGTTGTTGAGACTTAGTCATTAGCGAACTAATCTCTTCCTTTTATTTCAACACAAGTCCTTCTGACTCAGTAGAGACCTAACTTCTCAAAGAAAGTCTTTGATTTTCGCCTCTTAGGAGTTCCATCTCCTAAAGCGTCTTACTGAACTGAGTGCTCACCTGTGTTGATTCTTCTAGCAGATTTTCATATGCTAGAACTACATCTAGAGGTTCTCCTGCAGCAGATCATGTGTCTTGTGTGTGCGGTGAAGAGGGGTTCATAGTTAAAGTTGAATTTTCCTGATTCTCTTCTCCCGCCATAAGGCACAGTTCAGTTTAATCTTCAGCTTCGATTGCCATAAATGCGGTTTCATCTTCAGATGAATCCGTGAAAAGTTCTTCTTCACTTGAACAATCTAAAAGCTCTCCGGTGATATATGCTTGCCTTTTCTTGGTGAATTTATCGTGTCTGGCTTGCGTTTCGGCTCTTGCAGCAGCTGAGAGCTATGGACATTCATATTGATCATGTCTTCTAGCAGTTGTAACTCTTTAATGCTTCGCTTTCTCCCTATGGTGTATCATTCTTTGTTATACTCAGTTGTCTTAGTGTTCCTACAATCATTCTGAGAGTTAGACTCTTCTTTCTTGTTATAATTATATTCTTACCATGAGAGTTCTTGCTAACTCTCTTCATCTTCTTTAGCTTGTCCATCTCCTTCTGATATTTCACAACTTGAAGGGCATATTTTTCAGCTAGGTTGTTAGCAGTGGGGATTGGCATTTTGCTTGCTGCTGATTGGCTAGCGGCTAATGGACTTGCTCCTGGAGTGCTGACTGTGGCTTTATATGCATGATCTATTAACATATCAGTAGGAACGCTCACACTTTGTTGTGATAGACTGTACTCAAATTCTTTAGCTTTAAACTTTGAGAAAACAAAACCAGGAGATTCCAGAGATCCTTCGCCGTCTTGAAGTCGTGCACCCTTCCGAGATAAGAGTCATTGACTGTTGTTAGTATACCCTTTCTCACGAATCGGTCGAGGTTGTGCATCTTTCTTTCTTCTAGAGAAAAAGTAATTTTTTCCTTCAGTACTTTTGCCCCTATTCTGGCTCCTACACCTCCAACAACTGCATATTCAATGATGTCGATCATTGGTATGATGGGTCAAGACTCCAGTACCTCAGTCATAATGTCTTCCAGTGAGGTTAAGTGTGCCTCCATCCTTACACTCCATACCGCACAATTCTCTACTGAGAACATGTTCACCATCCTAATACCTGACATATCAGATATGGTGGAAACACACTATAGGATGCAATGAAATAAATGAATGCAATGAAAATTGTTTTTCAGTATCTATTCAAGTAGACCATTATATTCATATACGATGATCAGAAAAACACCGCTCTGATACCAATTCTAGAGATGAGTCTTCCGGTGTAGGGGGGGGGGGGGGGAGCACCTGAGTACAAGTTTCAACTCAAATGCGAATGTCAGTAGTTAATCATTTTTCTTGCTGAAAGATTCAGTTCGCCAAGTTAATTTTTTGATCGCGTGGGCAGAGTGATTCGATCTTTTGAATCCCATCTACTGACTTCAGTCAATCCACATTAAATTCAATAGACGAATAAGTGTGGAAGTGTTGGCCCGAATTTTATCGTCTCTTGTTTGAAAAACGTTTTTAACGAAAATCCATTCAAGTAGTGCTTGTGCGTTGATTCAGCTTTACTGAAAATCAGAGTAATACTTTTGTAAAACGATTTTGTGCAGTATGAACCGTAATCAATAAAACAGTAAATGCAAAACTATTTTTAAAGTGGTTCGGATACGCAATATCCTACATCTACTGTCCTAGATAATGTAGGACGTCTTGATAACATTATATTGAGCAAGTCTCTATTGATCTGTACGCAGTACAAATACTCTAGTTGTAGTCTTAGTGACTTTACTAGGTTCAAACGCAGAGTTTGAGTTTCTCCAACTAGAAGGAGTTTGATGTGTCGATTTTATACTACTCGAATTCACCAAGTTCTGACGCTCATCTAGTCCAAGTTGTGACTGTTTGTGCCTACAAAAGCAGATTTCCAACTTGTTTCTAGTGGTTAATTACGTGGAGTGAAGGGCTGACTTGGAGACGTTTTGGCGAGATTTTGGAGCCAAAAAGGGACTTCGATCGAAAAGGAAAGATTACATAAAGATCTAATAAGGCTTGGAGATATTTTAGGGCATGAGATATATATAGGACGATTTGAAGATATGGATAATTTGCCCTAGATATCCTTTCTTGAAGATCATAGAAGATCTATATAAAAGGGCTGGAAAAGAGGGATCAGACATTCAATATCTCGACATAGCCTTTTTCCTTTTTGTTTCCAGAAGCCTGCGATTCCAAATTCCCTTACTTTAGATTTTAGATTCAACTCGTGAACATCAAACACTTTTAGTTTTCAGTTTTATATACTTTCGACTTTAAACTTTCCGCACTTGAAGATTCAGATTCCAACTTTTAATTCAACTTTCAGTTCGGTATTTTCGACTTTAACTGACGCACTTTACTTTGTGTTGCATGTCTTTAAGATTTTGAAATTTATCTCCAGATTTTATCATGTTCGTAATTGGTTTCCGCTTGTCCTTAATTATGCGTAGCTAATCTTTTAGGGCTTCGGCGAGAGTGATGAGTATGTGATACAAATTTTATGAGATCTAATTGGACATAGTAATTAAACACTAGGGTTCCAACTTAATTCGGGGTAGAAGAATTTAATTGGATTAACTTAAACGTGATCAATTTTGGTTACGAAAATTAGTGCAAGATTATTCAACAACTTAGGAAGCAAAGCTATCGTAACGGTAGTCGAATTAAGTGGGTTAATTGTCTATGTCAGATTATTCAACAATGATAGAGATTAAAATTGGGTTCCTTCATTGTAATGTTACCTAAACATTAAATTTGGATTTGTTCAACAAGCTAGGTTGTGGTTTGGTTACGGAGTAATTGGATGATTGTTCAACAAGACATTACCGACTAAGTAAGTAGGAATTGGTGTATGTACGTGTTCAACACTGTATTCTATAACTGGGTGATCCTACGAATTAATTAAATATATGCATTAATGATCGAAGTAGTTATCTCATACAAGTTACTTGAGCCAAGTCCACATTTTCTCTATTTGTTTTCCCTCGATTTACTTTTCTTGCTATTTAAATTTCTTTGCCTAGGTAGTTAACCCAAAATTTGTGCGTGGTGGCATCATCAAAAATTTAATCAAGAGGATGAATACAGTTGATTTCCATTGTTCTCTGAGTTAGACCCTGTTCTATACTAAGTATAAGATTATGAGTTTGTGCAGGAATTTTATTTGGTGTTTCTAATTAATCGTGTTTACCTTTTGACTATTTGTGCTTTAGCTAGTTTATGAGCAGGTTGTCCAAACCGAACCTCGTATTTGATTCTGAGATCGAAACTACTATAACGAGGCTAAGGAAGGAGACAAAGCCACAACAATAGCAACTACCGAAGTAGTGCACTTCGCTTCTCCAAGCAGAAGCTGACTTTGAAGACGTTCTTCTTATCCTAGTAGAACTCTTTTCTAAGGAGATGACCGATGATCGAAATAATCTGAGGCTAGATCAATTTAGAAGACATGGTGGTGAAGATCTTCAAACCATAATCCAGATTGACGGGCTCAATGAGCCAATTGAGATTAAGTATGGGTTGGTCCAAGCTGTACCCAAGTTTCACAGAATGAAGAATGAAGATAAATTTCATTTTTTGAATGAATATGTGAGATTCTGCAATATTGAAAAGAATACTCATGGAACAAAGGAGCAGTTCAAGCTATCTTGTTTTCCTTTTGCACTCACGGATCATGTAGGAAATCAATTTACAAGTCTGCCACCAAACTCTATCAACACACGGGTAGCCATGAGGCAAATATTTCTTGAATGTTACTTTCCAGTTAGAAAGACCAATACCTTGCGAAAGGACATTTCTAGAGTTCAATAAGAGTTTGAAGAGACATTGAATGCGTATTGGACACGATACAAAGCTCTCATCAAAAGCTGCCCCAACCATAATTTTTCAAAAGGAGACTTGTTAACCTACTTTAACCAAGGGATGAAAATCACTACAAAGAATCTTATCAATTCATCTAGTGGAGGCAACTTTTCCAGTTGCAGAGTTACTGATGTGGAAAGGATAATTCAAGAGTTGGCTAATGCAACTTAGGACTATGGAGATGTCCACATGGCAAGGAAATTTGCGAATTCAATCAATTCTACAGATCTGGAAACCAACCTGGATAGCAGTAAGGAGAGGATTGATAACCGCTTTGAGAAGCTGGAGAAGATGATGAACCCGATGTTAGAGAAAACAACCTCTTCTAGCATGGCCAAGCAAGTTTGTGGAGCGTGTGGACAGAACGGACATAATTCCTTACAATGTAATGCCCAAGAAAATCATAGTGAAGATTGCAATGTGATTGGAAATTAGAACAACAGCCAATATAAGAGGGATCCTTAGTGGAAGGATCATTCAAATCTGAAGTAGGATAATCAAAACCAGCAACCCAAGCCGCAATACACTCAACCGTAGCAACTTGTGTTGCCACGACAGCCGCAATAGTAGGTTTATCACCCTCCAAATCAAATGAATTATCCAGTAAATCAACAGCCTTTTCTTCCACCGGTCCAAGCTAAGCATGGCAAAACAGTAGAAGACATCTTGTCTGAAATGGCTACTGCACAGTCTACATTGTTGCAGTCATAACAGACCATGCAGTAAAGTATAATGACCCATGATGAAGCCTTTCTAAATATTCATAACTTTGAGAAGGAGCAAAAGATCGGATTCGTTAGCTTGGTCGGACAGATTGGACAACTTTTTTCAGCTTTGATTAATGAGATTTGAGAGAATCAAGGAAAGTTACCTTCTCAAGTCCAGATTCATCCAAAGAATGTTAATCATGTCACTTTAAGAAGCATAAGAGATCTCTCAGATCTACTAAGCAAAGAACCAACGAAAATTGAAGAAAAAAGGCATTGATACCACTTTTGACTTAGCCATGCAAGACATCCCTGAGTCATCTAACTCAAGGAAGGGTAAGGAAAAAGTCGAAAAGGAAGAAAAGGAAAAACAACAGCCTGTCCAAGAAGAGATGTTGATCGATCCACATTTTCCACAAGCATTGGTGAGAAAGTAGAAGCCGAAGGAAAATATGATATATTTCATGTTTGTCTTTGGCAAGCTGGAGGTCAGTCTACCGTTTCTTGAGGATATTAAGTTCCCAGAACTCGGGAAGCTCATTAAAGAATTCATTGCTGGAAAGACAAGAAATACGGAAAAGATTATGGTGAATGAGAATGTCTTAGCATGCATTTGGAATATGCTTACGAAAAAATGGAATGACCCAAGTATGTTCACTCTACCATGTTTGGTTGGAATAAAGATGATCCCGCAAGCTCTATGAGATCTAGAAGTTTTAATTATCTGTGTATATTAGCTTAATTGGGGTTGCATTAACCGATACTAAAGTTATTATTCAATTAGCTGACCAATCGTGCATATCCCCTAAAGCCCTTCTAGAAAATGTTCTTGTTATAATCCACGATTTCGTATATCCTGCGGATTTTTATGAGATTAACACTAATGAGGAAAAGAAGGGGACTACGGGAGATTTTCTTGGTCGATCATTTCTGAAAATAGTTAGGGCATTGATTGATGTGTATAAGGGCAATATTTCCTTGGACTATCACGGTGAGAAGTTTACTTATAGTATAAGCCCCTGGATAGTGAAAATGTTTATTCTGTTGACGTTTTTTATCCTTTGTCCTAGAACATCTCGATACCACTTTGATGCAGGATAAGCTGGAGTTAACACTAACCCACAACCTCTCTGAAATAGATATCCGAGAGATGCTAGATGAGGAAGTTAAGGAGGCAATCATGTCTCTTTATTCAGTTTCAGAAGTCACTGCCTCTAGTAGCGACATCTACATGCCCAAGCACAAAGTGGAAGAAAGACAAGTTCTATCTCATGTCAAATCGCCAGTCTAGAACTTAAGAAGGATCTAGCCAACTTGAAGTATGTTTACCTTGGACAAGATAAGACTCTTCTTGTGATTATCATCAGTGAATTATCAAGTGAACAAGAAGAGCAATTGGTTGAAGTTCTGAAGAAGCACACTCGAGCTATTGGCTGGACGTTGGAAGATATCACCGGAATTAGTCAGAATGTTTGCATGCATTACATCCTCTTGGAGCCCCGAGACCCACAAAGGAAGCTAAATCCCAACATGCGTTAAGTTATTTTGAAAGAGCTTTTGAAATTGCTTGATTTGAGATTTATCTACCCGATCTCGGACAACAAATGGGTTAGTCCGATACATGTAGTGCCAAATAAGTTAGGTTTTCAAGTTGTTCAAAACGAAAAGAATGAGTTGGTACCTATGAGGTTGGTGACCGGATGGAGGATGTGCATTGATTATAGAAAATTGAACACGACAACAAGGAAGGATCATTTTCCTTTTTCGTTCACTAATGAGATGCTTGAGAGACTTTTCGGTCAATCCTACTTATGTTTTCTTGATGGATATAGCGGATATTTTTAGTTTTATGTCAACAATGACGATCAAGAGAAGTTACCATTACTTTTCTGTTCGGTACTTGTGCTTATCGACGCATGCCTTTTTGATTGTGTAACGCTCCCGGAACCTTGTATGATGAGTATTTTTCCGATTGAAAATTGCATCGAGGTGTTTATGGATGATTTCACGGTCTATGTAGATTCTTTTGATCGATGCGTTGACAATTTGGATGTGGTTCTGAGAAGATACTTCGATAAGAACTTGGTTCTTAATTATGAAAAGTGTTATCTCATGGTAAGAGAAGGAATTATCCTTGGACATATAATATCCGAAAGAGGTATCGAAGTTGATAAGGTGAAAGTTGATTTGATTGCCAACCTGCCATATCCAACAAATGTTAAGGAGATTTAAGGATTTTAAGGGCATGCCTGATTTCACCAAAGATTCATTTGAGATTTTGCAAAGATTGCTCAACCTTTGACAAAGTTTCTCAGGACGTTCCTTCTGTCCTAGCTGAAGATTCCAAGGCAACTTTAAACATTCTCAAGGAAAAACTGGTATCCGCTCCTATTATGCAAGCTCTGAATTGGAAACTCACATTTGAGCTCATGTGTGATGCAAGTGACTATGATGTTGGATCCGTACTCCCACAAAAAAAAATGAAAAGGCTAGTCATGCTATATACTATGCTTCGAAGACGCTCAATCATGCCCAATGTAATTACACTACTACTGAAAAGGAGTTGCTCGCAGTTATGTTCGCATTTGACCAGTTCCGCTCATACTTGCTTGGGTCAAAAGTAATCGTCTACACTGATCATGCTGCCGTGAAGCATCTACTCACAAAGAATGAGACAAAACCACGTCTTATACGTTGGATTTTGTTGCTGCAAGAGTTTATTCGGGAAGTGAGAAATAAGAAGGGAACAAAGAATAATTTGGCTAATCATTTGAGTCATCTAATTCAGTCAGAAGATGTTGAACCAAGTAAGGAATCATTTCCAGAAGTGCATCTCTACTTTTCTGCTGCCTTAGAAGTTGCAAGCTCACTGCCCTTAGCCAAACTAACCGATGCAGATTCCACTGACACTTTACCCAAGTAGAAATATAAATCTCAGGCAGAATGCTATTCGATTGAAGGAAATGATGGCAAAGCACCGTGATATGCCAATATTGTTAATCATCTCACTTCAAGAAGGTTACCACCAGATTTTACCATGACTCAAACTTGGAAATTGATGAGTGATTGTAAGTAATACTTTTAGGATGATCCTATACATTGGAAAGTTGGTGCCGATCAAGTTATTCGAAGATGCATACCAGAAGAAGAGCAATTTTGAGATTTTGGAACATTTCCAGTCATCACGTTATGGAAGGCATGGAGGGGAGAAGCCTACCGTGCGCAAGGTTCTCGATTGTGGTTTCTTTTGGTTGACTTTGAATTGATATGCTTACGAGTTTTGCAAGTGTTGCAAACGATGCCAATTGCTTGGGAATATTTGTCCAAGAGATGAACTACATCAACATCCAATGCACTTTTGTAAATTACTCGATGTGTGGGTCATGGATTTCCTGGGACCTTTCCCAAGTTCGTTTGGTAATTTATACATACTCTTGGCTATGGATTATGTGCCCAAATGGGTTGAAGCCAAAGCTACTCGCACCAATGATTCCAAGGTGGTTGTTGGATTTCTTAAGTCCAACATTTTCAGCCGTTATGGTGTTCCTCAAGCTATAATTAGTGATAGCGGTACTCATTTACGCAATCGTACCATTGAAGCTTTGATGAAGAAATACGGTTGTCAACTTCACTTATCTACGCCGTATCATCTCCAAACGAATGTCCGAGCTGAGGTATAAAACATGTCTTGGAGAAGATGATTAATCCATCTAGAAAGGATTGGAGTGCACATTTGGAAGATTCTCTTCGGGCGTACCGAACCGCCTACAAACCCCTATTGGTATGTCACCTTATCGCTTGATTTTTAGGAAAATGTGTCATTTACCCGTTGAGCTCGAGCATAAGGCATTTTGGGCTGTGAAAAGGATGAATATGGACTTCCTCAAGTGTGAGGAGGAACGCAAGTACCATTTGTATATGATGCTATATGTGGTATAAGGAATGCACAAAAGCTTGGCATTATCGTAATCTGAGACTTAAACAATTTGAAGTCGGACAATTGGTACTCTTGTATCAATCTAAACTTCGATTAATGCTCAGAAACTTTGTCATGGATTGGGCCTTTCACTATCAAGTCAGTTCGCCCAAGCGGAGCAGTTGATCTGGAAAATCCCGTCAATAAGCCAAACATCGGAAACAACCCACTCTTCCACCGCTGATTCAAGAGAAGGTCCCTGTTCAAGAAGATGTGCCCATTCACGAGGAGGTTTCGTCTGCCGTAATGGAGGAGGAGGTTGAAGAAGCAGCCGCCGATGACACACTTCCTGAGGTTCTGCCTTTTAATCAACCGAAGCCTGCTTCGCCGGAAGTCATGAAATCCCCCACTCCATCTCCACCTAAGAATCTGGAGGAAAGCCCTGTTGCTACCAATTTTGCTGCTTCACCGCGTTCGTCGTTGGTTAGGTTTTTCGCCTCCACAACAAAAAAATTCAAGATCCTCAAAGGCACTGCCCGTCCCAAATTCTCCGCAACCACATTCAACGTCTTCGGAATCTTCCGTGAATTTCAATTGCGGCCAAGCGCGCGGTCGAGACTCGTGCTGCAAGGGTTGGTGGTACTATTGTTGGGATAATGATTCAGATGATGATCTTTAGCACCCAACAACAAGCAATGTAGCTGAGGAGATTTATTCTAATAAACAGAATCAATCCCAGGTAACTATGGTCGATGAGGAAACCGATATGGTAACTGAGACCTCTACTGAGAATAACAACTCAGGGGGAACTTCTGATGTTCCTGAGCTGAATGCCCCTGAACGTGGTGACTCAGTAGATCCAACCCTTGTTACTGAATTATTTCAGACACTGAATAGTACTACTGAAATTCCTAATACTCCTACTGTTTGTACTGAAACAATTCCAGATGAAGTAACAAGACATCGTCGCTCATGGCTAGATGCTCACTCTTCAGATCTTACCATAGGAGATCCTTCAGCTAGCGTCAAAACACGATCAAAATTATTTCAAGGAGAAAGTAACTTGTATTCATGCTTCTTGTCGACTGAAGAACCTCAGACTATTGAGGACGCGCTGAATGATGTTGACTGGATCACCGCCATGCAAGAAGAGCTGAACCAATTTGCGCAAAACGACGTATGGGAGCTTGTTGACAGACCTAGACACCAACACGTGATAGGAACGAAGTGGGTCTTCAAGAACAAGCGTGATGAAAACAACGTCATCGTCAGGAACAAAGCTCAACTCGTTGCCAAAGGATATTGTCAGTCAGAAGGAATAGAATTTGACGAAACATTCACCCCAGTCGCAGCCATTCGTCTATTCCTAGCCTATGCAACACATCAGCAGTTTACAGTCTATCAGATGGATGTGAAGTCAGCTTTACTGAACGGTGTACTGACGGAAGAAGTCTATGTTGAACAACCGTCCGGCTTTCAGCAGGGACATCAGGTTTACAGACTTAAGAATGCTTTGTATGGGTTACAACAAGCACCCAGGGCTTGGTACGATACCCTCTCAGGGCTTGGTACGATACCCTCTCAGAAAAGTTTTCAGAAAGGAACAGTGGATCGCACCCTATTCAGTATCAAGTTAGGTGAAGACATCCTACTGCTGCAGATCTATATGGACGACATCATCTTTGGATCAAGGAATCTGACTATGTGTCAAAAATTCGAGCAGATGATGAAAGAAAAGTTTGAAATGTCGATGACGGGAGATATGAATTATTTCCTTGGACTTCAAGTCGAGCAATCAAAGAAGGGAATATTCAATAATCAAGCAAAATATACTAGAGATCTCACCAAGAAGTTCGGCTGCGAATCTAGCAAGTTAGTCAAGATACACATGAACATCAATCTCAAGATTGATCTTGACAAAGAGGGAGTATCTGTTAACTCAACTGACTATCGTGCTATTATTGGTTCTTTATTATATCTTACAACCAGCAGACCTGATATAACTTATGCTGTAGGTGTATGGGCGCGATTTCAGGCGAATCCCAAGAAGAGTCATATCGATTCAGCGAAGAGAATTCTTTGTTACCTGAAGGGAACACCTGATGTTGGATTGTAATATCCAGCTGATGATAACCTGGAACTAACTTGCTATTCTGATGATGACTATGCAGGTTGCCGAATCGATAGAAAGTCAACCTCAGGAACTTGTTACTTCCTCGGTAGCAAGCTCATATCGTGGTTCTCAAAGAAACAACACTCAGTAGCAACGTCCACTACTGAAGCAGAATATATGGCTGCCGAAAGTTGTTGTGCACAGATATTGTGGCTTCGACAACAGCTGAGAGACTACGACATTTATCAAGATGAAGTGTTGATATACTGCGACAGTACCAGTGCTATTACAATCACTCAGTATCCAGTTCTACATACAAGATGCAAGCATGTGGACATTTGTCATCACTTCATCAGAGATCATGTCGAGAAAAAGGATATCAGAATGGAGAAGATTCACACTGACAAGTAAAGAGTTGATATCCTGACCAAACCTCTAGCTGAGACCAGATTCAATGATCTCTCAGTAGAACTAGGTCTTTTGGATCCCACTGATACGATTCAGTAGATGATCTGGAGAAGTACTGAGTAAGGGGGAACCTATATTCATTACAGCTGAATACTCAGCATTCGACAAACGTGGTATCTGCTGACTACGATGTTCAGCTGACAGGTTAAGAGTATTAAATTCAGCTTTTGTTGATTCAACATGTCATAGCATTTATTTCCTGCCATTAATGTTCATCGCATTGCACTGACTATGTCGTTTTCATTAAATACACGACATTCCATAAACATGACTGCAACACATTTAATGCATGTCATATCACCTTACCACTTAGGCATTAGAGATAAGTAGGTGAGATTATAGGCGGCACAGTAATCATAACCTATTATAACATTTAATCTGAGCCGTTCACTGTTTTAAACCTAATTAATCTCAGTCGCTCAGCTGAAACCGCCTTAGATTCAAATCTGAGTATATATATTCACTCATCTCTAAAATGCCTTACTTTTTCGCCATTAAAGAAGAATTCATGCTCTACATTTATTCACATACTTGCACTTAGACATCTATTGCATTTCTAGCACTGTTTCTTCGGTAAGGAATCCTTATACTGAATCTGTAACTAACTATGTCTTTTTTCGAAGTACTAATCTTTGTTTTTTTGCAGATCTCAGATATACAAATGTCTTCGGCACCTATCACTGACGTTGCTATTCCCATTGATATGGAAGATATTTTATCTGGGAAACGAGTCTGGTTCGAGCCCGTTCTGTTGGTCAGAACTTGAGCGGTGGACTGCATGACGCCCATGGTCGATGCCTTAGAGAGGTCGGGTCTACTTCCGATCCTCTCACGTGATCCGCGTCATCTCCTCGCTCTCCAGGCCGCGGAGTTCTTTCTCAACTACCGTGAAGACGACGACTCTAATGACATCTCCATCGTCAATGTGAAGAGAGAAGTCCTCGCCAATCAGTGGGAGGATAGGGCTTCTCAGATAGATATTTTGAAGAGCCTTCATGACTGTTTTGGCCTGGCCGACGAAGGGTCTTCATTCGCTCGTTACAAGGAACCAGAGATCAATCAGTATCTCTACCGATTCAGCGGCTTGTCGGACTGCGCGTTCAAAGCAGCGTTCCCGAAGAACCAGTTGCTGCCTGAATATCGTGGTTGGCGTACGTGGTCAACCATATACTGATGAGTTACTGCAGGCTCATACATCCAACTCAGTAGGATTCGCGTTCAACTAATGATGGCTATAGTGGAAGCAGCTAAGGTTAACTGAAATGCATTCTTTCGGGCTGAGTTCAAAGCTCAGTCGCAGAAATTTTTCGATGCTGAGGAAGGAATGCAGTTAATCCAGAAGGGGAAGCTGCTCTATGGGACTAAGGTCTCAATCATGATTGAATACGAGCTCCCCCGGAACGTCTCATTCGCCAACTCATTCTATTTCGATGTAAAGCTGATGAAATTCACAACTGCCACATCAACTGAGAAGTCAATTGGGAAGGGGCCTGCTACTAAGCGCCCTCTAGAGATTGTTCAGTCCCCGACTCCCATTCAAGCGAAGAGACCGAAGATGCTGAAGAAGCCTGTCTCTGATGTGCCACCCTCCTCTCCTATCTTTATAGAGGACTCAGGGTCTGGCAAGCACGATATTACTATAAGGGACAAGGTTCAAACGGTCGTCACAGAGGAGACTCAGCTGGACATTCAGGCTGACACCCAAACAGCTGAGGTTTCCTCTGTACCACTCTCAGTTCTTAACGCCCGTCTGAAGGCCACAGACGAGGTAGCAGAAGAGATTCCAGAGATCGGGTCATACCCCAATCTCGTGGACATTGTGATCCACGCAAAGACTTAGATGTGGATCCGATTCTTGGAATGGGACCTGCAGGAGGAAACCATCAGGGTTAGGTCCCTATCCACTCTGCTCGAGGAGGAGCAGACTCTAAAGGAGGAAATTGGCTATGAGGAGCCAACTGACATCTTCTCATTGGAGGATCTTCGTGCAGTGATGCTGATGCGGCTACACAATCGGACTCAAGGAGCTGAGCCATCTTCTACTCAGCCTCCTCCATCTTCCTCTCCATCACCTCCTCGTGATGATCAGTCACAACCACCTAAGGATGCAGATATGGGTGGATCTGCTGAAGGCAACGCACCCAAGAATGATCAGCCACAACAACCGTCTACATCAGGCCAGATCTTTCGGACTCCGTCTTCGACTCAGCCTCTGAAGCGCCGATATCAATCAGCTGAGATCAAACAAATTTCTACCGAGTCCATCAAAAAGGTCATTAAGTGACAGTCTCATAAGAACAGGAACCTCACCGATGATGTACACCAAAAGTGGAGAAGGTTCACGGAGGCCCAGACTAAGTCGCTGACCAGTTTGAAAGCTGAAGTGCAGAGGATCAGCGCGCCAAGTTCAGTCGACATAGACGCGATCCTCGCTAAGGCACTATCAGCTCAGCGAACCGACCTGAACGCTTAGTTCGAAACCATCTTACAGTCGCTAGCCAAATCCTTTTCTTAGGAAGTGGCGGCTGTAACAGGTCGCGTTCATAAAGCAGTGGAGGAGAGGTATGCCTTCACAGCTGACAGTGTAACCAAGGCACTGGTTCAACAGCATACCTCCTGCCAGACTATAGAGCAGAATGCATCTACTGCAATGGAAGGCTACCTCACAAGATTTGACAACTCAAAAGATGCTCTCCTAAAAGCTATCGATCAAGACCACGACAGAAGGTGGGAGTCTTACACTGATATCGTAACGAACATCGCTACTGCAATGTCCTCTGTAAAGGATTCCGTAGCTGAACTGACCAAGAAGGTCACTACCCTGGCCACCCTCCTATATGATGCCAAAAAGGGGGAAGGGTCGAGACCTGCTCAGCTCAGATCTATTCTGAAGGCTGAAGATCAGCAGCCGGGCGGACCGAGCCCAGCAGCTGAGAAGGCAATTGTACTGGCAGCTGAAGGAGCTACTAAGCAAGCGGTGGCGGAGGTGACTACATTTCTTGAGAATTTGCCTATTGAAGGCTCACCTCCTCCCGCACCTGAGACTGATATTAAGGGTAAGGGCAAGGTACATGCTAAACCTAGCCCACCCAAAGCTCAGAAGAAACTGAAGTTCAGCTAGTGAGAAGAGCAGATTGCCTTTGATGAGCAACTCACGAGGGAACTAGCTGAAGAAGAGGCTCGTCAGAAGCCTGGTGCAAAGAAGAAAGGAGTCCAGATCCGTTCTCCTGCTTCGGAAACGCGGTCGACCACCTCCAGGCAATCTCGATCAGCAGCAGCAACTCGAGCAGCAGTTGCTAGAGCTCAACAGACAAAAGTTTCGTAAGGGGACTGGAGCAGGCTACCTTGAGACAAAAGATCTTCTTTCTAAAGAGATTTGATTCGGAACTCTTATATGTCCAAGGTTCAATATTGAAATAATTTTAGAGGTTTTCCCTGACTTTGTCCGTGTCCCAGAAGTCCAAGTCTGACTAGTAAGGCGGAGCCTCAGGTTCCAAGTCCAAATCTCAGTCGCCTGCTGAGTCAGAGGAACAACCTCATGTTCCTTCCTACGTCCCTTCCAAAGAGCAAGAACAGGAGATGAAACAAATTTGGGATGTATGTTATAGGGCTCTGGATAGGACAACTGAGGCTAGGCAGATCAGAGACGCGCGAGAGAAAATTCGTCTGGCTGATCTGGAAGCCCTCAGGCTGAGGACTGAGAAAGAAGCTACGGAGAGGGTACCAGTGAAGGATAGGAGTATCCCTCGTTCTCCCGCTTCTTCAGGTGCAGAGAGCCCTTGAGTCAGGTGAAGCGCATTGTTTACAAACGGACTGACGACTGGATGCCTCTCAAGCACAATAAGCAATGGGAGCAGATGAAGGTGGAATTCATCAAAAGATTCCATGTGTGGAGGATTGGTAATGTAGATCCTTCTTCAGATCAAGATTCTTATTTCTAAGATCTTCTGACCACCGTGAATCCAGCCCTCCTCGCTGAGATTCAGACTCTGCTTGACCAGATGGGTCAACCACTGAAGGCACCTCCCTTTCAGACTCTACCTCCTCCTATGACACATGAATGCAATCTTTGCAAAAAGGAGATAGAAGAAGAAATTGAGAATGCTATCTACAACAGAGGTCTGAGAGAAGCTGATGAAGAAGACTTAGCTGAGATCAAGGCCTTGAGGAAACGTGTCTACAAGTGCTATGGCCTTGAGCTCCCAGAGAAGAAGTCAGTAGATTTTCGGGCGAGGATGCAACAGTTCAAGAAACAGAAGCCCAGCTGATTTTTATCTCTAGTCTAGCTTCTAGCAATAGATTGTCATTGTAATGTAAATCTCTTTATCATATATGACAATATCACATTTTGGCCCTGACAATAACTCATTATCTTTACGGCTGTATTTTAGTTTTCAGCACGATAGATCACCTCAGTGATCAACTACTAACTTATCTTATCTGACCTATGTGACTTATATGCTTATCTGCCTTAGAGTTTTTTCCTCCTGATTAACTGTGTTTATCTTACCCTTCTCTGATTATTTACGTGGGGGGAAGAACTGTTATGATTTGATATAAAAAGGAGCAATAGGGGGAAATTGTTTCTTAGGGGGAACTTGCATCTTAGGAAGATAACTGATAAATGCTAAACTTACATTTGATGATTAGCTACTATATGATCTGTTCTGAACCTTGATTATTTGTATCAGTCTTGTTTTGATATGAATGTGCTAAACTTAGTTATGTACTGAATTCTGATACATGTCAGTAGAACCAGCATGCTATAACTGTCTTAACTGTAGCCATATGCTCTGACACATTCAACTATTCTTAACTGTCAATAGTTTGATACATATTCTTTTATCATAAGTTTGCTCTTATATTCTTTACTTGTAATTGCTCTGAAATCTCATTTTCTTTATCTTAGTCAGCTGTATTTGCTGACTGGAGCTTTCCCTTGTAATAGATATTTTATTTAGTAGCTATTAGTCTTAACCTTAGCATGTTTTCTATGATAGAAGATGTAATAGGTTTTGGCATCATCAAATAGGGGGAAATTATTGGGATCAGGATTCAGTAGACGAATCTATAGATCTGATAGTCTTGATAGATTTGGATAGATTTGATAGATTACAAAACCCTAGCTGAATATTGTACCTTCGTATAGCCTAGTCGAGTTCAGTTGTTAGAACTCAGTAGGGCAGAGTTCAGTAGCTGCAGGATTCAGTAGAATACCTCACTCAGCTGAAGAACTCAGGATCGAAGAAGTCAGTTGGACAGCAACCTCCAGCTGAATCTGCCCAGGAATTCGTGCCCTTTCACTGAATGCTTAGAAGAACGTCAGCAGGAAAGACACTTCAGTTGCATGTCCGAGGATTCAGAAGAAGTTAACCTTGATGTTTGACAAGTCTCAACTACCAATCTACCTCGACCAATAAGGAGCCGACAGTGACCATCTACTCTGACAAAAGCTGCTCTGAAACTGAAAAAGAGGAGAATCTCTATAGTGTACCTGCTCGACAACATTCAAATTAAAGGAGACGTTTTCCTTGTCGTATCGACACGTGTCTAGACCTTCCTCCAACGTTCAAATTAAAGAGGAGAATCTCTACAGTGAACTCAAATTAAGCTATTACAAAGTCGAAGGTTCCTCATTCAAGTACGGGTTTTGGGATCTTCAAATCTATAAAATATTGTTCTACTGAATATTCATCCCAACAATTTCCCCATATTTGATGATGCCAAAGCCTTTTACATCTTCCATAAAAAGAAATACGCTCATGTTAAGAGCTACTACTACTGAGTTAAGATCTATTACAAGGAATGCTCCAGCCAACATATCAAAGCTGACTATATAATGAAAAGAAAGTATCAGAGCAATCACTTGTAAGAATGTATTAGAGCCATATTAAATTAACACAGTCATAAAGATAGCAGGGTCGATATAGCAAAAAATATAAGAGCTCAGAAACGGATCACAACTCTTAGTAGCTAATCATCTAATCAACACTTAATCAGTAATATCCTCCTAATCAATATCTGAAAAACAATTTCCCCCTTCTAACAATATCTGAAGGAAAATTCCCCCCTATAAGATAAATAGAAAGCACTTTCTCCCTATGTATATATTAGAGCCCTTTCCCCCTAAATAATAGCAGGAAAAATTTAAAAGGCAGATAAGCATATAAATCACGGAGGGTCAGTTAATGTGAGTGAGTGTGAGTTGATCACTTAAGTGATCAGTAGTGTTGAAAGTAAAAACAAAACAGCCATAAAGACAATGAGTAGTTGTCAAGGCTTAAAGCAATAGATGTCATATATGATGAGATGATTACAGTACAAGACAATCTATCACTACTGACTAAGACTAGGAGATGAAGAGAGAGAGTCAGCTCTGCCTCTTCTTGATTTGTTGCATGCGCGCTCTGAAGTCAGCAAACTTTTTCCATCAAGTCTTCAACATCGGTCTTGTCCAGGGCTGTGCTAGTTATAACATCCTTGATTTCTTCTTCAATCTCTTTCTTGTAGATGTTGTTCTGGTGAGTGAGAGGAGGAGAGAGAATTCTAAATCTAGGTGCCTTCAGCGTCTTGCCTGATTGCTGAAGCAAAGTCTGGATCTCAGCAATGAGAGGAAGGTTTGCAGCAGTTAGGAAATCTTTGCAATAAGCATCAGGATCAGATCCTTCATTAGCAACTTTCCAGATATAAAATCTCTTAATGAAGTCGATCTTCAGTTGTTCCCATTTCTAGTTCAGATTAAGGGGCACCCAATTGTCAGTTCTTTTGTAAATAATCCTCTGCACTTCACTGACTGGCTCCCTTCTCCTGAAGTACTTAGAAATAGTTGGAATACTTCTATCCTTCACAAGGACCGTCTCCCTAGCTTCATTCTCTGTCCGCATCCGCAGCCTGAGGGCCTCCAGATCAGCTAGACGTAAACGCTCCTTAGTTTCTCTGATCTATCTGGCATCAGCTGTTCTGTCTAATGGTCTCTACTCTGTGTCCCATATCTCCTTCATTTCTTGCTCTTGTTCTTTGGAGGGCACAGTAGAGGGGACATGCTGATCTTCTGAGTCACTCGGCGATGATGATTTAGATTTGGATGGGCATGGCTTCTTAGTTTTGGACTGTTTGGGTAGAGCAGCTGAAGATCTCGTCTGCATGGGAATTATAGATCTAGTGCGAGTAGGCGCTGGAGATCGAATTTGTACGCCCTTCTTGGCTGTAATCTTCTTCTTCGCATCATGCTCTTCAATTTCCTTAGCCAATTTGGCATCAAAGGCGATATGTTCTTCTTCAGATCGGAACTTGAGCTTCTTCGACTTTAGTGGACTGGGGTCAGCAGGGGCCTTTCCCTTATCAGATGTCCTGGCTGGTGGTGGTGACTCTTCAATCTGTAGCCCTTCAATAAACTTGGCCACCTCAGTCACATCTGCATCTATGGGATCTTCAGCAGGGCCTTCCTCCTTGCTTCCTTCATCCCCTTTATCAGCTCCTACTAAGCTGGGTCCAGCCGGAATTACTGCTGAACTTGGTCCTGCTGCATGTTCTTCTTCAGCCTTAAGGAGGGCTCTCAGCTGAGCAGATCTACTCTTTTCTCCCTTTTTGGCATCATCAATAAGCGTTGCCAGGGCAGTGACCTTGTTCTTCAGTTCATCTATTGAGGCCTTGACTGTCTCAAGACCTGAGGCTATGTCAGTGGCTACATCAGTGTAGGACTCCCACCGCTTGTTATGCTCTTGATCTATGGCATTCAGTAGAGCAATTTTGTTCTCTTCAAAGCGTCGGAGGTAGTCTTCCACTCCATGAGAAGCAGCTTTTTGATTTCTTGGCAGGAGGCGTGCTAATTCGTTAGTGCTTTGGATACACTATCAGTCGTGAACTTGTAGCGCTCCTCGACTAACTTCTGGACTCGTCCTGTTGCAGCAATCATTTCTTTTGTGAACTGTTTGGCTTGCGACTGCAGTATAGTTTGGAATTGGGCAGTCACGTCGGTCTCTTGTACCTCAAGTGCTTGTTTGAGGATCTCTTCAGTATTGACTATCTTTAGGGTGCTGATCCTCTGCACTTTAGTAGAAAGGTCTTTTAGCGTCTTTGTCTGAGCCTCAGTGAACTTACTCCACTTAGTGTTCACATCATCGGCAAGATTCCTGTTCTCGTGTGCCTGACACATAATAACCTTATTAATGGACTCCGTGATGATGTCCTTAAGCTCAGCACCCTGATATCTGCTTTGTTTCTTGGGCTGAGTCTTAAACGATGTCGGGATGATCGAGGCTGATTCTGGAGGATGTGCCGGCTGATCATCCTTGGGAGTTTTACCCTCAGCAGATCCTCCCTGGTCTGCATCCTTGAGTCACTCAGTTGGAGGGGGAGGTGAAGGAGGAGGAGGCTGAGTCTGAGAGGAAGACTCGCCTTGAGTTCTGATTCGAAGGAGCGTCAGCATGGCGGCTCTAAGATACTCGAGCGAGGCAATGTCAATCGGCTCGCCATATACAATTTCCTTTTGGAGTTGATGTTCCTGCTGAACTAACTCAGCTACCATCTTCAGGCAGATCATCTCTTCCAGCAGATCCCATTCAAGGATTCGCAGACGCATCTGCACCTGAGCACGGACAGCTATGTCCACGAGATCCCTATGATCATGGATCTTGGGAATCTCATCGGCAACCACTTCAGTAGCTCTGCTCATAGCCTGAAGAACTGAGGTTGGGATGGAGGAGGAGACCTCAGTAGGTGGGGTCTTCTCAGCTGGAATCTCTGACTGAGTCTCCTTTGAATTGATTCTCTTCACCTTCTCCTTAAGAGTCACGTCCCCCTTACCTGACCCTGAGTCCTCGATGGAGATAGGTATGTGAGCGACCGAAGACTCTAGCTTCTTCAGTGTTTTTGGCTTCTTCTGTTGAGGCGGCTGCGTAGGGCGGGGATCCTGAGTGATCTCCAGAGGACGTTTATATTCTTGTCCTTGCCCTATGGATTTCTTAGCGGATGCTGTATTTAGAAACTTGATCTGCTTCTCATCAAAGTAATACGCATCAGCAAAAGATACTCTCTCTGGGCAATGATCCTCGATCATAATGCTGACTTTGTTGTCGTAGAGGAGTTTTTCCTAGGGAATCAGTTGCATGCCATCTGCAGCGTTGATAAATTTCAGAGATTGAGCTTTAAACTCTACTCTGAAGAAGGCGTTCCAGTTCACGGGGGCTCTGTCCACGATTGCCATTATAATCTGGACTCGGATGCACGAAAGCTAATCATATGAGCCCGCTGAACTAGTCAAGATGTGGTTGACTATATCAGCCAAACTACGGTACTATTAGCAGCTGACTTTTCCGAAAGCAGTTTTGAAGACAACATTATTATGACTGCTGAATCGGCAGAGATAATCATAAACATAAGATTCCTTGTACCCAGCAAGGGAAATCCCTTCGTCTTCAAGGTCGAAGCTGCGATGAAGACATGTCGCCACGTCCATCTGAGTGGCCTTATCCTCACACTGATTAGGTTGGACTTCATGCCTGGATAGGTTGGATGAGATGTTGCTGTGAACGTCATCCTCTCTGTAGTTCAAGAAGAACTCAACAACTTGGCGTTACAGGCTCTGACGCGGAGCCCTAGAGAGAATCGGCAAGAGGGCCGATCTCTCAAGGTCGTCGAATTTAGGAGCCATGCACTCCACGCCGCACGTCCTGAACTACAGGATGGATTCAAAGAGAACCCTCTTCCCGGATATGATCTCCTGAATGTCCTCAGGAATCAACACATCACTGGTGGGAATGATCGCCATTGTATAAAATTGAAATCTGCAAAAACAATTTCCCCCCTTCTAACAATATTTGAAGAACAATTTCCCCTATAAGACAATTAGAATGTCAGTAATATCCTCCTAATCAATATCTGTAAAATAATTTCCCCCTTCTAAAAATATGTGAAAGATAATTTCCCTCTATAAGATAATTAGAAAGCAATTTCTCCCTATGTATATATTAGAGCCCTTTCCCCCTAAATAATAGCAGGAAAAATTTATAAGACAGATAAGCACACAAATCACGGAAGGTCAGATAATGTGAGTGAGTGTGATCTGATCACTGAAGTGATCAGTAGTGTTGAAATTAAAACAAAACAGCCATAAAGACAATGAGTAGTTGTCAAGGCTCAAAGCAATAGATGTCATAAATATGATAAGATGTTTACAGTACAAGATATTCTATCACTATAGACTAAGACTAGGAGATGAAGAGAGAAAATCAGCTCTGCTTCTTCTTGAATTGTTGCGTGCGCGCTCTGAAGTCAGTAGACTTCTTATCCGGAAGTTGAAGGCCATATCCTGAATATACACGGTTCCTCAAGGCCTTGATCTCCATCAAGTCTTCAATGTCAATCTTCTCCAGGGCTTTGCTGGTAATAGCATCCTTGATTTCTTCTTCGATCTCCTTCTTGAAAATGTTGTTCTGATGAGTGAGAGGAGGAGAAAGAATCCTGAAAACAGGTGCCTTCAGCGTCTTGCCTGATTGCTCAAGAAAAGTCTGGATCTCAGCAAGAAGAGGAGGGTTCGCAACAGTTAGGAAATCTTTGAAATAAAGTTCAGGATCGGATCCTTCATTAGTAACTTTCCAGATATAGAATCTCTTAATGAAGTCGATCTTCAATTGTTCCCATTTCTGATTCAGCTTAAGGGGCACCCAGTCGTCAGCTCTCTTTTAAATGATCCTCTTTACTTCACTGACTGGCTCCCTTCTCCAAAAATATTTAGAAGTAGTAGGAATACTTCTATCCTTCACATGGACCCTCTCCCTTTCTTCCTTCTCTGTCCGCAGCCTGAAGGCCTCCAGATCAGCTAGATGAATACGTTCCTTAACTTCTCTGATCTGTCTGGCCTCAGTTGTTCTGTCCAAAGCTCTCTCAACTGTGTCCCATATCTCCTTCATTTCTTGCTCTTATTCTTTGGAGGGCACAGTGGAGGGGACATGCTGATCTTCTGAGTCGCTCGGCGAAGAAGATTTAGATTTGGATACGCCTAGCTTCTCAGTTTTGGATTGTTTGGGTAGAACAGCTGCTGAAGATCTCGTCTACCTGGGAATTACAGATCTAGTGCGAATAGGTGTTGGAGATCGGATCTGTACGCCCTTCTTGGCTGATTTGGCATCGAATGTGATCTGTTCTTCTTTTGACCGGAACTTGAGCTTCTTTGGCTTTGGTGGACTAGGGTCAATAGGGGCCTTTCCCTTATCAGATTTCCTGGCTGGAGGTGGTCACTCTTCAGTCTGTAGTCCTTCAATAAACTTGGCCACCTCAGCCACATCTGCATCTATTGGCTCTTCAGCAGGGGCTTCCCCCTTGCTTGCTTCTTCCCCTTTGTTGGCTTCTACTGTGCTGGGTCCAGCCGGAATAATAGTTGAACTTGGTCTTGCTGCCTGTTCTTCTGCCTTAAGGAGGACTCTCAGCTAAGCAGATCTACTCTTTTCCCCCTTTTTGGCATCAGCAATAAGCGCTGCCAGGGCAGTGGCCTTGTTCTTCAATTCATCCATTGAGGCCTTGATTGTCTAATGACCTGAGGCAATATCTATGGCTACATCAGTGTAAGACTCCCACCGCTTGTTATGCTCTTGATCTATGGCGTTCATTAGAGCAGTTTTGTTCTTTTCAAAGCGTCGGAGGTAGTCTTCCACTGCATGACAAGCAGCCTTTTTGATTTCTTACCAGGAGTCGTGCTGATTGGTTAGTGCTTTGGAAACACTATCAGCTGTGAACTTGTAACGCTCCTCAACTGCCTTCTGGACTCGACCTGCTGCAGCAGCCATTTCTTCTGTGAACTGTTTGGCTTGCGACTACAGAATGGTTTGGAATTGGGCAGTCAGGTCGGTCTTTCGTACCTCAAGTGCTTGTTTGAGGATCTCTTCAGCATTGATTGACTTTGGAGTGTTGATCCTCTGCACTTCAATAGAAAGGTCTTTCAGCGTCTTCGTCTCAGCCTCAATGAACTTGCTCCACTTAGTGTTCCAATCATCAGCAAGAGATCTGTTCTTTTGTGCCTGACGCTTGATAACCTTATTTATTCAATCCGTGCGGATGTCCGTGAGTTCAACAGTCTGATATCTGCTTTGTTTCTTGGGTTGAGTATTGGACACAGTCGGGATGATCGAGACTGATTCTGGAGGAGGTGGCGGCTGATCATCTTTGGGAATTGTACCCTCAGCAGATCCTCCCAGGTCTGCGTCCTTCAGTGAGTCAGTTGGAAGAGGAGGAGGAGGCATAGTCTGAGTCTGAGAGGAAGACTCGCCTTGAGTTCTGATGAGGAGCATCAGCATGGGGACTCTAAGATCCTTGAGTGAGGCGATGTCAGCCGGCTCACCATAACCGATTTCCTCTTGGAGTTGTTGTTCCTCCTGAACTAACTCCGCTACCGTCTTCAGGTGGATCGTTTTTTCAAGCAGATCCCACTCAAGGAATCTCAGACACATCTGCACCCGGGCACGGACTACTATATCCATGAGATCCTCATGGTCATGGATCTCGGGAATTTCATCGGCAACCACTTCAGTGGCTCTGCTCATATCCTGAAGAACTGAGGTTGGGATGGAAGAGGAGACCTCAATAAGTAGGGTCAGCTTAGCTAGAATCTCGGACTAAGTCTCCTGTCAATTGATTCTCTTCACCTTCACCTTCAGAGTCACGTCTTCCTTACCTGAACTTGAGTCCTCAATGGAGATAGGTGTGGGAGCGGCTGAAGACTCTGGCTTCTTCAGTGTTTTTCGCTTCTTCTGCTGAGGCGGCTGAGTAGGGCGGGGATCCTGAGTGATCTCCAGAGGACGTTTATAAGCTTGTCCTCACCCTATGGATTTCTCAGCAGATGTTGTATTCAGAAACTTGATCAGCTTATGATCTAAGTAATATGCATCAGCAAAAGATACTCTCTCTAGGTAGTGATCCTCGATAAAAATGCTAACTTTGTTGCCGTAGAGAAGTTTTTCCTTGGGAATCAGCTGCATGCCATCTGCAAAGTCGATGAATTTAAGAGATTGAGCTTTGAACTCTGCTATGAAGAAAGCGTTCCAGTTCACGGGGGCTCCGTCCATGATTGCCATCGTAATCTGGACACGGATGCAGGAAGGCTGATCGTATGAGCCCGCTAACTCGTCAATATTTGGTCGACTATATAAGCCAGACCACGGAACTGAGGAAGCAACTGACTTTTCAGAAAAGCAGGTTTGAAGACGACATTATTCTGACCGCTGAATCGGCAGAGATACTCATCCACAGAGGATTCCATGTACCCTGCAAGTGAGATCCTTCGTCTTCAAGATCAAAGCTAAGACGGAGACAGGTCGAAATATCCATCTGAGTGGCCTTTTCCTCTCATTAATTCGGTTGGACTTCATGCCTAGAGAGGATGGATGAGATATTGCAGTGATCGTCATCCTCTCTGTAGTTAGAAATAACTCAGCAACTTGGCGGGGTAGGCTCTGACACGGAGCCCTAGAGAGAATCGTTAGAAGACCCGAGCTCTCAAGTGCGTTGAAAATAGGAGTCATGCACTCCACGCCACATGTCCTGACAGACAGGACGGGTTTAAAGAGAACCCTCTTACCTAAAATGATCTCTTTAATATCCTCAGGAATCAAAACATCGCTGGTGGGAATAGTCGCCATCGTATAAAACTGAAATCTGCAAAAACAACGTTAGCACTTGAAAATATAGTAAGTTAGTAAAGCAGATTTAGTTTGAAGAATCATTACCGAAGGATGAGTGCTTAAGATGCAGTAGGAGTCTAAGCAGAGATATAGTTGCAGATAGCACAAATCGTTCGAAAATGGCAAAAATATGATATAGCTTGGAACCTTCGAAGGAGTTCACATTTCGTGACTGTTCTTATTGTAAAAACTCCTTCATTGTTGGAGAACATCCCCTCCCCTTCAAACTTCGGTTTGGATTGTAAAGTCGCTAAGGACTATAACTTAGAAGGGTCTGTCCAGTGCACAGATACCTTGGTGAGGCTTGCTCAGATTAATCAACAAGACCTCATGTTCAGCAGGCTCATGGACGTAGGATCTTGCGTATCCAAACCACGTTAAAAATCGCTTGTGTTATTTACTGTTTTATTGTACTGCATTCAAACTATCTTACAAACTCATACTTTGCATAAAACGTATTTGAAAGTGCACTAGCCAAAATTATTTGGTTTGCGAAAAACACGTTTTCAAATCGAGATGAAGTCTATCGGGCCCTACACACTAATCCGCACTAACTCTTCGACTGAGAATCTAATACTGATAAAAGTCAGTAGAAGAAACTCAGTAGTTCAGTCACTTTGACCCGCGATCAGAAGGTTACTATTTGGTACTGTTCATCAGTTGCAACCTACAGCTCAGCTGTCCTTCGCGTTTGAGAAAAAGAAACTTGTACTCAGGTGTATTCCCCCCCCCCCTACACCTGACACTCATCTCCGGACCAACATATGGTGATAGATCAATTCAACCAACTTATTATAAGAGAATTTTATCATTTCTACTGAGATATTATGTTACATCACCTTGAGAATTTGTGACAATCGATATTGTTTGGGTTAGCATCTATTTTAATTTTAATAGAATGATTCCTCAGGCACATTGTTGGTCCCGAGATTAAACGTTCAGGTGTAGGGGGGGGGTGAATACATCAAAAAACAATTTCTCAACTTTAAACACGAGCAGTCCTTTTCAGGAGATTGTTGTACTGAACAAGTTTAGTAGACCAAACAAGTTGTTCTGGATCGTGTGGTAGAGTGGCTGACTCCACTGAGGCCTGCTAGCTGACTTGAGTCAGAATTCAGTACTGTTCAGTTGAAGTTCAGTATAGTGCGGATATGCGTAGGCCCAAATTCAGTTGAGTTTAGAAAACATTTTTAATAAAACAGTTTCAGTATATTAGTGCGATCGATTAAGCATTGCTGAAACTCAGTTGAATGATTTTATAAGTGTTTTCAGTATGAACAGTAATCAATGCAACAGTAAAGAGACAGAACACAAGCAATTTTTAAAGTGGTTCGGATCCAACAATCCTACGTTCTTTCTCCCGAAAGATCAGGAAGCTATGTATTACACTGAGATAGTCTCAGTCAGTTTGTACACTGGACAACCACTGGTCTTGAGATTTATACTGAGCAAGTCTCATTTTACAAGGTATCAAACTAAAGCGTTTGACAAACTTTCCAACTATGAAAGAGTCCTTTACAATAAGGATCAGTTCAGATATGAACTCCTTCGTCTAAGCTATGGATAAGATCTGCTGAGCTTAGGTTAGAGGGATAGGGAATGAGAAAGTGGCTTCTAGAGCGACAAACGGTTAAGTATGGACTTGGGTTCGTATTCAGTCGCTTGGATACTAGAGGCTTTATAATCTGGTTCAGCTTGGTTCCCTATGAGCAAGTATGTCGCCTTTCGCCGGAGATTACTCTGTGAGGATCTTGTGGAAAGCTTAAGTCGTTTGAGTTTGCTCGTGAATGCTCGTATGTTCTTAGTCTCTCGTTCGGTCGTGAGCTTTAATTTGAATTTATCCCTCTATTTATTGAGCAGAGACAAGGATAGATCCGTTGGAGACGACGATCCTTGTGTCTCTCTCTTTTGGGTAGCTGACGGCTCTTTCAAAGATGGTGGTAGAGTCCTTTCCCTCTATTTCTGGAAAGTTGTTGACTTGCAGCTTTAATCAGAAAGTGGACAGCTGGTCGCTCGTCATTGGTCGAGGCTGAAGAAAGTAGGTGAGACAGGACAGACTTCAAGGTAGATCTGAAGCTGACTTCTCTATACCTCGTATGACTCTACTGATCTGACTCAATAAATCCTGACAGTTAGAAGACTGTCCAGCCGTTGCTAAGTCTGATCTATATTCAGTAGCATACTCATGCTGAGTCAGGTCTACTGAAGATCATCTCTGAGTTCAGTGAACTACTCCTGCTGAGTTCAGTTCCACTGACTCCTTTCAGTATACTGCTCCTGCTGAGTCTAGTATCACTGAGTCTTCTTCTTCTGGTACTGAGGCTGATAATCTACTGAGCGCCTGAACCAAATGAAGAGTGTCTACTAAGTCTGAAACTCTCAGAGACAAAACAACAGATTACAACATAATGGGTCATCAGTCAAAGTAGGGTTTTGGGATCTTCAAATCTTCAGCAATTCTTCAGAGCACTAGGCTACTGAGTTATCTCCCAACAGGTTGTGGAGGGATTGAATCATCTCCCAACACACATTATCATAATTTACTAGTATAATTTAGGAGTTCGAAACACCAGATACGATACTCTAACATGATGTCCAATTAACATAACATAGCTTTGTGAAAGTAATGGATTAATTTCCTTACTTATCATACTCAAAACTACTAGATCCGTTCGAATAAATATGGCTTGTTTGATTTGGTACGGAGATTAAGAAAATTATTTTGTTGTATAAAATTGTGTAAATTTAGTGGATCCTCTAAATTATATTAAAATATTATTTTATGTTGGGAAACAAACAAACCAACTTTAATGGGACAATTTAAAATGAAAAATAAACTACGTTTATTAAGACAGAAAGAGTATTTAACTTGAAGAAATTGTAACGTATCAAATATTAAAAATAATTAAATATAAGCAAATACTTTCACATAAAAAATAGTACTGAAAAAACCAACTCAATAATTCTTGTTGAACTTGTTCAACAAGTTTCAAAATCAAGAATAGTCGGTTGAGTCGGAGGTATAAATGCTACTCCCTCCATTTCATTATTAATGACTTATTTTTTTTATTTGGGACGCACCATTATAAGTTGGTCATTCTGAAAAAATAAAAAATGTGTTGAAAAAATTTAACATTAAAGTTCAACAAATTTGAAAATCAAGAATAGTTGATTGAATTGGAGGTATAAATGCTACTCCCTCCATTTCATTATTAATGACTCATTTTTTTTTTATTTGGGACATACCATTATAAGTTGTTCATTCTGAAAAAATAAAGAATGTCTTGACAACATTTAACATTAAAGTCAAATAATATATACTATAAAAACACAATTTTCTTAATTCTTATACTTAAAATAGTGAGTCATTTATAACGAGATGGAGAAAGTACTAAAGGTCGTTGCACTAGGTACAACCTGCCCAATTTTATTTATTATTCCCTCCATCCCATTAAAATGTCTTTGTTGGGAAATAACATAAGTTTTGAATGATCTCAAACCCCTATTGATTGATGAACCAGTCTGATGTATTTGCTAGGATTGTTTCAACCTGTGTCTGTATAGTCAGGCCGAATTTTTTATATTAGATTAGGTTTTCTAAGTTTGTTAGGTCAGCCTGTGGTACCAATTGTGTCTAGTTTTAAGCTGACACCTTTCTGGCCGAACTGATTATCAGATCAGTGTCTTCACTACACCGCATTGAAGATTCAAATATGAAGACAGCACAAGGTACAGGGCCCAATATGCAAAGTTGATGGTAAATGAAGCAAGACGACAATATTGGAATCAATATTGAACAATCTCAGGCCGACATGTCAGCCCTAGTCAAAGGTAGACAGAACAGTACCTGTACAGGATCCGCAGCGCAACACATGTCCATGCATCTAATGCATTAGACCGTATTCAATACGGAGCCAATGGGAGATCGATCTTGTTCAACGGATCTTTCCCCTAGCTCGCCTATAAATAGCAGAAGGCCTCTCTCAAAGAGGTTACAAAATTTCAAAAATACCCAAGCATACTCTCAAGCAAAAGAATAAGCCTTTACTCTAAACAATCAAAGATTCTCTTGCTAGAAATTCCCTAATGTTCATACTCCAAGTATTCATAACTTATCATAAGCTTGGAGTAGAGAGTGTTTCATACTCTCATAGTTCAACACCACCCAAACCCCAACCCATATCGTGTTAGATAAGAGCTAATAGTTCTTTTGATAGTTAGATAGATTGTTTAATTGTATGTGTTGAACTGTACTCATCAGACTAGGAGCATCCTTAGTGGATTCCTGCTGAGAAAGCAAAAGAGTGGACGTAGGATCTTTTGAATTTGAACCACTATAAAGATCTATATTCTTTAGTGTTTCACTCCATCAGCTCATTGTTCACTTTATACATATGAGATTAACTATTGCATTAGAAAAGCATCTCTCTAAGGGCCTAACCATTTTTCCACAAATACTCTCTGACTGACTCACTATCAGTTAGCCTTTAATCTGAAAAACCAAAGTTTAACATCAGGTGTATCCCCCCCCCATACACCTGAAATCGTATCGGGACCAACAATTGGTATCAGAGCAATGGTCAGACCGACTACAGTTTCTGTTTACTTGGTCAACTTGATCAGATTCATGCTTTTCTACGTATTGTGTGTTTTCTGCACCTCAGTTTCTCACTATCTGTTACTATGGCTAAACAACTAGCAAAGTCCTGAATGCCCATGTTCTCGATCGTTACATATAATATCTGGAACTTGAGGATGGAGTCACACTTGTCCTCAATCCATGACTGCATGTGGGACGTCATTACTGCTGGCCCTATTGTTATCAGGGTTCCAAGCATTCACACTCTACAGTCTGATACTAAGGGTGGACAGACTACCGTCAGTGGTGATTAAATTCAAAAAGTCAAAGCTCAACTCAATGCTGAAGAAAGAAAGTTCAATAATCTGGACAGAGTAGCCAGAAATCAGATTCTGCTCACTCCGAGCGATGGAGATCTTGGACAGGTCAGAACATGCAAGACCGCCAAGGAGATGTAGGATACACTCAAGAAACTGAGCGAAAAAGATGATAAGATCAAGGACAATAAGCTTAAGGTTGTCATACATAAACTTAATTATTTCGTTTTGCAAGATGGAGAGCGAATTGAAGACATGCACATTCGGTTCACTAACTTGATGAATGAGATCAACGCTCTGGGAAAGACCTTTTCAAATAAAGAGTTGAACAAGAAGATCATTCAGGGTCTACCCAAATAGGAGTGGAAACACATAACCTACACCATCCTACAATCTAAGGATTTCAGCACACAATCTCCTGAGTCACTATTCTCCGATCTGAAGGTAGCTGAAATCGAGATTAAGCGACCTGATATTTCAAAGAAGAAGAAAGAAAGCTCAAAGATGATCGCTTTTAAGGCTTCTGAAAGCTCCAAGAATTCAGAAGAATGGTCTCATGAAGAGTTACTAAAAGCTTTCATTCTTCATGCAGGAAACTCAAGAAGAGGAGACGAAAGGAAGAATGGGAGAAAAGAACGATCTAAACACTACTCAAAGTCCTCCCGTAGCGGCAAAGACTACCGAAAAAGGGAAGTCGCAAAAGACAAAGTTGAAGGATCATCATCTCACAAGAAAGAATACAAGAAGAAAGATGATGATCCGAAATCTTGCTACAATTGCCAGAAAATTGGACACTATCAGCATGATTGTCCAGAACTTAGTGCAAAAGAACGAGTTGAACGAAGAGCTAAATGAGATAAGTTCCTCAAGGAACGAAAAGAGTTTATTGCTGAGAACGACACTACATGCTCATCGTCCTCTGTCACTGAATTTGAAGAAGAAAAGAAGAGTGATGGAGTCTTCAGTGAATCTGACGCTGATGAAGGCTACCTGGCAATGCATGGACAGATTGAACCCGAGTCTGATTCTGCATCAAATCAAGAATTGTGTCTTATGGCAAATGACAAAGTCAAGGTAAACTCTCACTACTCTTCTATTCATTCTTATACACAACACACACTAGAACATAGTTCTGTGTAGATGATTTGGAGCTCCAAGTAGCATATGATGAATTACTCGAAAGTCACAAAAGTCTGGAGAGACTTTTCACAATCCTCAGCAAGAGGAATGAGTCAATGTATGAGAAATTGAAGAACAAGTCAACATACTAACAAGGATCAGCTCATCAAGAAGATGAAAGAAGAACTGAAAGAACAACAGTATCAATCTGAGGCTCTCAAAGCCAAGTTGATGAGTCTCATAGAGGAACTCAAACTAAAGGATCACAAGCTAAAAGAAATCAAGATGAATTATTCCAACCTTCAGCGAAATCATGACAAGTTAATGAAATCAGAACGCAATCGCAAGACATTAACCGACAAATATGATGGTACACAAAAGATGTTTAATGAGATGCTGAAACATCAACGTCATCATGGAAACTGAGAAGGAATTGGATACAATGCGAAGTCCGATTAAAAGGTGTATGATAGAGCTCGGAACGACAACAAAATTACTCGAATGGCTGATCTCAAAGTCAGATTCATCAAGGCCACAAAATAACCTGAACCATCTCTAAAAAGGACAGACAAAGGTAAGGTAAGATGTACGAAGAAAGACAAAGGCAACCTGAGACCAGACCTGAGACTAGAACTGAGACCATAGCTCAGACTTTACGTAACTATCAGTCGACGCCATCAACTCAAAGGACAACAGCTATACGATCAACTCATGCAACACAGAGCACTGCCAAGAAGACCATCAAGAAGGGCAAGAAAATATGAACATTTGAATCTGAGACCATCAAGGTCAGCAGACAAGTTTGGGTTTGAAATAAATAAGTAACCTATTAGGACCTAAACAAAAATAAAGGGTACCTGAACCTGTTTTCTTTGCAGGTGCAGAACATTAAGGGCATTCACCCGACAAGCAATCAATGCTCTAAAGAAAATAGCTTGGTACATGGACAGTGGATGTTCCAAACACATGACTTACATGAAGGACATTCTGACCGACAATGACGAGAAGAATGGATCACAAGTTATCTTTGGAGACAACTCATATGGACAAATCAGAGGATATGGTACACTGGATTTTGGAACCGTTTTAGTACCAAAGGTTTCTTATGTTGAAGGACTTAGTCATAACTTACTATCTGTTAGCCAGTTCTGTGATAACAATCATCAAGTCTTATTTGATGTTGACTATGCTAACGTATTGGACAAGTCTACTGGAAATGTTATGTTATCAGGTTACAGAAAAAGAGATATCTATGTTGCTGATTGGTTAAGTTGTCAACCTGATACCTGTCTAATTGCCAGAAGCAGCTCAGATATAAGTTGGTTGTGGCACAAGACTTGAACTTCAAGGCACTGAACCAACTTGCTCGAAAATCCCTCCTCGAAGGAATGCCGAATGAAGTATTCAACAAGGAAAGAGAATGTGAAGCTTGCCTCAAAGTAAAACAAACAAGATCCACTTGCAAAGACAAGGTAGTTCCCGACACAAGTGGAAATTTTGAATTACTACACATGGATTTGTTTGGACAAGTTAATCCTACAGTTTTCGAGGAACCAAATACACTATGGTGGTAGTAGATGACTATTCAAGATATACTTGGGATGTCAGACTCTTCTTGGTCGTTGCAGCTCTTTAGAAATTCAAGGTTTATCAAATGGTCATCAAGTGTGACTTTATTAATGGAGATCTTAAGGAAGAAGTATACGTCGATCAACCCCCGGGATTCATTAAGGGTGATCATGTTTATCGTTTGAAGAAAGCTCTCTATGGTCTGAAATAGGCTCCTCAAGCCTGGTATGATACTCTATCAGTTTATCTTCTAACCAAGGGATTCTGAAGGGAACAGTTGATCAGACTTTATTTTGACTAATCAAGGATAATCATATTCTATCGATTCAAATCTATGTGGACAATACTATATTTGGATCTATGAATGATGATCTCTGTAAGGAATTCAAATCAATGATGACAAGCAAGTTCAAAATGTCCATGATGGGTGAAATGAACTATTTTCTTGGACTTAAAGTCAAGCAATCTGCTGACATGATATTTATTAATCAGACCAAATATGCAAGGGACTTAATTGCCAAGTTCGGACTAATAAACAACAACTCAGTTCGGATACTTATGAATACTAGAATAGATACAGTATTGGTTTTCTCCTCTATCTTACGGCAAGCCGAGCTGACATTATGTTTGTAATAGGGTCTGTGCCCGTTATCAGGCTAACCCCAAACTGAGTCACATGGAAGCTGCCAAACAGATCATTCGTTACATCAAGGGAACCGTTAATCTTGGTCTTTGGTATCCTTCAGATGAGAATTTGGAACTAACTGGATATTCTGATGCAGATCTTGCAAGCTGCAAGATTGATCCGAAGTCTACTTCTGGAACTTGTCAGTTCCTAGACAACAAGCTGATCTCCTGGTTTTAAAAGAAGCAAAACTCTATGGCAACATCAACTACTGACGCTGAATATATGGCTGCTGGAAGCTACTGCTCACAAATCTTATAGTTAAAGCAACAATTGTGTGATTATCAAGTTATCACTGATAATGTTACTATTTTTTTGTGACAGTTCCAGGGCCATATCTGTAGGGATATGAGTCAGTGGTCTTGTAGATCATTGTTAGGGGGTACATAGAACTTGACTCAGTAGATGAGTAAGAACTTGGGTCAGTAGTTAATGTAACTATAGGGACGATATTGTAATATTTGTTATGGGGGAAATTGTAGTAATACTGAATTATATTGCTATAGAATTGAAGATCCCAAAACCCCATCCTGACCCCTGTGTGTGTTTGAACCGTTATGATGTAATAGGCTAAACTTGCTTGATCGTTATAGATTATTTTTCTTCAAGTCTTGTAAGGGGTATATTGTTGGACTAAACTTCAGTAGAGAAATTAAAGTTCCAGAACCCAAAGTCATCGGTTCAGTAGAGCTCTGTAGTCTTTGGAGTCATTTGCTGACAGCACTCAGTAGAAGATTCTGATCAGCAGACTTTGGTAGAAGACTCAGTATGATCCTTTGATCTACTAATTGAGTGAAGAGCTATGTTGCTGCCTTCAAGTCAAAAGCTGACTACATTCAATAGAAGTTCTTTTTCAGCCGACTCGGATGAAGACTCAGTACGATCAGCCTTTGATCTACTGAAAAGCAGTACTCAGTTGCAAAACGCACAAGGAAAAGCGACTGCCTAATCCTTATCAGTCGAATGTCAGCAGAGAACATTCAGTATACGAGGTTCAGAGAGTCAACTCAGGAAGAAGACTGATGTCTAACAAGTCTCACCTATCGCAAACCTCGACCAATAAGAAGCAAGCCAAGCTTACCATCTCTGACACAACAGCTGCTCTCATGCACAGAATGCCAACCACTCTACGACGATAGTTTGAAAATATATGGTCATTTTTCTTGGAGTTTTATGACACGTGGCATCGTCCTCACCAACGGATACATGCCTGGGTCACAACTATAAATAGAGAAGAGTCTCCAAGCTCAACGCACGAGACATCTATTGGGATTTCGTATACTGGAAGCAAATTTTATTCTTGTATACAATGTGTTTTGTGTTTTGCCCCTACCACTATTTTATTCTCCTATCTGATAAATATATATTTGCACATGTAATCCTTTATCTTGTACAAAAGTTAGATTTGTGTAGTTGTGTCGGGTATCACAGAAGACAAGACAAATTGGTTGAACTGACAAGATATAAACAGCTATCACAGCTGAGACAACTTCAGGATAAGTTGTCGGTTTAAGCTGCAGTTTAGATAAGAAGTGGCTTGTCTTAGCTGCTTGTCTTTACCGGTACACTGAAGGTGGTGTATTGATGGATCACAGTGAGATATGTTCTACTAACTGACTTTAGTGGAGAACCAAGATCTCGGTGACTTAGCTGATCTTAAGCTTGGTAAGACTTCAGCTGAGTGCATTTGGCTATCTATCACTTTGACCTACTATGGTGAACGTCATCGCGGCCGGATCTACGTATCTTGGGTGTTAGTAGTTATTTGTGGCTCAGGCTGGTTGTCTGTATCTTGCAACCGTAACCTAGTAAAAGGGGTTGATAATATCCCCTGAGTAACTCGAAAGGATTAGCACACTAAACCTGGCCGGTTGATTAAGTTCAGGTGTGTTTACAAGGTCGAGTGGTACTACTCAGGAATATAAGATGTTAATTAATTTAAGCTGTCAATGAGGTTAATTAATTACCGGATATTTCTATCTTACATACGGAGATCGATTAAGTCTAAAATACAAGCCCTTGCTCAATTTGGGATAAAGGGGTAAGTCAGTACGGATTCTCTAGTGGAATCAATCTGTGTTTATTAATTAATTTTGCTCTGGGCTGAGCATAGATAATTAATTAATTTGAGGCCTAGCTTTATTTCTTGTATTAGATCCCTGATCTGGCCCAATTAGTTGTCTAGTTATTTATTGTCTCTCAGAAATCATTATTAATAGATTAATATAATTTTTTACATTCTTTAATAATGTTATTTATCTGGAATTAATTGGCTAGGCCAATTAATTGATAAATATTAGTAGCCCAGTGGATTAATTAATTAAATTATGGGCTAATTATGTGGAAGCCCATTAGGAATAAATTAAATTAATGGGCTACAAATATATTAATATTATATTGGTTTTTGAAGCCTATATATATATTAGTATTATGTTCATAAATAGAACACACACATATAATTACTCACGCACGCACACGTTTGTGGGGAGAGACAGAAATCTTATTTTCTCCAGTTCTCTGACCACCCAGAGGGGGAAAAAGGCCGGGACACAAATCAGAAGATCTGACACACGAGCAACAATAAGAGCTGCAACAACATACGAAGGAGGAAGGTATCGTTCTTAACCTAATATTTCCTTCAATTGGTATCAGAGCCTGGTTTAGGCTCTGATTGTTGCTGTTAGGAGCATGATTAAGATTCAATTCTGTCGTTATCGGGTTAATTTTTGTGTTTAGGGCGGCCTGCGAGCCACTGTTTTGACCCCGTTGTAACGTTTTTCTCGTGAGAGAATCCACGAGTAGATCATAAGACCTATATATTATGTGATTGTACTGTTTTTGTACTATAATTGGTCCGGGATGCATGAAAATCGAGGCGCGACGGCGCAAAAGTATGGAAAAGGGCGAAACCCTAGTTTCTGGCAGAACACGACCGTCGTCTTCAAGAGGTGCGTGGGGGCGCGTGCCAACTTATGTTTCCGATCCGTTCAGCTAGTTTTGTTCATGTTTTCGTTAGCTTTCTCTGCATAGGTCGCATGACCCATTCCAATTTCTTGTTTGTCCGGAATAGCGTCGGAATGGAGAAGTGGTCGTGCTGTCCAGAAATCCCCATCTTGCGGCAGCAATTTCCGGCGTATCCGGTGTCCGATCGACGATCAGCTTGAACCTATGGAATCGTCGTCTTACGAGCTTCACGTCGATAGGTCGTAAGGGATCATCCGATCCCTAATGCAATCATAATAGACGTCTGAAGTTGGCTACTCGTTATGAATTCGTTCCGGCGAATTGTTTGAAATTCGGGAAATTGAGGAACTAATCTCGGACGGAATCCGTTACGCGGTGTTCGTGAGTGTTCTATTTACATTTCCCCTCTATCAATTGATCGAATTGCAGCTCGGAAAGGGTGAATTCGATTGGCGGCGTGGCGGCGGCGGGAGGCGCGTTTTTGCGCTTTTGCAGATTGCGGTGGCGACTCCAGGCGGCCGTTATTCACAACCCAAGACATCTGGAGGGGATGAGTCCGTCGTGGATGGCTAAACGTGGCGGCGGGAGGTGGCGCGAGCCGCGCGCAGGCGGAGGCCCGACGCGCGCGCTAGCTGCGGCTCCGGCGCCAAACGGCGGGCCTACCGGCGGAGGAAGCCGGCGGTTCCTAGCTCGCCGTGGCTGGGCGACCACCACTACGTCGGCCGTCGGCCGAGAACCGGCCTACAGCGGCGGCGGAAGTTGAACCAGCGGCGGCGGTTTTTTGTGTTGTTGAAGATGATGTTGACGTGGCGCTGACGTGGCGCGCCATGTCAGCCCCTGTTGTTCGGGTTGTACACGTGTCTGCCACGTGGCAGACCCCCTGATGACGTGGCACGATGCAGTTTTCGATGCAGTTTCCAGATTCGAAGATTTTGAAGATCGAAGAGCTGTATTTTGATCGGGCTATGTAATAGTTAGGAATTACGTGTTTTAAAGCCCGATAACGACGTTTTAAATTTCCTATTTACGCATTTATTTATTATTATGCTTTAGAATGCGATTATGTGATTAATTGTGCTTAGAAAAGTATGTAAATATGATTTATGCCGTTATTAAGCATGTTTTAAATTTCGCGAGCACGTTTTATTATGTGCGTTTAGAAATTGCATGCTTTAGGAATTATGTGATGATGCATGATTCATAACAAACCTTTTCAATAAAAAGACTAAGCAATTTTAAATTAAATGTTTAATTAGATTTCATTAATTTAGATATTAAACACTTAATCGGACCTCCATTAATTGGACTCTACACTAAAGTAGTAAGATTATGTGAGTTAACGTCCACCTGCGTGGCTTGCTTGCATTTTTGAGCTACCAGTTTTGTGATATGTGTTTTCCAAAACAATATTTGATTATTATTGAGTAGTGGGAGTGAAGCCGTAAACTTCCACCTGCGTGGCTTGCGTGCCTAGTTGTTGGTCACGAGTGTACGGTCAGGTGTAGAGGGGGGGGTGAATACACCTGACTCGATTTCTCAATTTCGAACTTGAACAGTCCTATTCAGGATTGTGTCCGCTGCAACAGATTCAAGGGACCGGACAAGCGTTTCGAATCGAGTTAAAGGCTAAAAGAGTACTGACTCAGCTGAGATTTGCTAACTGACTAGGTCAGAATTCAGTATCGTTCAGTGAGAGTTCAGTGTGCGGAATTGTGTAGGCCCAAATCAATTTTTGTGAGAAAAACGTTTTAAGTCTCAGTTTTAGTAGATTTAAAAGTTCAGTATGCTGAGACAATTGATTGATTTAAATATGATGTTCAATATGAATAGTAAAATCAATGCAACAGTTAAGAAAGCAGTAAGAGACACAGGATTTTTAAAGTGGTTCGGATATCGCTCAAATCCTACGTCCACTGTCCCGAATGATCAGGAGGCTATTTATTATCATGAGTTAGTCTCAGTCAGCTTGCACACTGGGCAAAGCCGCGTCTTGGTTTTTATACTGATCCAAGTCTCAGTTTACAACACTATCAAACTTAAAGTGTTTGACAAACTTCTCCAACGATGGAAGGAGTCCTTATACAATAAGGATTGGGTTCAAATGTGAACTCCTTCGTCTAAGCTATGGATATAACAAGTGAGCTTAGGGTTAGAGGGATAAGGAACGAGAATGTAGCTATCTAGAGCGACGAACAGCTGAGGGTTTAGCTATAGGTTCGTGTCGGTCCGCTTGGATACTAGAAGCTTATGTCGGTTCAGCTTGGTTCCTTTTGAGCTGGATGTAGTCTTTCGCCGGAGATAACTCGGTTGTTTCTTGCGGAGGACTTAGTCGTTAATTTCGCTCGTTTGAATACTTTCTCGTGTTCTAGGCGCGCATTCTCTCATGTTTCAAATCTTGAATGATCCCTCTATTTATAGAGCAGAGATTGAAATAGATCCGTTGGAGACGATCTTCTTCTCTCTCTCTCTTTTTGGTAGCAAACGGCTCTTTTGGTGTAGGTAACAGTGTACTTTCCCACCTTTTTAGGTAAAAGGTTGACTGCAGCTTTAGCAGGTGAGAAGACACGTGTATGTTTGTCATTCGTTGAGGTGAATGAAGTGGTTGAGACAAAGACAAACTTCGAGACAGGCACCAAGCCGACTTCTCTCTTCCTCGTACATGACAATGTTGATTGTCTTTTAAAAGATTCTCACAAATCCCGAAGACTATTTGCCGTTCTTGAGTCCGACCTTGTATTCGATAGATAGGCTGCCGAGATAAGTCTACGAAGATCAGCTCCGAGTTCGATGAACTACTCCTGCCGAGTTCGGTTCAACCGACTCTCTCGCATATCGCTCTCTTGAGTCCAATATCATCGAGTCTTTCGGATATCTTTGCTCTCGCCGAGTCCAAGATCACCGAGTCTTCGTACCGGTGCCGAGGCAAATAAGCTGCCGAGCGCCTTGACCAGAGCAGAGTGTCTACTGAGTCTGAAACCTCAGAGACAAATACAAATACAAACGAATGGTTCACCAATCAGATAGGGTTTTGGGATCTTCAAATCTTCTCAACAGTTCAGAGCACGAGGCTACTGAGCATGATTCAGTATGGAAGATAAGAGTCATTTCCCACAAGTATGGTCATGCTGAGGATTGAATCATCACCCAACAATTTCCCCCTATTTGATGATGCCAAAACCTATCATCTATGTCCTATCAACTATGCTAAACACTAACTTACTCAGGAACAGAGCTCCTTACAAATATTACAAGTAGGATCAGTGGAGTTGTCTGGTAAGTGCTAGACTACTGAGGGAGACAGGGCAGAACAATTTCCCCCTTTACAATAATTTCCCCCATGCAACAATTTCCCTTAAGAGAAATAATAACTCTCCGAAAGTCTAGTCTATCAGAGATCTAACCGAGCAAAAACTGACAAGTAAATAATCAACGTGTGTGTGTCAGTAATCACTTCAGTGATTCTGAGTGTTAAAGCATAAAGCAAACACGGCTATTAAACAACAAGTAGTTGTCAGAGCCAAAAGAAGATTTGTATATATATAATACACGATTCGAGACATTACAAATCTTGCTAAGCTAAAAGAAGAACTAAGAGGGAGAACCCTTAAACTGCTGAATCCTATTCATGAAACCTTGGGATTTATCTTCAGGCAGTGGAACTCCATACATTCTGAAACGTGTTCTTCCTCGGCTTCGATATTCGGCGAAGTCTGCTGGATCATCTTGTTCTAGTCCTCTGTTCAACGCAGCATTCTTCACTTCTTGTTCAATCATTCCGAGATGTACTGTGTCGTCTTGTCTTTTGGGTGGAGGAATGATCCTTGCTTCAGGAACGCTGACTACTACCCCTTCAGTTACTGCTCTGTGCATATATGGGTAAAGATCAGGTTCAGTAATGGTCATCCACTCGACATAGGCATCAGCCTTAGACATTTCGAAGCCGAATCGCCAGAAATAATTTCTCTTGATAAACTCTATCTTGGCCGATTCCCATCTCTGATTGAACTGAATAGGCATCCATTCGTCTGATCTTTGCCATCTATGTGTTTTCAGATCGTTTGGCTTCCTAAACCTTCTGTATCGATAAGGAATGTCAGCTTTCGAAGGAACTCTCAGCCTGCCTCTTGTTCAAGATCGCTTCCCGAGTGCCTCAAGGTCCGCCAAATGTATCCTCCGTCTCGGCGGCCTCTATCCGTCTAGCTTCCTCTCCTCTCGTAGAGATATCTATCCATCTCGAGCAAAGATTTCTTCAATTTACGCATCTTGCTCTTGAGGCTTCGAGGAGCTTGTTCGATTCACGGGGGTACTAGATCTAGATTTGGATGTACCCCGCCTTTCGGTATTCTTCTGCTGCTTGCTCCTTTTCTTTTTCTCTGTCCTCTTCATCCGTTATGATGAGCTTTCTCGGAGGCGATCCTAGCGGTTCTCTTTCCTCCTCCCGGATGGAGCTTTAGTCTTTCCTTTGGCGAGGCTTAGACTTTGGCTTGTTAGGCGCTCCGGATTCTCGCAATTTCTCCGGCCGCCTTCTCATCCGCAACTATTTGGGCTTCCTCCTCGCCAGATATGTATCTTAATCTCTTTCTTTGGAGGGGTTGGAATTTTAAGCTTCGTTTGCCCTTGCCTTCTTGAACCGGTGGTGGAATGGGAGCTTCTTCTTCTTCCGAGTCCTCCACCGCCCTGTTCAGCGTACTCAGCAACCTCCTTAATAATGTCTTTGGGAGTCCGGGTTGCTGCGAGTAGTCTGCTGGGGTCTCGAGCCACTTGGGCCGGTTTCGACCGTGCTCGCAGCCGAAACACCCCCGGGCCTCACCCTTCTGAGACTGAGTTTGAGTCAGCTTCTCAGTACTCTTCTTTCCTTCCCTTTTTCCTTCACTTTCCCCCTTTTTGGCATCATCAATGAGCACCGGGGTAGGGATTAGGACTGACTTCTTCAGACTTTTGTAGGAGGTTGACAGCTCATCAAGACGATCGTGGAGCTTAGTCAGAGCCTCATGCAACTCGTTCCTCTCTATGGTAAGGTGTTCCTTGTACTGCTTGTGAGAGAGGCCAGCTCCTTCCTTGAAGTCTTTCAGCTTCTCAGTGATCTTGTCTTCCAAGGCCAATTAGATATTCTCAAGTCTTTGTTCAGTGGCCTCGGATTGTTCAGTGATAGCGTCAGTATGAGCCAGTTTAGAGGCCAAAAATTCATCTAGTAGCTTGGCTTGGCTCTCTCGAAAGATCTTGAGCCGAGCTTCGAATTTGACTTGTCGGCTTGAGCCAACGCTTCGAAATAAGCGCGGAAATATCGGGGCGGCCGATGAAGAGACGAAAGACTTCACCCCGAATTTCTTTGGTCGTGGCTTGAGCAGTCTGCTTCCATGTCCTATGGATAGCCTTCGCAAGATCTCGATTTTTGATTCCTTGGGCAGTTAAGGCTTTGGCCACTGATCGAGATCGCTTTGCGGTCTGGCTGGGCGCTGCTTCGAAAGTCGACTGCAGCAAGAGCTGAGCGGGCTCTGCGAGGACGAAGCACCAGCCTTGGACTTCTCGGGACCAAGGATACCGAGAGGTGGGGGCGGTTTCGGTATGGGTATCCTTGTCCCGTGGATGTCCCTCATCGGGCTTTCCGGGGCTCGAATCACCGGGTGGGTCGTCATGGTCCGACCCATCTCGAGGTCTTTGGGCCGGAGGCGTGCTTGCCGATCATGAATCATGGCCGGCATGGCAGCCCTCGGATTGTCCATTGAGCTGAGGTCTTCGGGCTCGAATAGCCTATCTCCTCTCTCGGTCTCAATTCCTCTTCATGCAGCGCCGACGGGAGTAGTGGAGGACGAGGCGCGTAGACGAGGCCACTCCCGATGTCGCAGCAACATGTGGAGCCTTGCTTTGTTTTGGCGATGAGCAACAAGTCCCGAGTAGTCGGCAAGCTCCGGAACTAGTTGTAGAATTTCTCGGGATGCTCTGGATATAATCACCGAAGCTTCCATCCCGATTGATTCACCTTCGGATGCGGTCTCGAGACTCCAAGTCTATGTGTGAAGTCTCGCTCTTCGGTTGGAGGGACCGAGCCGAGTGGAGGGACGAAAGGGGGGTCGTCTAGGCGCCGAATATCTGCGCTCGAGCTGCGGAAGCATCCCCTTGGTCCCTTTCGGTGGAAACAATCTTTTCCACCGACCGAGTCTTCTCGGAAGACTCGGACTCATCAACCAGTGCATGGGCCGAGTAGTCTTCTCGGGAGCCCCTTCGGCGGGCACTTGTGGAACCTCCTCGAGGCCGGCACCTCAACGGCTTTCTTCGGTTTCTTTGCCGGTGCCTTAGGAGTTTTAGCGGGAGGAGTTCTTTTCTTTGTAGGCGTAGCCTGCTGAGACTTTGATTTTGGAGAGACTGTTGAGGGTCCTGACCCGATCTGCTGAAGCGCTGCTGTCTTGTTGTGAAATCTGACCTTCTTCACATTGAAGTACTCCTTGTCACTGTAGGTGATAGGCTCAGATCCACATAAATCTTCGATCATGATGGACAGTTTGAGTCCATACGGCAATTTGCCCTTTGCGCTCGGCCGTGTTCGATGCTTTGTCGAACTTAGCAGCCTGAGCCATGAATTCTCGGAGAAAGAACTCCGTCCAATTTATCTGGGCTCGGTCGTATATGGCCATCATTATCTGAATCTTAGGCCTCGACACCTGGTCAAACGACCCTGCTTGGCTTGTCAGTAGCTGCGTCACTATATAGGCAAGTGCCCTGAACTGAGGCAACATGCTGTTCTTCGGAAAGGCAGCTCTGAATGTAGTGGGCTTTCCACAGAAGACGGTAAGGTATTCATCAACTTGGTCGTCTCTGTACCCGACTGTACTGGTTCCTTCGGAGGGCAGATCAAAACTCCGCTTCAAGGCATCCTTGATGGACATTTGCTTCAGCTCCATAGTGGCGTTTTGGATAGAATGGGCAACGAATCTCGCCACTATATCTCCAGACACTGCGTCTGAATTCAAATACAGCTCTGCAACCTGTCTCGGGAGGAAGAACGAAGGCCTCCTAGACAGAAATTTCTCCAGCCCTGACTCGCGCAGAGCTGAGAAGATCTCATCCATATACTCCAGATCGCATGAATAGAAATCCATGGTGGGTTCAAACCACACGCGATCCTTCTCCAGAATGTTCTGCATATCCGCTGGAGATATCATAGAGATATTGGTTTCCGCCATTGTACCTGTGACAAGAAATGAATCAGTACTATTTTTGGATAGAACAGTGCTGTGCAATGTGATACTGAAACATATAACAAATACATTAACAAATATAAGCATACCAATGGATAAAATTCGAGATAAGATTGAGAGTGTAATAGCAAGTAAGGATTGCGAATGCAGATCTCGGATTTTTCGGAATTTGAAAGTTATGAAGTATGCTAATGGCGGTTCTTAAGATTTGATCGAATATATATCAACTATGAAGGTGAACGGTTTTCGATCGAAGGCTGAATGTAAACTTGCTTTATGATATGGACGGTTAAGATTAGAAGTTAAAACAATAGGCAATGATCACAAGAGGCACCTAAGTCAAAGCCAGTTGTAAAATAGCCTAAGTAGTAACTGTGAAAAGACATGCATTAAATGCGTGCAGAGTTCAGCAAACTTATGTATGGAATGTCGTGCAATAAATGTGAGTCGTTAATAATAAAGACAAACCAAAAGATATTAATGTCATGCTGAATCTTTGCCATAAATGCAAAGTACTGTTGTATTAAATTACTACTGAGTAGAGATACGCAAACCTGTCAGCTGAACATAGTAGTCAGCTGATACCTCGTGTAGATGGTTTTCTGAATCTCTATGTACTGAACTTACTCAGTACTGAGAGTGATCATTCCCCCTCACTGGAATGTTCCTCTCCTGAAACCTTATTACTGACTGGGGTCAGTAGGATCCAGCAGACCTAGCTCTACTGAAAGTTCTCTGAATCTGGATTCAACTAGAGGCTTGGTCAGTATATCAGCCCTTTGTTTGTCAGTATGGATCTTTTCCATTCTGATATCCTTCTTTTCGACATGGTCACGAATGAAGTGATGTCTGATGTCCACGTGCTTGCATCTTGTGTGAAGAACAGGATTCTGAGTGATTGCAATAGCACCGGTGCATGTCGCAGTAAAATCGGCACTTCATTCCGAATGACGTCATAGTCTCTCAGCCTTGTCTCGGCCCAAAGGATCCGGGCGCAACAACTTCCGGCGGCCGGTATTCGGCTTCGGTAGTCGACGTGGCCACTGAGTGCTATTTCTTTGAAAACCATGAGATCAGCTTGCTGCCAAGGAACTGACATGTTCCTGAAGTTGATTTTCGGTCGATTCTACATCCTGCATAGTCAGCATCAGAATAACCAGTTAGTTCAATACCATAAACCCATGTCAGGTGCTCCTCGTAGATAGCGGAGAATCTTCTTTGCTGAGTCCATATGACTCTGCTTGGGATTCGCCTGAAATCGAGCACAGACACCTACAGCATAAGTTATGTCAGGACGAGTAGCTGTTAGATATAATAAAGAACCAATTATAGCACGGTATTCAGTTTGGTCTACTGATACTCCCTCTTTATCAAGATCTATCTTCATATTCGTGTTCATCGGGATCTTGATAGGTTTGCCGGATGTGCAGCCGAATCTTTTGATGAGGTCTCGAGTGTATTTGCCTTGGTTGATGAACGTTCCCTTTTCGGATTGCTTGACTTGAAAACCAAGGAAGTAGTTCATTTCACCCATCATCGACATCTCGAACTTATCCTTCATCATCTTTTCAAATTGCTGACACATGATGACATTCTTCGAACCGAAGATAATGTCATCCACGTAGATCTGCACAAGTAATAAGTCTTCTTCCAGTCGAATGCTGAATAGAGTGCGGTCTACTGTGCCTTTCTGAAAACCTTTCTGAAGAAGAAACTCAGACAGGGTATCGTACCAAGCCCTGGGTGCTTGTTTTAACCCGTACTGAGCCTTTCTGAGTCTATATACTTGATGTCCCTGCTGAAAGCCGGGCGGTTGTTCCACATAGACTTCTTCTTTCAGCACGCCATTCAGGAACGCAGACTTCACATCCATTTGATAAACTCTGAATCTTTGATGTGTTGCGTAGGCTATGAATAGTCTAATTGCCTCCAATCTTGCAACTGGAGCGAACGTCTCATCGAAATCTATCCCTTCGGCTTGACAGTAGCCTTTAGCCACGAGTCTTGCTTTGTTCCTTACTATAACGTTGTTTTCATCTCGCTTGTTTTTGAAGACCCATTTGGTTCCTATGACATGTTGATGCTGGGGTCTGTCTACAAGCTCCCATACTTCGTTTCTCGTGAACCGATTCAGCTCTTCTCGCATAGCAATGATCCAATCGAATCTTTAAGTGCATCCTCAATATTCTCGAGGCTCTTCGATAGACAAGAAGCGGGGAAAATAATGCGCTTTCTCCTTGACAGAATCCGGATCTTGTCTTGACATGTGCTGAAGGATCTCCAATTATAAGATCGAGCGGTGTGAGCATCTAGCCACGATCTACGATGTTTTAACTCTTCATCCGAAATTTGTTCAACACGGATAGTAGGTGAGTTAGGCATTTCAGGTTGTACTATTCCGAGATTGAAGTAATTCAAGAACAAGAGTATGATCTACCGAGTCACCAGTGTTCAGGGGCATTCAGCTCAGGGAACATTACTAGACGTTCCCCCCCGAGTTGTTATTCTCGGTAGTGTTGATCTCGATTACCTCTACGGTTTCCTCATCGACTCGAGTTACACCGGGATTGATTCCGTTCGGGAGAATCAATCTGCTCGGCTACTTGCTCACCGGTTGAGATTCGATAGATTTGTCTTCGGTTTCTTCCTCCGAATCATCATCCCAACATAGCCGGATCTTTTCGCATTTGTCTTTTAAGCTTAGATCCCGTAGGCCGCTTCCTGATGTCCTCGGATTCGGAATTTGAGTTATTGCTCCCGTCTTCGTAGCAAACTCGTTAAAGACAACATGAGGGCTCTCCTCCACGCAAAGAGTCCGATAGTTGAATACTCGAAAGCTTTGCTTGACCCGAGAGTATCCTAAGAATACTCCCTGATCTGACTTGCTATCAAAAGTCTTCACTGATCTTTCCCATTATTGTGGATAAAGCATGAACAACCAAAAATATGGAAATAAGATAGAGAAGGCTTCCTGTCGTTCCATAGTTCATATGGTGTTCTCTTATGCTGGTTTTTCAGGTAGAGATCTATTCGGAGTATAACATGCGGTATCGGTAGCTTCTGCCCGGAATTTGGTTGGGAGTCCTGAGTCTGCGAGTAGAGTCCTAGCTGCCTCTTTTAGAGTTCTGTTCTTTCGCTCAGCAACTCCATTCTGCTGAGGTGTGCGTGCAGCTGAAGTCTCATGCTCTATTCCTTCTGCTTTGCAGAACTCCTTTACCATGGAATTAAGGAACTCAATTCCTCTGTCTGAACGTATTTTTCTAATCTTGGTGTTCTTTTCGACACTGAGCTTTTTCAGAAGCGTTGGTAACTCTATTTTGACGTCAGACTTGTTGGCAATGAATATGACCCATGTGTAGCGCGAGTAGTCATCTATGACCACTAATGCATATTTTCTACCGTTGAAGGATTCCACCCGTGGAAGGCGATGGAACTGGAGGATTTTGATTCCTTGTTTGCTTTCCCTTCAGACATGCTTCACACTGAGTGTCTTTGCTGAATACTTCATTCGGCAGTCCCCTTGCTAGAGTGTTTCTTGCAAGCTTGTTGAGCGTCTTAAAGTTGAGATGGCTGAGTCTTCTGTGCCATAGCCACCCCATGCGGTTGTCATTCTTCGCCAATAAGCAAGCTTCGGGGTTGATCGAGTTCCGATCGGCCACATATATGTTCTTTCTGCGCGAACCCGATAACACTTGTTTTCCCCGTGGATTTATCAATAACATCACGTAAAACCAACGTAAAAAATCACTCTATTTGAGTTATCACAAAATTGACTAACGAGAGAAGATTATGTTTGAAGTCCTTCAACATATGATACTCTTGGAACTTTGGCGGTTCCTATACCGAGTGTCCCATATCCTCTCGTGTAGCCTTTGGCATTATCTCCAAACTCAATTCTGGGTCCTTCTTCAGTGATATAATTCTTGAGCAGACTCCTTTGGTATGTCATGTGTCTTGAGCATCCGCTGTCCACATACCATGGGTCTTTACGCACTCCGCAAAACGTAATTATATTCGGGTACCCTTTATTTTTGATTTTAGGTCCTTAGATGTTAGTTTTCATAACCCAAATCTGTCTAACAACCCCGGTGGTTTCAGACATCTTCTTTCCACTAGAGTCAACATATCCGACCACCTGGATCGGTCAAAGGTGCCTTCGAGGCTTCCGAGGTTCCGGAGTCCCGATCTTCCGAAGTTGGGGGATTGCTGCCTTTGGCCTTCTGTGGGCTTTCCCTTTTTTCCGACATTTGGAGCCTCTTCTTGACTATAGGTTCATAATAGTATGACCCATACTGAGCTGGATGTGTCAGCTTTGGAGGTCCATACTGATCTGCCAATTTTAATTTGCTGGTTCCCCCTTGACTGTGCTGGGGTTTCTTGGCACTGATCTTCTTGTCAGAATGCTGACGTGTGGGATGAGGTGCTTTCATCTTCTGTTTGTTCTTTGCTAGGGGGTTCAGTATATTTGCGTTCATAGTCTCCCCTCGAACAAATTTATCAGCAAGCCGTACTTCTGAGTGTACTGGGGCAGATGTGGAAGCTCCCTGGCTGAATCTAAGTCCTTCCTTGCAGTGCTTTGGCTTATTGCATGCTAGCATAGCCTCTAATTTCTTTTCAGCACCCATGTACCTCTCAGTCATCAGGCTCCTCCAGACATCATCACTCTTCTTCAGTGTGTCGTGCTCGGTCTGAAGTCCTGACATTTCTTGCTTCAGCAGACTTAGTTCAGTATCTTTCTGAGTCAACTCATTGGTCAAAACTGAAATCCGATCTTCTTGATGCTGAGACTTGGCCATCAGAGAGTTTATTTCCTCCCTGAGTCTCAACACAAGTCCTTCGGCCTCAGTAGCAGCCTGACTCTCCTGAGAAAGTTTCTGATTCTCTACTTTCAGGGTATCCAACTCCTGAAGAGTCTTGCTGAGCTGCAGACTCATCTGAATTTGTTCGTCGAGCAGTTCTTCGTATGCGGTTGCGACGTCCAAATTCTCATCTGCACCTGAAATAGTGTCGTGTGTGCAGTGTGAAGAGAAGTTAAGTGGTTCATGAGAATTTACCTCATCTTCTTCGCTTGCCATCATGCACTTTTCAGCTGATTCCTCAGCTTCAAGCTCTAAGGCCAAGAAAGCTGCTTCATCGTCCGATGAATCCATAAAGGAGTCGACCTCTTCTGAGTCGTCTGAGATTTCACCAGCTATGTAGGATTGTCTTTTCTGGGCGAATTTCTCTCTCCTTGCCTTACGTGCTGCGCGTTCGGCACTACTGAGCTCAGGACAATCATACTGATAATGTCCCGGCTTCTTGCAGTTGTAACAAGCGATGACTCTTTCTTCTTTGCTTTCGCTATTCTTTGATGGTTCTGAGTCATCTTTCTTTCTGCATTCAGAAGATTGTGAGTCAGGAGTGTGTTTCGACATATAATTTGACTTACCTTTCGTTTCCCGATAGGCTTTAGTCACTTTTCTGCGTCGCTCCTTCTCCTTCTGATACTTTACAGCGAGCAGTGCATACTTCTGAGCGAGACTTCCTTCTTGTAGATCATTGAGTGAAGGTTCAGTCTTACTCGTCGTTTTGCTCGTTGCTGGAGATGCTGTGCTGACTGATGCTTTGAAAGCATGGTCGATTTTTGTGTCAGCTTCAGCTCTCTGCTTTCTTTGAGGTCTGTCGAACTCAAACTCCTCTCGCCCTGTAGTTACGAAAAGATATGGTCAGGAGACACAACATCTAAGTCAGAATGTTGCAATAGAGTGGCAAAAGGTGTCCAGTGTCCGTCCGGCAGTGCCCTCAGAATCTTCAGATTCATCTCTCGGTTGCTGAATGTCTTTCCCAGCCCATTGATAGAGTTCATCAGATTGGTAAATCTGACGTTCAGATCTTCGATTTTGTCACCAGGCATGAGAGACAAGCTTTCCAGCTTTTGGAGTTCCAGCGCTAATTTGTTGGCTTTAATCTTCTGAGTCCCTCGACTCAGTAGCGCAAGAGCATCCCAGAGTTCTTTAGCAGTCTTGCATTCCTGAACCCTGCCAAGATAAGAATCACTAAGGGTGGTCAGTATGGCGTTTCTGGCAACACGGTCTAAGTTGTGAAGCTTCTTCTCCTCAGGAGTGAAGAGACTTCTGTCTTTGGGAATCTTCTTCCCGGTCACCATTCCTCCTCCTTGAGCTTGGTCCTGAGTCACGACACTATCAATCATAGGAACGATAGGTCCATCTTCAAGCACTTCAGTCATACTGTCATGGAGGGATGTCAGATGTGCTTCCATTCTGACTCGCCATACTCCATAATTCTCCACCGAGAACATGGGTACCATCCTTATACCTGACATATCAGCCATGAAGAATATAGATATGAATGTAGAGTGATATGCAGTGAAAACATTTTCCCTCGGATCCGTTCGAATAGACCAGTCTCAAAGATAACAAGAGTCAAAGAACTCCTGCTCTGATACCAATTGTTGGTCCCGAGTGTACGGTCAGGTGTAGAGGGGGGAGGGTGAATACACCTGACTCGATTTCTCAATTTCAAACTTGAACAGTCCTATTCAGGATGGTGTGCGTGCAGAAATAGTTCGGCGGACCGCATAACCGTTACCGAATCGAGTTAAAGGCTAAAAGAGTACCGACTCGGTCGAGATCTGCTAACTGACTAGGTCAGAATTCAGTATCGTTCAGTGAGAGTTCAGTGTGCGGAATTGTGTAGGCCCAAATCAATTTTTGTGAGAAAAACGTTTTAAGTCTCAGTTTTAGTAGATTTAAAAGTTCAGTATGCTGAGACAGTTGATTGATTTAAATATGATGTTCAGTATGAATAGTAAAATCAATGCAACAGTTAAGAAAGCAGTGAGAGACACAGGATTTTTAAAGTGGTTCGAGATATCGCTCAAATCCTACGTCCACTCGTCCCGAATGATCGGGAGGCTATTTATTATCCTGAGTTAGTCTCAGTCAGCTTGCACACAGGGCAAAGCCGCGTCTTGGTTTTTATACTGATCCAAGTCTCAGTTTACAACACTATCAAACTTAAAGTGTTTGACAAACTTCTCCAACAGTGAAGGAGTCCTTATACAATAAGGATTGGGTTCAAATGTGAACTCCTTCGTCTAAGCTATGGATATAACAAGTGAGCTTAGGGTTAGAGGGATAAGGAACGAGAATGTAGCTATCTAGAGCGACGAACAGCTGAGGGTTTAGCTACAGGTTCGTGTCAGTCGCTTGGATACTAGAAGCTTATGTCGGTTCAGCTTGGTTCCTTTTGAGCTGGATGTAGTCTTTCGCCGGAGATAACTCGGTTGTTTCTTGCGGAGGACTTAGTCGTTAATTTCGCTCGTTTGAATGCTTTCTCGTGTTCTAGGCGCGCATTCTCTCATGTTTCAAATCTTGAATGATCCCTCTATTTATAGAGCAGAGATTGAAATAGATCCGTTGGAGACGATCTTCTTCTCTCTCTCTCTTTTTGGTAGCAAACGGCTCTTTTGGTGTAGGTAACAGTGTACTTTCCCACCTTTTTAGGTAAAAGGTTGACTGCAGCTTTAGCAGGTGAGAAGACACGTGTATGTTTGTCATTCGTTGAGGTGAATGAAGTGGTTGAGACAACACAAACTTCGAGATAGACTGAAGCTGACTTCTCTCTTCCTCGTACATGACAATGCTGATTGTCTTTTAAAAGATTCTGACAGTCCTGAAGACTATCTGCCGTTGCTGAGTCTGACCTTGTATTCAGTAGATAGACTGCTGAGATAAGTCTACTGAAGATCAGCTCTGAGTTCAGTGAACTACTCCTGCTGAGTTCAGTTCAACTGACTCTCTCGCATATCTTTGCTCTCGCCGAGTCCAATATCATTGAGTCTTTCGGTATCTTTGCTCTCGCCGAGTCCAAGATCACCGAGTCTTACATCTTGGTGCTGAGGCAAATAAGCTACTGAGCGCCTTGACCAGAGCAGAGTGTCTACTGAGTCTGAAACCTCAGAGACAAATACAAATACAAACGAATGGTTCACCAATCAGATAGGGTTTTGGGATCTTCAAATCTTCTCAACAGTTCAGAGCACGAGGCTACTGAGCATGATTCAGTATGGAAGATAAGAGTCATTTCCCACAAGTATGGTCATGCTGAGGATTGAATCATCACCCAACACTAGTAAACACGAGTACTCTAGAAGATAATAATTAAATAGGATGGCTAATTAGATCAAATTGAATGCGGCATGGTTCGAGTAAGTATGTTAATTTCGAGAATTTGATTCTATTTTGGTCAAATTAATGGTCAATGCTTAGATGTCACAACAGGTATAATTCACTTCCCTCGAAGTCCCTTCCCGCGTTTTAATAGTGACATGGTCCAGAATATCGAATTATTAATTCCATTCGTCTTAAGAACCTAGACGTGGATTGGAATTAAAGAGCTAGGTAAATAGCTTGGTTTAGGGTTACGCTAGTAAACGTCCACCTGCGTGGCTTGCTAGTGGAATTCCTAGAGCTTCGAGGTTTTTAATATCATTGTTTTTACAAAAGGTTACAATGATTATTAATTACGAATTATGCGTAAATATTAATTTCATACATGCTTTTAAATTACATTTTTCAGATATGTCTGTTCGAAAAAAATTCGAGTTCCTAAACAGTCTCACCAACCAAACCCTAACGGGTTTAACAATTTTAAATAATTTCATAAGGTGGAAGAGATATCTTACCTTCCCAATAAATGCTCTACAAAGTTCCGATAAGAACTTATGTTTTAGGACCGCTATGTCTAAGAACAAGTTTACTATGAGTAAGTTACTCAAATCTTTGTAGCGGTCAAAGAGGTTATAGGAAAGGGAAAGAGTGCTCAAGTCTTGAATATCCCTTGTAGTTCAATGAATCCTCCAAAAAGGCGGAAACCAGAAAAAGAGCAGAAAAGGTGGTCAATTCAAGAAGAGCAGTGGGAGTAGGAAGACGATCCTTACCAGCGACATACGAATGTCAAAGGAGAAAGGAAGATTCTTAAAGAAGTGGTAAGAAAGGACACTGGAAGAGTTATAATCCAGATGTTAAGGCAAAACAGAAAGAGACGCGAGTCGCTCTTGTAACTGAAACTGTTCTGGTTTCCTCTTCTACCCACAAATGGGTAGTAGATTTGGGGGCAACTAATCATGTTTGTTACACCTTGCAAGGTTTCTTGCAGAAAAGGTAATTGAGCAATGCCGAGGTGGTAGTCTCAATGGGCAATGGATCGAACGTTCATGCAATTGCCATTGGAGATTTAAATCTATATTTTGATAGTTCTGTTTTAGTAGTTAAAGAAGTTTAATATGTGCCTGAGTTTAGGCGAAACATTATTTCTGTTTCAAAATTCTGGACCATGGATGGTTATAAATCAAGTTTTGATAGTGAAGTTTCTATCATGAAAGACGGTGATTTTATCTGTGGTGGACCATTAAACGGATCTGTATATACTATTACTTGTAAACCGCGTAGTTTTGTTAATATTGCTTCCTCATCATCAAATCCTAAGAAGAGGAAATAGTCTTCTAAGGTAAACCAAACTTATATGTGGCACTTAAGACTAGGTCACATCAATCTTAATAGGACTCAAAGGTTTGTGGTATATGGATCATTGGAGTCTCTCCAAGTTGAACCATTTCCAACTTGCCAAAACCTGTTTGGAAGGAAAGATGATGACTAGGCCTTTCAAGGCAAAGGGTTATAAAGCCACATAAGTATTAAGTTTGATACATTCTGACTTGTGTGGGTCTATGTCTACACAAGCTCGTGGAGGGTATGAGTACTTCGTCACATTTACTGACGATTACTTGAGGTACAGATATGCTTACCTTCTTCGCCACAAGTTAGATTGCTTCGAAACCTTTAAGGAATTCAAGGCAGAAGTGGAGAAGAAGCTAGGTAAAGAAATCAAAACACTACGATCTGATCGTGGTAGGGAATACCTATCCAACGAGTTTAAGGACTACTTGACAGAATATGGGATTACATCCCTACTGACAGCACCGGGCACGCCTCAGCAGAATGGTGTGTCAGAGAGAGGGAACCGAAGTCTCTTACAGATGGTTCGGTCGATGATGAGTTATGCAACTTTGCCAGTTTCCTTTTGGGGATATGCCCTAGAGACTGCAGCATACTTGCAGAACCGTGTGCCTTCTAAGTTGGTACAAAAGATCCCTTTTGAGTTGTGGAGCGGGCACAAACCCAGTATGCACCACTTAAGGATTTGGGGTTATTCTGCTAATGTGCTAAATAGGCAAGCCGATAAATTGGAATCACGTTCAGAAGTGATGTTATTCATAGGGTATCCGAAGGAAACGAAGGGTGGATACTTTTATGATCCTAAAGAACAGAAGATCGTTGTTAGCCCTAATGCTCGGTTCTTAGAAGAGGATTACATTAGTAACCATAAATCTCGAGTCGACATCATCCTTGAGGAATTACAAGGTGGTCGAGTTCCACTTGAACAACCAGTTGTGCAAGATAGTACTCCACGAGTAACTGCACAATCTGTTAACACGGCGCACCGAGACCTGTCGACGTAGTGGGAGGGTGATATTTACACCGATCGGTATATATTCCACCGGGAAGACGTTTGATCATCTCCCGACAGATGAACAAGATACCGTGGATCCCTGGACTTACAACGAAGCAGTGGGAGATGTAGATGCAGATTCCTAGCGAATCGTCATGGACTCAGAATTTAAGTCCATAATTGATATGGATGTATACGAGATCACTGAACTACCTGATGGCTGTAAGGCTATTGGTAGTAAGTGGATATACAAGAGAAAGAGAGGACCGAATGGAGAGATCATGGCATTTAAAGCAAGGCTAGTAGCCAAGGGTTTTACCCAGAAAGAAGGTATCGATTACGAAGAGACCTTCTCGCCTGTAGCAATGATCAAGTCCATTCGGATTCTCCTTGCCATAGCAGCTCACATGAACCTATAGATCTGGCAAATGTATGTCAAAACCGCATTCCTAAACGGTCACCTTGAAAAAAAGGTGGGGACATCTACATGAAACAGCCAAATGGTTATGTGAAGGAGGGCGAAGAGCATCTAGTTTGGAAGCTTAAGAAGTCTATTCATGGACTTAAGCAAGCTTTCCGGTAATGGCACCAGCGTTTTCGACGAGGTAGTCAAATTCTATGGATTTGTATCCTGTCCTAATGAGGTGTGTGTGTCGTATTTGTGTTAACGGATCAGTGGTGTTTTTTGAATTTTACGTAGATGACATCCTTCTCATTGGCAACAATGTTGAAGTGTTATCAGACGTAAAGATGTGGTTATCCGAGCAGTTTCAAATGAAGGACTTAGGTGAAGCTGCTTACATCCTTGGGATCAAGGTTATCCGAGATCGCCAGAAAAGGATGTTAAGCTTGTCACAAGTGTCCTATATTGACACTGTTATTGCTCATTTTAGCATGCAAAAAGCCAAGAGAGGTTCAGTACCTTTCAGGCATGGCATTTTTCTAACCAAGAATCAGTGCCCTAAAACGCCTGAAGAGATAGAAAGTATGAGGCTAGTACCATATGCTTCCGCTGTCGGTAGCCTCATATATGCGATGCTTTGTACGAGAGTAGATATCTCATATGTTGTAGGCATAGTCTCAAGATATCAGTCTAACCCTGGAAAAGAATACTGGACAGCGGTCAAGCATATTCTCAAGTACCTTAAACGGACTAAAGATTATAAGCATGTTTACCAGTAAGACAGTCTAGTGTCTTTGGGTTATACAGAATCGGATTTCTAGGCTGACAGAGACAAGAAGAAGTCTACCTAGGGTTATGTGTTTACCTTGGGAGGTGGAGCCATTTCATGGAGGAGTGCAAAGCAGAAAAGCATTGCGGACTCAACCATGGAAGCAGAGTATGTGGCTGCTTCAGAAGCTTCGAAAAAGGCAGTTTGACTCACGAATTTCCTCCAGGATCTTGATATTGTTCTGAACTTGCCTAAGACTATCACAATTTATTGTGATAACTCGGGTGCAGTAGCAAATTCAAAGGAACCTAGATCTCACAAGGCGTCTAAACACATAGGTAGGAAGTGACACATTATACGAGTATTTATTAAATCAAGGAGACATGGTGATTGACAAAATTTCGAACTAAAGTCAACCTAGCTAATCCTTTCACAAAGAGCTTACCACTCTCGGCTTACGAGAAACATGTTCGTGGCTTAGGAGTGGTAGAGATGCCCCCCACTTAGGACTACAGAAACTTTTGTATAAGTGGGAGAAGATGCAGTGATAGATAGGATAGATAGCTGAGATATAGCTGAGTACTAGTTTGTACCTAGATAGCTGAGTACTACTTTGTACCTAGAACTGACACATTGTATACTAAAAGTTTACTTTAGTATAAGTGGGAGAATTGTTGGGATTTTGTATTATGGAAGCAAATTTTATGCTTGTATACAATGTGTTTTGTGTTTTTTCCCTACCACTATTTTATTCTCCTATCTGATAAATATATATTTGCATATGTAATCCTTTATCTTGTACAAAAGTTAGATTTCTATAGTGTATCGGGTATCACAGAAGACAACACAAATTGGTTGAACTGATAAGATATAAACAGTTATCACAGCTCAGACAACTTCAGGATAAGTTGTCGGTTTAAGCTGTCGTTTAGATAAGAAGTGGCTTGTCTTAGCTGCTTGTCTTTACCGGTACACTAAAGGCGGTGTATTGATGGATCACAGTGAGATGTGTTCTACTAACTGATCTTAGTGGAGAACCAAGATCTCGGTGACTTAGTTGGTCTTAAGCTTGGTAAGACTTCAGCTGAGTGCACTTGGCTATCTATCACTTTGACCTACTATGGTGAACGTCATCGCGACCGGATCTACGTATCTTGGGTGTTAGTAGTTATTTGTGGCTCAGGTTGGTTGTCTGTATCTTGCAACCGTATCCTAGTAAAATGGGTTGATAATATCCCCTGAGGAACTCGAAAGGATTAGTACACTAAACCCGGCCGGTTGATTAAGTTCAGGTGTGTTAATAAGGTCGAGTGGTACTACTCAGGAATATAAGATGTTAATTAATTTAAGTTGTCAATGAGCTTAATTAATTAACGGATATTTCTATCTTAAATACGGAGGTCAATTAAGTCTAAAATACAAGCCCTTTCTCAATTTGGGATAAAGGGATAAGTCAGCACGAATTCTCTAGTGGAATGAATCTGTGTTTATTAATTAATTTTGTTCTGGGCTGAGCATAGATAATTAATTAATTTGAGGCCCAGCTTTATTTCTTGTATGGCCCTGATCTGGCCCAATTAGTTGAGGCCCAGCTTTATTTTTTACATTATTTAATAATATTATTTATCTCAAATTAATTGGCTGGGTCAATTAATTGATAAATATTAGTAGCCCAGTGGATTAATTAATTATATTATGGGCTAATTATATGGAAGCCCATTAGGAATATAATTAAATTAATGGGATAAAAATATATTAATATTATATTGGTTTTTGAAGCCTATATATATATGTATATATTAGTATTCTGTTCTTAAATAGAACACACACATATAATTACTCACGCACGCACGCGTTTGTGGGGAGAGACATAAATCTTATTTTCTCCAGTTCTCTGACCACCAGAGGGAGAAAAAGGTCGGGACACAGATCAGAAGATCTGACACACGAGCAACAATTAGAGCTGCAACAACATACGAAGGAGGAAGGTATCGTTCTTAACCTAATATTTCCTTCAACATCAAGGGAGCACAAGCTTACAAGCATACAACTCTCTAGCGCACTCAAAGCCAACCCCGCGAAGAACTTGCTCACTGAATATCCTTAGTTCTTCTCTTTAGAGAATCTTTGGTTCCCCTTCTGTTTCTAAGCATTCATTCTAATATCTTTAGCTTAGAACCTTAGAAGGAGTTCACATTTTGTGAATCATTCTTATTGTAAGAACTCCTTCATAGTTGGAGATCATCCCCTCCCCTTCAAACTTCGGTTTGATTTGTAAAGTCGCTAAGGACTATAACTTAGAAGGGTATGTCCAGCACACAGATTCCTTACTGAGACTTGCTCAGATTAATCAACAAACCTCCTGTTCAGCAGGATCGTGGACGTAGGATCTTGTGTATCCGAACCACGTTAAAAATTACTTATGTCATTTATTCTTTTATTGCATTGTGTTCAAACTGTTTACAAATCATCCTTTGTATAAAACTGACTAGAAAAGTACACCAGCCAAAATAATTTTGGTTTGCATAAAAATGTTTTCAAAGAGACAAACTCAAAAGGGCCCCACACTTATCTGCACAATATTGTGCGACTGAACTTCTCATACTGACCTCAGTTAGTAGAAGGGACTCAGCTGCTGAATCACTCTGCCCCGCGATCAGAAGGTTTATCTGGCACTGAATTAGTTCAGTAGCAAAACTCAGTAGTTGCTGACCTTCGCGTTTGAGGAAAAACTTGCAATAAGGTGTATTCCCCCCCCCCCCACACACACACACCTGATACTCGTCTCCAGACCAACAATTGGTATCAGAGCGGTGTTCTTTTGATCATCGTTTTGAAAACTTATTGGTCTACTTGAACAGATCTAGAAAATGTTTTCACTGCACAAGTATCTCTTCATTCATCCTTATACTATTTGCTTATAATGTCTGATATGTCAGATATACGGATGGTACCTATGTTCTCTGTCGAGAACTATATGGTATGGCACGTGAGAATGTAAGCATACCTCACATCGCTGCATAACAGCATGACTGATGTCTTCGAGACAGGACAAATCATTCCCATGATCGACAGTGTAGAATATGCTGCTGTGGGAGGTGTAGGAGCTCAAACTGAAGCGAAGGTTCCCAAAGATAAAGTTGTCTTCACACCTGAAGAGAAGAAATTGCACAATCTTGACCGAGTGGCGCGAAATGCAATCCTGACGATACTCAGTGATTCTCATCTCGGGAGAGTGCAAGACTGCAAGACGGCAAAAGAAGTTTGGGACGCCCTAGCTGTACTGAGCCAAATCAATGAAAACAAGCTCGAGCTACAGCTTCAAAAGTTTGAAACCTTTGCCATGGAGCCCAGTGAATCCATTGACGAGCTTAGCGTCAGATTCACCAACCAGATCAATTGGGTCGGGAGGACGTTCACTAAGAAAGAGATGTACACCAAGATCCTAAGAGCGCTACCTCGACAGAAGTGGCTTCCTTTTGCTACTTATTTATGTCGCTCTGATCATAATGTTTTAACTCCCGATATGATGTTATATTTTTAGAACTGAAGACGGAGGAGTTCGAGCATAGTCTACTACAACAGTGTGCTAGTGCTCCAGTTGACACACCAATTGACCATGCTTTCAATGCAACAGTCAGCACCTCTGGAGCTAGCCCCTGTTCAGCAAGCAAGTCGATTGCAGTATCAGTAACAAAATCCACTGAGACTCTTCTTGCTAAACGACATGTGCTTCTTCCTCTAAAATATTAAAGAGAGAAGGAAAGAGTCAGAAAGCTAAAGAAATACCATAAGGATTCTCCCTCAGGTAAGAAAGATAATCATAAAAGGGAAAAATCTAAACCTTCTCCTGAATGCAGGAACACGGAGCCCATTGCCAGTCCATCAAATGATATATCTGGAAAAGGTGGCAGAGTCTCTGTGTGTTATAACTGCAAGAAAGATGGACAATATTAGTACAACTGTCCGGAGTTCGCAACTGCCCAACGAGCTGAACGGCAGGCCAGAAGAGACAAATTTGCCGGAAGAGGCAGGCTTATATTACCGGAGAGCTATCTGATGACTCAATCGAGGAAGATACATTTATGTATTCTTCTAAAGATGAAGCTGCATTTTTAGCTGTTGAAGTAGCAGAATCTAGTTCTGACACATCAACTAAACACTGCCTAATTGTTGGAGAAGAGACAGAGGCAAACTCTAAACAAAATATAACCTCCTCTTGACAGAGCACACACGATACTTGCTCAGCTATAGGTGAACCATTAGAAGTGATTCAAGCCTACGAAGATTTGCTAGAGGAGCAAATTCAGTTGAGCAGGGAGTTCAGTAAAACTGTTCGGGAGTTGGAACAGGTAAAAGCTGAAAATTAGAGACATTCTTCTGATTGTCAGGCCTTTACTTATTCAGTGAATCTTACTGTGAGACATAAGGAAGAGATTAAATGTCTCATGACAAAGTCTCAACATCAAGAAACTCAGATATCAGTCTTGACCAAGGACAATTCTGAGAAAGATACGGAGATAGCCAGGCTCAGTCTGAAACTCGCAGAAGTAGAAAGAGATTATGAGTCACTCTGGAACAGTGATGAAGTATGGCCAGGACTAATGACAGAGCAGTACTTAGGAGCCAAGGAAAAATTGGAGAGTATGCTTAGAGCGCAAAGGCCAGTCTCAGTTAAGGAAGGACTTGGCTACACACATGAAGTTTCAACCTCTACATCAAAAGGCTCAGAAAAGCCGATTGATTGGTTCGTTAGAGGGAAAATTCAGACTGATGAACCAGTCACACCTCAGGCAAAAAACAAACAAAAAATGCAAGCACCTCAGCCCAGCAACAAGAAAATTACCAAAGGTTCTAGACCCAGAAGACACGATCAAATTCAGGAGGAATCAAAAAGGTCAAATGGGCAGAGCAGTGTGGTGAACCAGTGTATGAAGATCCTGCACAATATGGTTCTTATTACTATGAGCCCAGGGTCAGGAGGAACATGAAATATCAGAAGAACATGAAAGCTCCTGAACCCAAAACTACGAAGAAGTTCGTAGGTCCAAGTTCAGTGGAGAAGAGAACTGACAATAAAGTTCAGAAAAAGAAAGAGTCTAAGGCCGCCAGAAAAATTTGTGTTGCGAAACGACTGACTAATGCTTAAGGACCCAAACTGAACCAAAGGGTACCTAAAACTGTTTTTGTTTTGCAGGTGCATAAGGACCATTGGATCGTGGACAGCGGCTGCTCGAGACACATGACTTATCAAAAGAGCCTACTGACCAACTAGGTACACGAAGAAGGTCCCAGAATCGAGTTTGGTGACAACTCAAAAGGCTACACAAGGGGATATGCAACGCTGAACATTGGGACTGCTTCAGTTTAACTACCGGACCTTTTCCGTGAAGAAAGCCCTCATGTTATTTTTGATGAGTTTGTTACTGAGAACAGAAAATCTAATGAGACAAATACTGAAGATGTCAACATCAAGCTACAAGATCTTAAGCTAAATGATAAATATAAGAAGATTCATCATTGTTGGGATGATGAATCAAATGAAGAAGAAGCTCAGACCCATCCCTCAGGCGATGTAGTTGACCTGGTTGATTCTACTAAATAGAATCAACATCAAGAAACAACGGTCGATGAGGAAGCCCCTGTGGTAACTATGACCTCTACTGAGAATAACAACTCAGGGGGAACAAATAATGTTCCAGAGCAAAATGCCTCTGAACCTGGAAACTCAGTAGATCATAATCTTCTTACTAAATTGCTTCAATCTCAGAACAGCACTACTGAAATACCTAACACTCATTTTGACTGTACATAAGTAATATCAGAAGAAGAAACCAAGCTCAGACGATCAAGGCTAGGCGCTCACTCTTCTAATCTCATCATTGGAGATCTATCAGCAAATATAAAGACAAGATCCAGACTTTGCCAAGGAGAAAGTGCTTTATATCCATGCTTCTTGTCTACTGAAGAACCTCACGATGCTGATTGGATCATAGCAATGCAAGAAGAGCTGAACCAGTTCATTAGAAACGAGGTTTGGGAGCTTGTTCACAGACGTAGACATCCACACGTGATAGGTACAAAGTGGGTCTTCAAGAACAAGCGCGATGAAAACAACGTCATAGTAAGAAACAAAGCTCGACTTGTTTCCAAGGGATACTGTCGAGCAGAAGGAATAGATATTGATGAAATATTCGCTCCAATCGCCAAATTGGAAGCCATTCGTCTATTCCTAGCCTACGCAATGCATTAAGGATTTAAAGTATATCAGATGGATGTAAATTCAGCATTTCTGAACGGCGTAGTGAAGGAAGAAGTCTATGTGGAACAACCGCCTAGCTTTCAGCAGGGACAATAGGTTTATAGACTCAGAAAGGCTCTGTATGGGTTAAAACAAGCACCTAGGGATTGGTACGATACCCTATCAAACTTTCTACTTCAGAAAGGTTTTCAGAAGGGGACAGTAGATCGCACAGTGTTCAGCATTAAGTCAGCAGATGAGATTCTACTAGTGCAGATCTACGTGGATGCCATTATCTTCGGTTGCAGAAATGTGACTAAATGTCAACAATTCGAGAAGATGATGAAGGAGAAGTTCAAGATGTCAATGATGGGGGAGATGAACTACTTCCTCGGTTTTCAAGTAAAACAATCAAATGAAGGAATATTCATCAACCAAGCCAAGTATACTCGAGACCTCCTAAAAAGATTTGGTTGTGAATCAAGCAAGCCAGTTAAGATCCCCATGAATACAAACTTTAAAATCGATCTAGATAAAGAGGTCAACTAACTATAGAGATATTATTGGTTCTCTATTATACTTAACAGCAAGCAGACCTGACATAACTTATGTTGTAAGTGTATGTGCAAGATTTCAGGAGAATCCCAAGCGAAGTCATCTAGACTCAGCAAAGAAGATTCTACTCTGAAAGGAACACCTGACGCTGGGTTATGGTTTCCTGCTGAGGATAATCTTGTTTTAACTGTATATTCTGATGCTGATTATGCAGGAAGCAGGGAAGATCGAAAGTCAACTTCAGGAACTTCTCAGTTCATAGACAGTAAGCTCATATCATGGTTCTCCAAGAAACAGCATTCAGTAGCGACGTCCACTACTGAAGCTGAATATATGGCTGCCAGAAGTTGTTGTGCCCAAATCCTTTAGCTTCAACAACAATTGTGTGATTACGATATTATTCAAGATTAAGTGCCCATCTACTACGACTCCACCACTGCAACTGCAATAACTCAGAACCTAGTTCTTCATACGAGATGCAAGCAAGTGGACATCCGACACCACTTCATCCGAGACCATGTCGAGAAGAAGGATATTAGGATGGAGAAAATCCATATTGATAAGCAAAGGGCAGACATACTAACCAAGCCTGACTGAGAACAGGTTCAGAGACTCTCAGTTGAGCTAGGTCTTCTGGATCCTATTGACCCGAGTCAATAAAGATATTCAGTACGACAAGGCAGTAAGTCAAACTCAGGACTTGATTCAGTAGGGTGAATCATAGAGTACTCAGTAAGGGGGAACGTAAGACAAACACTGAATCATTAGTATCACATCGATCCTCCGGATTTGCAATTAGTAAACAACTGAACAAGGCTAAGTTGAAAAGGTTTGAGTATTATATGCAGTATTTTACTCAGTGGCATGCTTGCATTTATTAGATCAGTAGCTTACATTCAGTGGCATGAAACACATTTATTTCCCGCCATAAATTCTTAATGATGCGTTCAGTAAAACCATTCTCATTTAAAGCGCGATATCCTAAGAACTGATTGTAGCACATTTAATGCATGTCATCTCACCTTACTCTAACTATGCAAATCTTACGTAGGTCGAGATTATTGGCGGCATAGTAATCATTCCTTTTATATAATTAAATCCTAATCGTCCGAGAAAAAGGGAGAATGAATCTCAACCCTTAGATCTGAAAAACTCTTGGTATTCAAATCTATATATAATCGCTCGCTTATCTCTTAATCTCTATCTTCACCATTACTAAATTTAAGAGATCTTCGCATATCCTGCATCTTCGACTACATTCGACTGCATCTTGTTCTCCATATCTCTCAAGCTCTCATACTTTAGGTAATTTTTCCATCTATTAGTCTGCAAATTGACTTACTCTACTTTCAAGTGCTAACCTTCATTTTGTAGATTATAGTGAAATGGCATCCCTATCATGCATCGTGCGGACGCCTGTAGATATTGATGACATCATTCCGAGTAGGGTCCTATTCGAGCCAACAATGGAGTTCCATCTCTCGGAACTGCCATATCTGGAGGAGATTTTCTCCGCTCTTTAAGCATCTGACCTGGAGATGCTTCTGACGAAGCAACCTCACGCTTGTCTCCTGAGACAAGTTATTGAATTCTTTTTCAACATGCGTCACGTGGAGGGAACGGACGCAGAGGTTACCACAATGAGGTACATGAAGGAGGTTTCACCTCAGTCATGGGAGGAGAGCCACGTCGACATCAACATCCTTGAAGGGTTGAAGTCAATATTCAACCTTCCTGACCACGTTGTATCTCCCATTGGATACAAGGAAGCTGAGTCAACATGTATATCAGGCGTTTCTGCTAGAGGGACGATATTTCCTTCAATGCTGCTTTTCCGAAGAGTCAGCTCCTGCCAGAATTCAAAGGTCTGGCGTACATTGTTATCTATATCCTCACTAGCACGGCTGGTTTATTCGACCAGCTATCCAAACCTAGACTGCAGATGAGGATGGCTATCATGGACAGAGATAAGCTTAACTGGGCTCAGTTCATTCTATCTAAACTGAAGGCCCAATCGCAGAAGTTTGTTGCCGGAGACATAGGAGAGAGAACACTAATTAGTGTGGGCATACTTCTATATGGGACTAAAGTTTCAATACTGATAGAAGCATCAGTATCCTCGCATGCGTCATTCAACGGCATGACATACTTCAATAAGAAACTGATTAAGTTCAGGTCGAGAACCGCAGCTGAAAATTCCATCGGTCGTGGAGCTGCACTGAAGAGGCCTTCTACTGAACTACCTCCACGTACCGAACAACCAAAGAGAAAGAACTTGACCAATCCAGGAGCATCTAAGGCTGTTTCTCCGCTTCCCCCATAGGTGGAAAGCTTACTTGATGTGGACACAGGCATTGAGGGTGTCACTCTCAAAGACAAAGTCCAACGAGTGAGTAAGTACTGAAGAAACTCAACTGGAGTACGAAGCTGAAAAAACTACTGAAGTTTCTTCAGAGCTACCAACCACAGTTCAGCAGACCTGACTTATGGCTGAATTAGAAGCCGTTGAATAGATCCCTGAAATTGCGAACTATCAGGATCTAGAGGATGTAGCTATCAAGGCAAGGACTCAGATGCTGCTGAGATTCCTAAACTGGGATATACTTGTTATCTGATCCAGCAGTATTCTGTATCCGCTCTACTGGTAGAGGAGCAACAACTGCAGTCCGAGATAGGGTTTGGAGAACCCTCAGACATTGCATCCTTCGAAGACTTGAGATCAGCAATGCTTTAACTTCTTGAGCTGAAGTCTTCCTCCTCTCTTGCCAGAGATCCTTCGCCATCTGATCACCCAGCTGAAGGTGATGATTCAGCACCCAAGGATGCATAGCTGGGAGACTCTGCTGGGGGCAAAACTCCCAGCGAGAAGGGTGATTCACCACCACCACCTCCTGCACTGGTGATGCCTCTATTGCGTCTTCCTCAAGACAGCAACAACTCGCCGCCTCAGAGCATAGGATCGGTACATCCTCATATCAGATCAAACCAATTGGTACCGTATCCTCGAGGACAGTCAACTGAGCTATTAGGAATCAAGGAGATAAAAATCATCTCCTGGCTAAAGATGTGCACCTAAAATGGTCACAATATACGAAAGCTCAGACTGAGCGGGTTGACGTCCTCACCGGAGAAGTCAAGAAGATGTTTGAAACTCCTTCGCCAAACTTTCAAGAGATCATTGAGACTGCTCTGGCTGCTCAGAAGTTGGACTTGGCCAATTAGTGCCAACAGTTACTAGAAGCTCAATCGAAGATATTCTCAGAGCAACTGGTTACGACATTGGCTGAGGTCCAGAAAACTATGTATGAAAGGAACAGAGTTGCAAGCTTTAACGTGACTAAAGCTCTTGAAACTCAAGCTGCAGCTCTGAAAGTCATCCAGTTTGAAATGAAGGAGTCACTTGAAGCATCTCTTCTGCAGCAAAGAACTCAAACTGAATCCCAGATCAAGCAAATTCAAAAAGATCAAGAAACTGAATGGGAACATTACTGCGATGCTGTCGGGGACTTCAACTCCACTTCCGGCCAGATCAAAGCTTCAGTCTACAAGCTCAAGGAGAAGTAGCAGCTATTAAGACCTTACTGACCTCGGCAGATGATGCCAAAATGGGGAAAAGTAAAGGGAAGGGAGTACAGGAGAAAGACAATAAAGGGGAACAATTTAAGGGGGAAGGAACGACAGAGATGGAGGAGTTCATTGCTTTCGCCCTCCCCTCTGTCCAAGAAAATGCTAAGGGAATATCCTCAGCTGGAGGCCCTGTAGAGCCTCAGCTGATAATTTCGCAGCTGACAGTGCAGGCTGGTGGATCAGGAGAAGGATCCTCAGCTCAGGCACAAATTGATGAAGTAGTTGAGTTCGTCGAGGGATCAGAGGACGTTGAGCCTCAGTCACCGAAGAGGCCTGGAAAGGAGATTGCTACTAAAAGAACTCCCCCTCCATCGCCTAAGTTCAATTCCAAGAAGGAACAAGAGACGCATGACTAACTAGAAGCTCAGCAGCTGCAGGCTCAGCTTGATCATGAAGCCAGACTCAAAGAAGAGGCCAAGTTGAAGCGAAAGCCAAAAGTCTCAGTGCCTAGGTCGTTAAGGAGTCAGTCTCTGCGACTGAGAAGTCATAGGCAGAAGCCATCACCTCCCAAAAAGACTCAGTAGAAGCAGAAACCAACTGAACCAACTGAAAAATCAGTTTCTGAGTCTACTGAAGACTTCGACACTGATAACCAACCACTTTTTGAAAGGTTGAAGAAGAAGACTCCCAAGCTTACAGTAGAATAGATTGCAGAGGAGAAAGCCTTGTGAGATGCAGTGGAGATGGGTCTCGACTTCAGAGCCAGAGATAGGCTTACAACTGAAGCCAGAGAGAGACTGAGCTGAACTGGCAGAGCATATTGCATGAACTGAGAAAGTAGCCAGGGAAGCAGTTCCAGTCAAGAGTAGATAGATCCCAAAGACTTCAAAGTTCTACAAGACGTGGTGGATAGAAGCCACATCTAAGGAAAACTCCATTCCGCCGCGTAGAAAAGTGGATCCCATGGAACCTGAATGAGGAACGGAAAGTATGAAGGAAGAATTTATCAAAGCTTACTAAGTATGGTGATGCTACTCGAGTTAAGTTCCGACGGTCGAATTGTTCGATCAATTCCTATACAACCACGACCCCAACTTCAGAGCACATATCAAATTGCTCCTTTATAAGGAGAAATTGCCTTTCACTACGCCTGCATATCATCAGCTGATCCCTCCCATGACTCTTCAAGGAGCCATCTGCACTAAGGAGATAGAGGACGAGGTGGAGATAGTCGTGTGTCGCAACGATCTTTCCTTCAAGTCGCAAAACGATCTTCTAGATATCAAGCGACTGAGGGAAGCTATCTACAAATCATATGGGTTTTATCCTCCTACGACCATATCTGCTAACTTCAAATCCAAGATTCAGATGTTCATATTTGAATAGTCGCAAAACGGTTTTGGTTTGCATAAAAACATTTTCAAAGAGACGAAGTCAAACAGGCCCCACACTTATCCGCACAACATTCTGCGATTGAACTTCTCATACTGACCTCAGTCAGTAGAAGGGACTCAGCTGCTGAATCACTCTGCCCAACGATCAGAAGGTTTATCTGGCACTGAATTATTTCTGTAGAAAAACTCAGCAGTTGCTGACCTTCGTGTTTGAGAAAAACTTGCAATCATGTGTATTCATTCCCCCCCTACACCTGATACTCGTCTCCGGACCAACAATATCAATCACTCAAAATCCAGTGCTTCACACACAATGCAAATATGTTGATATCTGACATCATTACTTTTAGGGGTGGGCAAACAATTCGGGTTCCCGCGCCCGTACCCGTCCCGTTCAGGTATTTCCCGTTCGGGTCGGGAAAAATGGGTACGGGTACCCGTTACGCGGGTACCCGCAAAAAATCAAGCGGGTCGGGAACGGGAACGGGTTTTATTCTTATATACCCGTTCCCGAACGGGTACCCGCATTAATATACAATTTTTTTTACATGAGGTCCTCTTGCATAGAGGTGGGCACAAGACGACGCGGGTACCCATTTGCATGTTTTGTGCTAGCACTAGAGTGTGACTAAACAATTTTCCACGGTAATTTTAATTATAAGAATCTATGGTTTCATAGTTGATAATCATATGGTCGGTTTTATAATTATAATTTATGGTGAAACACCATTGGAACATAGTTTATAAAATAGATTATCTACTTCTATAGTCATATTTAGTGGTTTAAATATATTGGTATTTTTTAATTTTAATTTATGTTTTTAAAATTTCATTTATTGGTATTTTTTAATTTTTATTTATGAATTTAAATATATTTTAAATAGGTGGTAATATTTGCGGGTAAACCCGTACCCGTACCGTATCCGCGCGGGTACCCGCATGCGGGTACCCGCTCTATGCGGGAATGAGAATGGGTATTAAAATCAATTATCCGCAGGCGCGGGTATCCGCAAATGGGTACCCGCAGCGCGGGTACCCGTCCCACGCTCACCCCTAATTACATTCGAGATCATGCTGAAAAGGGTGATATTTTCACCAAACCTCTACCGGAAGGAAGGTTCCTCCAACGACAGAACTAAAGCTGATTCAAGCGAACGATCAACCTATCAGAACTAAAGCTGATTCAGACTCAACCTAAGTCTGACCTCCACCAAGTGGTATCAGTCAGTTACAATACCTGACTGAGACAGTATCAGACTCAGTTTATATTTATTAAGGTATTTGTTTTTCGTTTTCATTAAAAGCGAACATGCAGTCTGATATTCTATAGCATTTAATACACATCGTATCGCAATTAATGTGCCGCCCGTTTGTAGGATATTATATTATTAAATCTTTTAAATCAACTTTGTCATCATACCTTACTTTATCATATTTAATCCAGACTGTTCATTTCAAATCTCTAGATTAAATCTGAATCATTTATTTGAATATGAATCTCTTCATATATCTGTTTCCGCCATTTTCAAACCTTTACAGTTTCTCATCTCTCTCTGCATTCATACTCTCTCGAAATCCTGCTATCGTTCATACTCCTTCTGCAAATATTTTCTTAACGCATTTTGTTTGCTTTATCTTCATTCTAAGGTATAAGTCATTTATACATCGGTTGTTCCAAGTATATAATCTATACTAATTCTATTTCTTTTTCTAGTCTTCAAAAAATATCTCCCAAGATTCAACCTAAGGAAGCCATCATCCGCCCCCCAGTTTTCCCATTGGAGAATGAGGTCGCTCTACTCTTGAGCGTCATTTACGACTCACCTTCTACTTTAATATGGGTGTTGTCGACGCCATGGATCAGGCATTTGAATGCCTTTGTAAGTCGGCCTAAAGCAGTTCGTCGAATTCTATTTCTACATGAAGGATGAAGGCGACAAAACTTTGTCCAAGTTCGTCATCACCTGCGACCAACATCCAGATGGGAAGGTCATTGAGTTGGATGTTCAGGAGGCTATCCAAAAATACCTTCATCTTCCTAATAAAGGTTTCCTCCTGAGATTACCAAGTCTCAAAGGAAGATTCATACCTCCAACGGTTCATCGGAGATAAGAGAGTTGTCTTCAAGACGAAAGCAAGAAGAACTCTTTGAAGACTAAATACAGGGGTATTCTCTACATATTAACCCATTACATTATGTGCAAGTCGGGGTCCCACGATCATATCTCTAAATTTGGTATTAGACTGATGATGGCCATCGCCGATTGAGCCAAGGTCGACTGGGCAACTCACTTTCTTCATGAATTGTGGACCATTGCCTCATGTTGCATAATGGTGGAAACTGACAAGTCACTAGTTTTCACAGGCGGTCTAGGTCTGTGTATATATCTTCAATAGGAGACGAAGATCTCCTATTTCCTGTGGCTGAAGGCATGAACTTCATAAATGTTCAGTGGAGGTCAGTTAAGATCTATAACTCCTCAAAGATGCTGAAATTTGCCGATGGTAATAAGATGTTACATGCCATTGGAGTACCTAAGTCATCTCTACCTGCTCAGCCTAAGCCATGACAATCTGGAACCGAGAAATCTAAGGCGGATACATCTTAAGGTCGAGAAAGCTCAGGTCATGAAGCCTGCAAAGAAGAGCTCTCTTACGATCTCAAAGAAAGAGCCTGTTGGTTATGAGTAAGTGTTTGATCTTAATAACCACTTAGAGGGTACTTAGTATTATGTTATATGTAGTTCTTGTAATAGGACGTATCTATTTCGGAAATTTGGGGGAAATCATAGTGATTTGATGCTATGGAATTGAAGATCCCAAAACCCGTCTTGTATCCTTGGTGTAGTGTCGTTAGGACTGGATGATGTAAAAGGCTAGACTATTTGTATTTTCATTATCGTTTTGTATAAATCCTGTAGGGGTAAGTGTTGGTCTGATCTTCAGTAGGAAGTTACTTTCCAGAACCCCACGTCATCAGTGTAAGAGCTTGTGTTCTCAGGTCATCAGCTGACTCCGATCAGTAGAAGATTTCTCATCAGCTGACCCACATCTTTAGAAGAACACAAAAACCAAGCTCAGTGCCTTCAGAGTCATCAGCTGACTTCGCTCAGTAGAAGATCCTTTATCAGCAGACTCAGACGAAGAAGACAGAGATCATATCAGATCTACTGTATCCGACAGGAAACGACCTGAGTTTTAACATCATACGAAAGTCAGCAGAAGATCATACGAGGATGAGTGAGAGTCAACTCAGATGAAGACTTATGTCTGACAAGTCTCACCTACCACAAACCTCGACCAATGAGAAGCAGTCCAAGCTCTACCTGCTCTGACCAACTAAAGTTGCTCTCATGCGCAGTGACCAACTACTCTGTGACAACATTTCGAACATATGACCGTTTTTCTTGGACGTTTGTGACACGTGGCATCGTCCCCTCCAACGGAAAAATTCCCGGGTCACAACTATAAATAGAGAAGCCTTTCCGAGCTCCACGCACGGGATATCAAAGGGATTATACGCTCAAGCTTTCGAAACACTCTAGCACTTTCACGAAGATCTAGTGAAGAACTTGCTCATTAGAATATTTCTAGTTCTTCTCTCTAGAGTCTCCTTCTTTAGATCCCTCTTCTCTATCTAAGCTCTATTGTTATATCCATAGCTTAGAACTCCTTCATAGTAGGAGAACATCCCCCCCTCCCCTTCAAACTTCGATTTGGATTGTAAAGTCGCCAAGGACTATAACTTAGAAGGGTCTGTCCAGTGCACAGATATCTTGTTGAGGCTTGCTCAGATTAATCAACAAGACCTCCTACTCAGCAGGACCGTGGACGTAGGACTTTACGTATCCGAACCACGCCAAAAATCGCTTCTGTCATTTACTGTTTTATTGCACTGCATTCAAACTATCTTACAAACTCATACTTTGCATAAAACGTATTTGAAAGTGCACTAGCCAAAATTATTTGGTTTGCGAAAAAAACGTTTTCAAATCTAGACGAAGTCTATCGGGCCCTACACACTTATCCGCACTAACTCTCCGACTGAGAATCAAATACTGACAGAAGTCAATAGGAGAAACTCAGTAGTTGAGTCACTCTGACCCGCGATCAGAAGGTTACTATTTGGCACTGTTCACCAGTTGCAACCTATAGCTCAGCTGTCCTTCGCGTTTGAGAAAAAGAACTTGTACTCAGGTGTATTCACCCCCCCCCTCTACACCTGACACTCGTTTCTAGACAAACAATTGGTATCAGAGCATCGGTGTTCTCCTGATCATCGGTTTTGAAACTCTGGTCTACTCGGACAGATCCTAAAAACGTTTTTCACTACACAAGCATCTCTTCATACATCCTTATATTCTCACCCATAATGTCTGATATGTCAGGTATATGGATGGTGCCGATGTTCTCTGTGGAGAACTACACGGTATGGCGAGTGAGAATGGAGGCGCACCTTACATCGCTGCATGACAGCATGACTGATGTCCTAGAGACAGGACCTATCATTCCCATGATCGACATCGTTCAATATGTTGCTGTGGGAGGTGTAGGAGCACAGACTGGTGCTAAAGTTGCAAAAGAAAAATCAGCCTTCACGCCTGAAGAGAAAAAGCTGCACAACCTCGACTGAGTTGCGCGGAATGCAATCCTGACTACGCTCAACGATTCACACCTCGGGAGGGTGTAAGATTGTAAGACAGCAAAGGAACTTTGGGACACCCTGGCTGTACTAAGCCAAGGAACCCCGCAGATTAAAGAAAACAAGCTCGAGCTAGAGCTTCAAAAGTTCAACACATTTGCCATGGAGCCCAACGAGACCATTGACGAGCTTAGCGTCAGATTTACAAACCAGATCAATATGATCAATGGGCTGGGGAGGACGTTCACCAACAAAGAGATGAACACCAAGATCTTGAGAGCATTGCCTCGACTGAAGTGGCTTCCTTTTGCTACTTATTTACGCCGCTCAGATCTTAATGCATTAACTCCTGATGTTATATTTTCAGAATTAAAGACGGAGGAGTTCGAGCACAGCTTACCCCAACGATGTTCCAGTGCTCCAGCTGACACCCAGATAGATCATGCCTAAAAGGCAACAGTCAGCAAATCTGGAGCCAACCCCATTTCTTCTAGCAAGACAGTAGCTGTGTCAGATGCTAAGTCTTTCGAGGCCCCTGCTACTGATCAACTTGCGCTTATGGCTCTCAAGTATCAAAGAGAAAAAGAAAGAGTCGGAAAGCTGAAGAAATACCACTGAGATTCTCCCTCAAGTAAGAAAGATCATCGAAAAAGGGAAGAATCTAAACCATCTACTGATTGCAGGAACGCAGAACCTGCTGCTAGTCCATCCAACAGCTCAGCTGGAAAAGTTGGCAGAACTACTGTGTGCTACAACTGCAAGAAGGAGGGACATTATCAGTACGACTGTCCCGAACTCTCAGCTGCTCAACGAGCAGAACGACAGGCCAGACGCGAGAAATTTGCCCGAATAAGGCAAGCCTATATCGCCGGAGAGATATCCGATGACTTAATCAAGGAAGATACATTCATGTATTCTTCTGAAGACGAAGCTGCATTTTTCACCGTTGAGATCGGAGAAACAGATCCTGAATCAACAGCTGAATATTGTCTAATGGCCGGAGAAGAGGCTAAGGTAAACTCGAAACTTAATATAACCTCTTCTTCACAAAGCACACACAACAAATGCTCAGTCACATATGAACCTCTAGATGTGGTACAGGCATATGATGATCTACTAGAGGAGCAGATTCAGTTAAGCAGAGAGTTCAGCAAAACTATTCAGAAATTGGAACAGGTAAAAGCTGAGAATTAGAGACTTTCTTCTGATTGTTAGGTCTCTACTGATTCACAGAATCTGGTTGCGAGACTCAAGGAAAAGATTGAATCTCTTATGACTAAGTCTCAGCTTCTAGAAACTCAATTATCAGTTTTGACCAAGGATAATTCATGAGAAAGATACTGAAATAGCCCGACTCAGTCAGAAACTCGCAGAAGTTGAAAAAGATTATGAATCACTTAGGAAAAGTGATGAGGTCTGGCGAGGACTACTGACTGAACAGTACCTAGGAGCTAAAGAGAAGTTGGAAAGCATGCTCAGAGCTGAAAGACTACCAGCCATGAAAGAAGGACTTGGCTACACTCATGAAGCTTCCACTTCCACTCCTAAAAGCTCAGAAATGCTGGCTGATTGGTTCGTCAGAGGGAAAGTTTAGATTTCTGAACCAACAACTCAGGCGAAGAACAAACAAAAGATGATTGCACCTCAGCCAAGCAATAAGAAGCAATTGACCAAAGGTTCTAGCCCCAGTACACCACGATCAAATTCAGGGGGAACTAAGAAGGTGAGATGGGCAGAGCAGTACGGCGAGCCACTGTATGAGCATCCAGCACAGTATGGTTCGTACTATTATGAGCCCAGGGTCAGGAGGAGCACAAATGTCTCAGAAGAAGAAAGCTCCTGAACCCAAAACTGTCACAAAGTCAGTATCTCCAAGTCCAGTGGAGAAGAAAACTGACAAGGTTTAGAAAAGAAGTCTCAGACTCCTAAGGTCCCGAGACAGATCTGGGTCGCGAAACAAACAACTAAGTCTTAAGGACCCAAACTGAACCAAAGGGTACCTAAAAATGTTTCTGTTTTGATGGCTGTGGCACAAGAGACTCAGTCACCTGAATTTCAAGACTATGAACAAGCTAGCCAAGAACTCTAAAGTCAGAGGACTGCCCAATGAAGCTTTTATTAAATACAGAAATTGTGAAGCGTGCTTGAAGGGAAAGTAGACAAAGAAAAACAATCCACCAATTCTGTCACCTTCCACTGATGGAATCCTTCAACTGCTACACATGGACTTGTTTGGGCCAGTTTCTCCAGTGACTATAAGAGGCAAGAAGTATGCCCTCATCATTATTGACGATTATTCTAGATATACGTGGGTCATCTTCATAGCCAACAAATTTGATGTCAATACTGAGTTGCCAAGACTGCTGAAGAAACTCAGTGTGGAGAAAGACATTAAGATACAGAGAATCCGCTCAGACCTAGGAACAGAATTTCTCAACTTAGTAGTTAAAGTGTACTGCAATAAAGAGGGAATTAAGCACGAGACTTCAGAACCTCGCACCCCTCAGCAGAACGGACTTGCTGAACGAAAAAACAGAACACTTAAAGAAGTAGCTAGAACGCTCCTAGCAGACTCTAGACTACCCTCAAAGTTCTGGGCTGATGCTAATGACACCGCCTGTTACACTCAGATGCGCTCACTACTTACACAGCAGCACATGAAGATGCCTTACGAACTGTGGAAAGGGAGAATTCCTTCTATTTCTCATTTCCATATTTTTGGTTGTCCTTGCTTTATCCACAATAATGGGAAAGATCAGTTGAAGGTCTTTGTTAGCAAATCTGATCAATGAGTATTCTTAGGATACTCTCGAGTCAGTAAAGCTTTCAGAGTCTTTAACTATCGGACTCTTTGCGTGGAGGAATACCCTCATGTCGTATTTGATGAGTTTGTTACAGAGAACAGGAAACCAAAGAAGACAAATACTAAAGATGTCAGCAGCAAGCTACAGGATCTCACACTGAACGACAAAGTCGAAAAGATCCAGCATTGTTGGGATGATGAGTCAAACGATGAGGAAATCCAGACCCATCCCGCAGGCACTATAGCTGACCTGGTTGATTCTACCGAACAGAATCAACATTAGGTAACAACGGTCAATGAGGAAGCCCCAGTGGTAACTGAGACCTCTACTGAGAATATAAACTCAGGGGGAACGACTAATGTTCCTAAGCTAAATGTCCCTGAACCTGGAAACTCAATAGATCCTAACCTTCTTACTGAATTGCTTCAGTCACAGAATAGCACTACTGAAATGCCTAACACTCATGTTGACTGTACAGAAGTAATTTCAGAAGAAGAAGCCAAACTCAAACGTTCGTGGCTTGACGCTCACTCTTCTGATCTTATCATAGGAGATCCATCAGCATCAGTAAGGACAAGATCCAGATTAAGCTAAGGAGAAAGTTCTCTCTACTCCTGCTTCTTATCTACTGAAGAACCTCAGACGGTAGAGGATGCTCTCAACGATCCTGACTGGATCATTGCCATGCAAGAAGAGCTGAACCAATTTGTCCGTAACGAAGTTTGGGAGCTTGTTGACAGACCTAGACATCAACACGTGATCGGTACTAAGTGGGTCTTCAAAAACAAGCGAGATGAAAACAACGTCATAGTCAGAAATAAGGCTCGACTTATTGCCAATGGATACTGTCAAGCAGAAGGAATAGATTTTGATGAAGCTGAGTATATGGCTGTTGGAAGTTGCTGTACCCAGATCCTTTGGCTTCGACAACAATTGCGAGATTATGGTATTTCTCAGTATGAAGTGCCCATCTACTGCGACTCCACCAGTGCGATTGCTATAACTCAGAACCCAGTTCTTCATACGAGATGCAAGCATGTGGATATCCGACACCACTTCATCAGAGACCATGTCGAGAAAAAGGATATCAGAATGGAAAAGATCTATACTGACAAACAAAGGGCAGACATACTGTCCAAACCACTAGCTGAGATCAGATTCAGAGATGAGCTAGGTCTACTGGATCCTACTGACTCGAGTCAGTAGAAGGAAACAGTATGATAGGTCAGACGACTCTGTACTTTGATTCAGTCGGGTGAATCAGACAGTACACAGTAAGGGGGAACGCGGTCATCAGCACATCAAATGTCCTCCTGAGTCTTAACGGTAACCAGCTGATCGTAAAAGTTCAGCTGAAGAGGATTGCATAGTTTAAATACTTATTATTCTCAGAAGCATGCTCACATTTATTATGTCAGTCGTTTGCACTCAGCAGATTAATGAGCATTTATTTCCCGCCATTAAGTTTTTAAGGTTTAAGTCAGTAGAAACCGTTTTCATTTAAAAAGCTTAGACTTTAATGCTACCTGCAACGCATTTAATGCATGTCTTCTCACCTTACTTTAACTGCACATATCTTACGTGGGTCTAGGTTAGAGGCGGCCTTAGTAATCATTCTGTTTATAACATCAGATCACAGCCGTCATTAAAAAGTGAGTTTTCATCCCAACCGTCCGATTAAAACCGGTTGATCTTCATTTCTTATAAAATCACCCGTCTTCTCCTCTAATCTATCTTTTAGCCATTTTAACACTTAGAGCTTCTCTGCATTCAGTTTTTCATCTCCTACAAACTGTTTCTGTTTTTCACTCAAGCTCTTCTTTTACGGTAATTTCTTCATCCTCTGCTAAACTCAAACTAACTTACTCTATTTTCAAGTGCTAACGAGCTTTTTGCAGATATTCATGGCGATTGTTATGACCCCACCCAACGTCGAGGAGATCATCAAGTCGAAGGTTCAGTTCGAACCGACGATGGTTCTCCATCAGGCGGACCTTCCGTACCTTGAGCCCATATTTTCGGCTCTGGAAGCGTTGGGCCTTGAGCTTCTGATAACGAAGCATCCGAAGTCGTATCTTCCTCACCAAGTGGCCGAAGTCTATTACAACTGGCGTACGGTGGAAGGTACAGATGGAGAGGTATCCCAGTTCGCGTGCATGAGGGAAGCGGCCCCTCATAAATGGGAATCTGGCCACTCTGACATCAACATCCGAGCAGCTCTGAAGGCCTCATTCGACCTTCCTGCCTACGGGATCTCTCCTGCCCGATATAAGGAGAAGGAGCTCAACTCCTACGTTCATCGTTTCTGTGGAAGAGACGATATCTCCTTCAAATCCGCTCTGTCGAAGAACCAACTGTTGCCAGAGTATCGCGGGCTCGCTTACATCGTCACTCATATTCTGAGGAGCGCCGCCGGCTCATTCGATCAGCTATCAAAGCTAAGACTCTAGCTGATGATGGCAATCGTTGATGGTGTCCAGGTTAACTGGATGGAGTTCTACGTGACTGAGCTGAAGGCTCAGGCACAAAAGTTTGTCGCCGCACAGTCTGGAGAGAGGAGACTAATTAGTGTGGGCAAACTCTTGTATAGGACGAAGATGTCCATACTCATAGAGGACTCAGTATCGAATCATGCATCATTTGCTGATTCAAGATACTTCGACAGCAAGCTCATCAAGTTCAAAACTAGAGCCGCTACTGAGAAGTCGGTCGGCTGTGGACCAGCTACACTAAAGAGGTCTACTACTGAACTGCCTCCACGTGCCGACCCACTGAAGAAAAAGAGGCTTACGAAGTCTGGAACGTCTGAAGTTCCAGATAAGCCTGCTTCTCCTCCACCACCTCAGGAGGAAAGCATACTGGATGCTGATACCGATATAGAGGGCGCGACCCTGAAAGACAAGGTACAGCGTATCAGTTCAGAGGAGACTCAGTCGGAGGAGGTTGATTAACCGGCTGAGGAAATCTCTCCTGAATGGACGACATTGCAGTCGACTCGTCTCTGAGCCACAGGAGAAGTCGCTGCACAGATCCCCAAAATTTCTGATCATAAAGATCTGGTCGACATAGCGATCAGGGCAAGGACATAAATGCTGCTGAGGTTCCTAAGCTAGGACATCCTCGAAGATCTGATTATGTAGCAGACAGCACTGTCCTTACTGGCGGAAGAGCAGAGCCTACAGTCAGCAATTGGGTTTGGGGAACCCGCTGACTTAGCCTCGTTCGAGGACTTGAGATCAGCAATGTTTTATCTTCTCAGCCTCAGATCCTCCGAACAGAACGCCAGCAGCCCATCGCAGCCATCCCATCATGACGACGACAATGATGATAATAATGATGATGAGGATCAGGCACCACCCAAGGAAGCAGACCAGGGAGGATCTGCTGAGGGTAAAACTCCCAGCGAGAAGGGCAAATCACCACCTCCACCGTCTACATCAGGTGATGCTCCGATTGCTTCGAAGCCAAGTCGAGAGCAACAACTCGCAGCATCTGAGCAGAGGCTCGGAACCAGCTCCTATCAGATAAAGCCTATTGGTTCCGTGTCCTCCAAGTCTGTCAACAGAGCCATAAAGAAGCAGGGAGACAAAAATCATCTCCTCGCTACGGATGTCCATCTGAAGTGGGCACAATATACTAAGTCTCAGACGGAGACGGTTGACAGACTGGCCAGCGAAGTGAAGAAGGTCTCGGAAGCTCCTACTCCATCTCTCGACATTCAGAAGATAGTCTAGACCGCACTCGCCGCTCAGAAGGCGGACTTGGCTGCCAGAGTCAGCAGCTCCTTCAAGCTTAGCAGAAAATGTTTTCTAAGCAGCTGACTCAGAGCCTTGCCACCGTCCAGAAAGCTATGGATGAGCACAACAAGATGGCCACCTCTAGCGTTCAGAAAGCCATTGAAATTCAGGCGGTGGCCCTCAAGCTCATCTAAGCAGAAATGATTGCTTCTCTTGATGCATCACTCCTGAAGCAAAGACAGGAGACAGGAGCCCAGATTCAACAGATTCGCGCTGATCAAGAAGCTGACTGGGAGCATTACTGTGATGCAGTTAGAGACTTCAACACCACCACCACTTCCATCAAGACCATCCTTTTCAATCTAGAAAAGGAAGTGGTTGCCATCCGCACTCGTCTGTCTCTGGCTGATGATGCCAAAAAGGGGGAAGATAAGGAAGAGGTGGAGACGGCTCACGTGGGTGAAGGAGCAGAGGCAAGGATTATTGCCAAGGGGGAAGGTTCAGCTGCACAAGCTGGAACCATCTCAGTACCCCCTCCCGAAGTCCAAATCCCTACTTTCCAAAGCACTCAGGTGCATGAGCCGGTCAAAGGATCAGGTGAAGGATCCTCGGCTCAGCAGCACATTGAGGAGGTCGCACAGTATGTGGACCAAGAGGATGAACCAGTGCCACCGCAAAGGCCGGGGAAGGAAAAGGCAACTGAATCAACTCCTCCGCCTTCCCCGACGCCCAAACTCAAAACAAAAGCGGAGCAGGAGGAATATGACAAGCAAGTCCCTCAGAAGCTCCAGGATGAGCTCGACTATGAGCGACAGTTGAAGAAGAGTTTCAGAAGGTCAAAAAGACGAAACAGCCTAGAGTCAGAGCGTCCAAGAGCCAAGCTAAAAAGCTCCTGGAAGAGCAGAAGAAGAAAAAGGCTCAGGACGAGCAGGCTGCTTCTGATACTGACCTTCAGCCCCTTGCTCAGAGAATGAAAGATCTTCCTAAACTTACTCCTGGGTAGGAGGCAGAGGACAGAGCTACCTGGGAGGCGACGCAGCAGGGACTGAATCTCCGGAGAGGAGACACTAGAGCTGCGGCCCTCAGAGAGAAAAAGAGACTGGAAGATTTGGCCAAGATCGTAGAGCTGACTGACAAAATTGCCAAGGAACCAGTTCTCGATAGGAGGAAACAGGTGCCTAGGTCTTCCAAGTACTACAGGCGAGGCGCACCAAGAGCTACTTATCAGAAGAAAACTCCTCACCACCATGCAGATAAATGGATACCTTGGAACCTGAACGAGGAATGGGAGGAACTGAAGATAGAGTTCGTTAAGGGATACTACGTTTGGCAATGCTATCCGACTGAGGTTCCGGCTGATCAACTCTTCGATGAATTTCTTCATCAATCCAACGCCAACCTCAAAGCTCAAGTTCAACTGATCCTAGCAAAGGAGAAGCTGCAACTAGTTGCTCCTGCCTACAGCAAACTGTCTCCCCCCATGACCTCTCGTGGTGTACTCTGCACCAAGGAGATTGAAGATGAGGTCGACGCGGCTGCAAGACATAACGATCTTGATCCTCAGCAGCCCAGTGATCTTGAGGAAATCCAAACACTCCGTGCCAGAATCTACAAATCCTACGGTTTGGAGCCTCCTGCTGCCAAGTCTGCTGATTTCAAAAGCAAGTCCAAGAAGTTCAGGCGATAACAGTAGTTCTTTATCTCTTGTATAGAAGATAGGACTATGTAATCCATTCTCATATATATATCAGTTCCTTCTTCTGGCCAGACAATCACTCATTGTCTTACGGCTTTGTTTGTTTTATCTTTATCACTATTGATCACTGAAGTGATCTGACACACACACACACATAACCATTTCTCTGATATGCCTATCTTTCAGCTGCTGACTACCTTGAGTTATTTGCTCAGTTTTATTGGAGTCTTTATTATGTCAGTAGTTTGAGACTTAATATTCCTAGAATTTATAGAGGTTTTGGCATCATCAATTAGGGGGAAATTGTTAGGTTATGAGTCAGTAGAGGATACTTAGTAATATTTTGGGAAATTAGTATTAGAAAATCATAGTGTTTCATGCTATGGAATTGAAGATCCCAAAACCCAGCTTGTATCTGTAGTGTAGTGTCGATAGGATTAGATGATGTAATAGGGTAGACAGATTTTATTTGCCTTATCGTTTGTGTCTAAGTCCTGTACAGGGTAAATGTTGGACTGATCTTCAGTAGGAAGTTTACTTTCCAGAACCCCACGTCATCAGTGTAAGGGCTTGTGTTCTCAAGACATCAGCTGATCATGCTCAGTAGAAGACATCTCATCAGCTGACCGACATCAGTAGAAGAACTCATCTTACAAAGCTCAGTACCTTCAGAGTCATCAGCTGACTACACTTAGTAGAATATTTACTATCAACCGACTCAGACGAAGAAGACAGAGACCATATCAGGTCTACTGTATCCGACAGGAAACGACCCAGCTTTTAACATCACTCGAAAGTCAGCAGAAGATCATACGAGGATAAGTGAGAGTCAACTCCGATAAAGACCGATGTCTGACAGATCTCACCTACCATAAACCTCGACCAATGAGAAGCCATCTAAGCTCTACCTGCTCTGACCTACTAAAGTTGCTCTCATACACAGTAACCAACAACTCTGCTGCAACAATTCGAACTTATGGCCATTTTCCTTGGACGCTTGTGACACGTGGCATCGTCCTCTCCAACGGGCAAATGTCTGGGTCACAACTATAAATAGAGAAGTACTTCTGAACTCCACGCACGGGATATCAAAGGGACAATGCGCTCAAGCTTTCGAAATACTCTAGCGCATTCAAAGAAGATCCAGTGAAGAACTTGTCTAACAAAATATCTTTAGTTCTTCTCTCTATAGTTTCCTTCTTTAGATCCCTCTTCTCTATCTAAGCTCAATCGTTTATATCTATAGCTTAGAATCTCGAAGGAGTTCACATTTAGTGACTGTTCTTATTGTAAGAACTCCTTCATAGTTGGAGAAAATCCCCTCCCCTTCAAACTTAAGTTTGATTTGTAAAGTTGCTAAGGACTATAACTTAGAAGGGTGTGTCCAGTGTATAGATACCTTGCTGAGGCTTGCTCAGATTAATCAACAAGACCTCCTGTTCAGCAGGACCGTAGACGTAGGATCTTGCGTATTCGAACCACGTTAAAAATTGCTTGTGTCGTTTACTGTTTTATTGTATTGCATACAAATATCTTACAAACTAATATCTTGCATAAAACGTATTCGAAAAGTGCACTAGCCAAAATTGTTTAACTTGTGAAAATCACGTTTTCAACTGAGACGAAATCTGCGGGCCCTACACACTTATCTGCACTACGTCTTCGACTGAGAATCAAGTACTGACAAAAGTCAGTAGGAGAGACTCAATAGTTGGCACACTCTGACCCGCGATCAGAAGGTTACTATTTGGCACTGTTCATCAGTAGCAACCTACAGCTCAGCTGTCCTTCACGTTTGAGAAAAAGAAACAGTACTCAGGTGTATTCACCCCCCCCCCCTCTACACATGACTCTCGTCTCCGGACCAACACAAAGTCTACTGAATCCAAGGACAAAATTAAGAAGTTCAGGCGATAGCAGTAGATGTTTTCTCTTTGTATAGAAGCTAGGGTTGATTGTAATCATTTCTCATATATATATCAGTACCTTGCTTTTGGCCAGACAACTACTCATTATCTTACGGCTGTGTTTATTTACTTTATCACAACTGATCACTGAAGTGATCTGACACACACACACATAACCTATTTCTCTGATATGCCTATCTTTTAGCTGCTGATGACCCTACTTTTATTGCTCAGTTCTTACTGAAGTCTCTTTGGGTCCGTAGTTTTGTACTTAGAGTTTTTAGTGGTGTTGGCATCATCAATTAGGGGGAAATTGTTGGGTTATGAGTCAGTGGTTGATCTTAATAATCACTTAGAGGGTACTTAGTATTATTTTATCAGTAGTTCTTGTAATAGGACTTATCTGTTCCGTAAATTTGGGGGAAATCATAGTGATTTGATGCTATGGAATTGAAGATCCCAAAACCGTCTTGTATCCTTGGTGTAGTGTCGTTAGGACTAGATGATGTAATAGGCTAGACTATTTGTATTTTCATTATCGTTTTTGTCTAAGTCTTGTAAGGGGTAAGTGTTGGTCTGATCTTCAGTAGGAAGTTACTTTCCAGAACCCCACGTCATCAGTGTAAGAGCTTGTGTTCTCAGGTCATTAACTGACTCCGATCAGTAAAAGATTTATCATCAGCTAACCCACATCAGTAGAAGAACACAGAAACCAATCTCAATGCCTTCAGAGTTATCAGCTGACTTTGCTCAGTAGAAGATCCTTTATCAGCAGACTCAGATGAAGAAGACAGAGATCATATCAGATCTACTGTATCCGATAGGAAACGACCCGAGTTTTAACATCATTCGAAAGTCAGCAAAAGATCATACGAGGATGAGTGAGAGTCAATTCAGATGAAGACTGATGTCTGACAAGTGTAACCTACCACGAACCTCGACCAATGAGAAGCAGTCTAAGCTCTACCTGCTCTGACCAACTAAAGCTGCTCTCATGCACAGTGACCAACTACTCTGCGACAACGTGGCATCGTCCCCTCCAACGGACAAATGCCTAGGTCACAACTTAAATAGAGAAGCCTTTCCGAGCTCCACCCACAGGATATCAAAGGGATTATACGCTCAACCTTTCGAAACACTCTAGCGCTTTCACGAAGATCCAGCGAAGAACTTGCTCATTAGAATATTTCTAGTTCTTCTCTCTAGAGTTTCCTTCTTTAGATCCCTCTTCTCTATCTAAGCTCCCTTGTTATATACATAGCTTAGAACATTCAAAGGAGTTCACATTTCGTGACTGTTCTTATTGTAAGAACTCCTTCATAGTTGGAGAACATCCCCTCCCCTTCAAACTTCGGTTTGGATTGTAAAGTCGCTAAGGACTATAACTTAGAAGGGTCTGTCCAGTGCACAGATACCTTGCTGAGGCTTGCTCAGATTAATCAACAAGACCTCCTGTTCAGCAGGATCGTGGACGTAGGATCTTGCGTATCTGAACCACGTTAAAAATCGCTTGTGTCATTTATTGTTTTATTGCACCGCATTCAAACTATCTTACAAACTCATACTTTGCATCAAACGTATTTGAAAGTGCACTAGCCAAAATTATTTGGTTTGCAAAAAATACGTTTTCAAATCGAGATGGAGTCTATCGGGCCCTACACACTTTTTCGCACTAACTCTCCGACTGAGAATCAAATACTAACAGAAGTCAGTAGGAGAAACTCAGTAGTTGAGTCACTCTGACCCGCGATCAGAAGGTTACTATTTAGCACTGTTCATCAGTTGCAACCTACAGCTCAGCTGTCCTTCGCATTTGAGAAAAAGAACTTGTACTCAGGTGTATTCACCCCCCCCCCTCTACACCTGACACTCGTCTCCGGACCAACAACACCTCAGCCTGTGAAGGAGGCTGCCGATCTGAAACGAAAAAGAGTTGAGTTTGTACATGAGCCAGCTCAAACTACTCCCGAAGAGACCATGAAGGATCTTCCGCAGGAGCCGATCATTCGTCTCGCTCAAGGCTCTACAGAAGAAGAGGACACTTCACTCTTCTTGACCAAGAAACCCAAGACTTTACCCACTTTATTTGTTCCTCAAACTCTCCAGTCAGTGGTACGAACACTGGACTTCAGTGCACCATTAGAGACGGCTCCTCCTGCCGAGCTTGAGTCTCACGTAGAAGGAATTGTCAAGGACGTAGCTCCCATTGCTGAGGCCCCGGAACAAGCTGGACCTGAGTCCACTGAGATGGACATAGCTCAGGTGAGAAGCTCATTGTGAGCTCAGAGTTTCTCCATCTTGAAGGAATTCTTCCTTCGGCACCCTCTTCACAACCCGGAACTAAGGAGCAAGCAGCTACTTCAGCTTCTCCTCCTCCCTCACCTGGACCAGAGATTGTTGAAATTCCTAGCTCTTCTGAAGCCAATGCAGAAAAGGCAAGTGAACTATCACTGAGGAGCTATCTACCTCAACTGAGCAGAGGTCAGACTCAGATGATGAGCTCGACTTAGACTTAGACGACGCCCATCCTTACCACTCAATTGATCTTCCCACCCTCTCTATTCCCTAGTTCCTATAATTGACAGATGTTGGGCCACTATAGGACATGTTGGAAGAGTCATCCGATGCTGAGGACGTGTCTACAACACCCAGAACCTTGGGAAGATGTTGCTCACCTAAGTTCAAAGTGGTTCTCTTTATAAAGTTCTGACTTTGGTTCCTGAACTCTTTGAACATAAGGATGTGTTAGAGATGGTTGCTTGTGCTCAGATGATGCTACATCTCAGGTCGCTATGGACTGAGGAGCATCAGGACATCTTTCAGACTTACAATTCGGAGGGATTCATCAAAGAGTACCGACTACTCGAGTCTCTTCTTCTATTCAGCTCCCATGATGATCTCCGTAATGAAGAACACTTTATACATGCCATCAAGACTCTACTATCTAGGTAGGCTGGGGATTCCTCTGTAATCGCAGCTGCTCAGCATGACACAGACCCTGATGAATCTGCAGATGTTGATCCCATGTATCCTCAGCTGACTGCATCTGAACCTGCTCCCTCTACACCTACCCATCTATTCCTGATTAGACTCAACATCAGATTGCTTCTACACACAAGCGAGTTAAAACGGTTAGAGGGGCTTCAGATTCACAAGCATGTGTCAACGTTAATGTTTCAATGAAGCAAATGGAACTGGCTATGATTCAGTGTTATGACAATCTCACAGGCTTGTAGAATGCTGTCAAGGACCATACTCAGGTGATTGGTCATAACTTTGGCACACTCATCAACGCTATAAACAAAGCTCATGCATCTCTGCTCAATATATCTGACACGACCACTGAGAAGCGCCTCAGCACCCACTTTGATAAATACCACTCTCTTGTTAGGGATGGAAAGAAGCTTCTTGAGTTGACTGAGAAGAACGTTGAAGCATCCATCAATACTACACTTCAATCATTCAAGACTGATGTTGAGATGATTTTGGAGACAGCTTGCGCAGGTATTTGAACAACATGCTCAGATTGACGCCCAGAACAAGCTGATCCCAAAGCACCAGGATGCCTTAAAAAGTCTCTCTAACAGGCTTTTATCCCTCCCGACCCTTATTGCTGATGCCAAAAAGGGGGAAGAAGTCAATATGCCACGATCAGAGAAACAAATTCAGATAGTTCCCTCAGTGATGAAGTGATGGAAGCATAGATTGAGGGGGAACAAGAGTCTGAGAAGGAGAAGGAAGACCGCCTTAGTCCGAAACTGGCGACGTGGTCGAACAGATGAAGCAAGTGATGACGAGGCTTGCAAAAAATTGAACAATTAGAGAAAAGAAAAGTTGATGAAGCACATCTCAAACAAATCTAAAAGACAATCTGAAAGCAATCTTGCTTTAGAAACAGATTAACGAGGCTAAAGAGGAAAAGATGAAAAGATTCAGATTCCTATCACTCCTGAATAAGAGCAAGAACAAATTGAAGAAATATGGAGAATCTAGACATACAGATTTCCCAGTGTTGGGTGATGATTCTGTCCCCAGCATAGTCTTACTTAGTGGGAAATGATTCTATCTTCTATACTGAACCATGCTCAGCAGCCTAGTGCTCTGATTGTTGAGAAGATTTGAAGATACCAAAACCCTATCTGATTGGTGAACCATTCCGTTGTAATCGTTATTTGTCTCTGAGGTTTCAGACTCAGTAGACACTCTGCTCTGATCAAGGCGCTCAGTAGATTATCTGCCTTAACACCAGAAGTAGAAGACTCAGTGATACTTGGACTCGAGCAGAGCAAGATATCGAAAGAGTCAGTTGAACTGGACTCAGCAGGAGCAGTTCACTGAACTCAGAGCTGATCTTCAGTAGACTTTCCTCAGCTATCTACCTACTGAATACGGGATAAGACTCAGCATCGGCAGACAGTCAGAACTGTCAAATACTTTTGAAAGACAATCAGCATTGTCATATACGAGGAAGAGAGAAGTCAGCTTCAGTTTGCCTTGAAGTCTGTGCTGTCTCAACCACTCTATCCACCTCGACGAATCATAAGAACACACGTGTCTTCTCACCTGCTAAAGCTGCAGTCAACCCTTTACCTAAAAAGGTGGGAAAGTACACTGTTACCTACTTCAAAAGAGCCGTTTGCTACCAAAAGAGAGAGAGAGAAAGGAAGATCATCTCCAACGGATCTTTTCCAATCTCTGCTCTATAAATAGAGGGACATTTCAAGAGAAGAGAGAGAATGCGCATAAGCTTAACGACGAAATCAAACACAAGCATTCAAACGAGCTAGAACCAGAAAACCCTAAGTCTTCTGCAAGAATTTGAAGATCTATCTCCGGCAAAAGACTACCTTCTCAGCTCATAGGGAACCAAGCTAAACTGTTAGAAGAGCCTCTAGTATCCAAATCGACGATACACGAACCTAAAGCTTATTTCAGCTGTTCGTCGATCTAGAAGCCACACTCTCATTCCCTATCCCTCTAACCCTAAGCTCAACAGAATATACTTATAGCTTAGACGAAGGAGTTCATATTTGAACCCAATCCTTATTGTAAAAGGACTCCTTCATAGTTGGAGAAGTTTGTCAAACACTTTAGTTTGATGCCTTTGTAAACTGGGACTTGCTCAGTATAATCCCCAAGACACAGCTTTGTCCTGTGCACAAGCTGACTGAGACTAAATCAGTATAATAAATAGCCTCCTGAACTTATCGGGATAGTGGACGTAGGATCGATTGATATCCGAACCACTTTAAAAATCTGTGTCTTGTTATTGCTTTCTGATTACTGTTGCATTGATTTTACTGTTCATACTGAAAACCTACTTTAAAATCATACAACTGTCTCAGTATACTGAACTGTCTATTTACTGAACTGAGACTTTCTAAAACGGTTTTTCCACTCAACTGATTTGGGCCTACACTTTTCCACACCGCTGAACTCTACCTGTTTGATACTGAATTCTGACTCAGTCGGCTAGCAGATCTCAGTAGAGTCAGACTCTTTGCCACACACGATTCAGAACAGCTATTTGGTCTGCTGAATTATTTCAGTACGGCACTTTCCTGAACAGGATTGTTCGTGTTCGAAGTTGAGAAAATCGGATTCAGGTGTATTCACCCCCCCCCCCGCCCTCTACACCTGACCGTACACTCGGGACCAACAATTGGTATCGAGCAGGGAGTTCTTTAAGACTCTTGTTATCTTGAAACTGGTCTACTTGAACGGATCCGGAAAATCGTTTTCACTGCATATCACTCTACATTCATATCATTATTCTTCATGGCTGATATGTCAGGTATAAGAATGGTACCCATGTTCTCGGTAGAGAATTATGGAGTATGGCGAGTCGAATGGAAGCACAACTTGACATCCCTCCATGATAGTATGACTGAAGTGCTTGAAGATGGACCTATTGTTCCCATGATCGATAGTGTCGTGACTCAGGCCCCAGCTGAAGGAGGAGGAATGGTGACTGGGAAGAAGATCCCTAAAGACAGAAGTCTCTTCACTCCTGAAGAGAAGAAGCTTCACAACTTAGACCGAGTCGCCAGAAATGCCATACTGACCACTCTTAGTGATTCTTATCTTGGCAGGGTTCAGGAATGCAAAACGGCAAAGGAACTCGGGACGCTCTAGAGCTACCGAGTCGTGGAACTCGAAGATAAAAGCTAACAAACCGGCACTCGGAACTCCAAAAGCCGGAAAGTTTGTCTCTCATGCTCGGTGACAAAATAGAAGATCCGAACGTCGATTTACGAATCGATGAATTCCATCAATGGGCTCGGGAAAGATATTCAAGCAACCGAGAGATGAATCTCAAGATACCGAGGGCACCGCCGGACGGACACCTGGACACCTTTTGCCACTTTATTGCGACATTCCGATTTAGATGTTGTCTCTCCCGACCATATCTTTTCGTAACTTCAAAGTAAAGAGTTTGAGTTCGACGAGACCTCAACGAAAGCAAAGAGCCGAAGCCGACAATAAAATTGACCATGCCTTCAAAGCATCTGTCAGCGCAGCATCTCCAGCGACGAGCAAGACAACGAGTAAGACTGAACCTTCACTCAACGACTTACAAGAAGGAAGTCTCGCTCAGAAGTACGCGTTGCTCGCTGTGAAGTATCAGAAGGAGAAGGAGAGGTGCAGAAAACTGACTAAAGCATACCGAGACACAAAAGGTAAGTCAGATTATACGCCAAACGCACTCCTGACTCACAATCCTCTTAATGCAGAAAGAAGGATGACTCAGCACCATCAAAGGATAGCGAAAACAAAGAAGAAAGAGTCATCGCTTGCTACAACTGCAAAAAGCCAGGACATTATCAATATGACTGTCCTGAGCTCAGTAGTGCTGAACGCGCAGCACGCAAGGCAAGGAGAGAGAAATTCTCCAAAAAGAGACAATCTTATATTGCAGGCGAAATCTCAAACGACTCAGAAGAAGTCGACTCCTTCATGGATTCATCGGATGATGAAGCAGCTTTTATGGCCTTAGAGCTTGAAGCTGAAGAAGCTACTGAAAAGTGCTTAATGGTAGAGAAGAGGATGAGGTAAATTCTCATGAACCACTTAACTCCTCTTCACACTGCACACACAACACTATTTCAGGTGTAGATGAGAATTTGGACGTTGCTACCACTTATGAAGAACTGTTAGACGAACAAATTCAGATGAGTCTGCAGCTCAGTAAGACTCTTCAGGAATTGGATACCCTGAAAGTGGTGAATCAGAGACTTTCTCAGGAGAGTCAGGCCGCTACTGAAGCCGAAGGACTTGTGTTGAGACTCAGGGAGGAGATAAACTCTCTGATGGCCAAGTCTCAGCATCAAGAAGATCGAATTTCAGTTTTGACCAATGACTTGACTCAGAAAGATACTGAACTGAGTCTACTGAAGCAAGAACTGTTAGGACTTCAGACCAAGCACGACATACTGAAAAAGAGTGATGATGTCTGGAAGAGCCTGATGACTGAGCGTTACATGGGCGCTGAAAAGAAGCTGGAGGCTATGCTTGCAAGCAACAAGCCCAAGCACTGTAAGGAAGGACTTGGTTTCAACCAGGAAGCTTCCTCATCTGCCCCGTACACTCAGAAGTGCATCTAACTGATAGGTTTGTTCGAGGGGAAACAATCAATACAAATGTTCTGAACCCCTCAGCAAAGAACAAACAAAAGATGAAAGCACCTCATCCTACGCATCAGTATTTTGACCAGAAGATCAGTACCAAGACAACCCAGTTCAGTCAAGGGGGAACTAGCAGAGTGAAGTGGGCTGATCAGTATGGACCACCTCAGTTGACACATCCAGCTCAGTATGGGTCATATTACTATGATCCTATAGTCAGAAGAGGTTCCAAAAGTCAGAAAAAGAAGAAAATCGCACAAAAGGCAAAGGTCAGCAGTCCACCAGCTCAGAAGATTCGGACTCCTGAACCTGAACAGCCTAAGAAGTCAGCTTTGACCAGTCCAGTGGTCAAGTATGTTGACTCAAGTGGAAAGAAACTGTCTGAAACCACCAGGGTTGTTAGACAGATTTGGGTTACTAAAACTAACATCTAAGGACCCAAAAACAAAATAAAGGGTACCTGAATATAATTATGTTTTGCAGGTGCACAAAGATCCTTGGTATGTGGACAGTGGATGCTAAAGACATATGACGTACCAAAGGAACCTACTGAAGAATTATATAGCTGAAGAAGGACCCACAATCGAGTGTGGAGACAATGCAAAAGGCTATAAAAGAGAATATGGAGCACTCAGCATTGGAACTGCCACAGTTCCTAGAGTATCATATGTTGAAGGACTTCAGCATAATCTTCTCTCTGTTAGTCAATTCTGTGATAACTCGAATAGAGTGATTTTTGACACCGGTTTTACGTGATGTCATTGATAAATCCACGGGGAAAACAAGTGTTATCGTGGTTCGCGTAAAAAGAATATATATGTAGCTGACTGGAACTTAGCAGAACCTGAAGCTTGTCTGTTGGCGAAGAACGACAACCGTACAGGATGGCTTTGGCATAGGAGACTCAGCCACCTCAACTTCAAAACGCTCAACAAACTAGCAAGGAACACACTAGCAAGAGGACTGCCGAATGAAGTATTCAGCAAAGACACTCAGTGTCAAGCATGTCTGAAGGGAAAGCAAACAAGGAATCAAAATCCACCTGTTCTATCTCCTTCCACTGATGGAATCCTTCAGCTGCTACATATGGAATTGTTTGGTCCAGTCTCTCCAGTGACGATCAGAGGTAAGAAGTATGCTTTAGTGGTCATCGATGACTACTCGCGCTACACATGGGTCATACTCATTGCCAACAAGTCTGACGTCAAACCAGAGTTACCAACGCTTCTGAAAAAGCTCAGTGTCGAGAAGAACACCAAGATAATCAAAATTCGTTCTGACAGAGGAACTGAGTTCCTTAATTCCATGGTAGAGGAGTTCTGCAAAACTGAAGGGATTGAGCATGAGACATCTGCTGCGCGCACCCCTCGCGAGAACGGGGTTGCTGAACGAAAGAATCGCACACTCAAAGAAGCAGCGAAGAACTCTACTCGCAGACTCGGGACTCCCAACCAAATTCTGGGCGGAAGCAACTTACACTGCATGTTATACTCGAACCGATCTCTACTGACAAAGCAGCATAAGAGAACACCATATGAACTATGGAACGGCAGGAAGCCTTCTTTATCTTATTTCCATATCTTTGGTTGTTCGTGCTTTATTCACAATAATGGGAAAGATCAGCTGAAAACTTTTGATAGCAAGTCAGATCAGGGAGTTTTCTTAGGATACTCTCGGGTCAGCAAAGCTTTCAGAGTATTCAACTATCGGACCCTTTGCGTGGAAGAAAGCCCTCATGTTGTTTTTAATGAGTTTGCTATCGAAGACAGGGAGCAATAACTCTAACTATGAATCGAGGACATCGAAGCGCCTACGGGATCTAAGCTTAAAAGACAAACCCGAAAAGATCCGGCTATGTTGGGATGATGATTCGGACGAAGAAACCGAAGACAAGTCTATCGAATCTCAACCAAAGCAACGCCGATGTACGCGAACAGATTGACTCTCCTGAACAGAGTCAATCCCAGGTAACTCAAGTCGATGAAGAAACTTTAGAGGTAACTGAGACCACTACTGAGACTAACAACTCAGGGGGGAACATCTATTAATGTTCCCGAGCCGAATGCCCCCGAACCTGGAAACTCAGTAGATCACACTCTCATTACTGAATTGCTTTCAATCTCGAATAGTACAACTGAAATGCCTAACTCACCTACTATCTGTGTTGATCAAATTTCAGATGAAGAGCTGAAACATCGTAGATCGTGGCTAGATGCTCACACTCCTGATCTAATCATTGGAGATCCTTCAAAGAAAAGTCAAGACAAGATCCGGATTCTCGTCAAGGAGAAAGCGCATTATATTCCTGCTTCTTGTCTACTGAAGAGCCTTAGACGATTGAGGATGCACTTAAAGATGCTGACTGGATCATAGCTATGCAGGAGGAGCTGAATCAGTTCACGAGAAACGAAGTTTGGGAGCTTGTTGACAGACCCCGGCATCAACACGTCATTGGAACAAAATGGGTCTTCAAGAACAAGCGAGATGAAAACAACGTTATAGTAAGGAACAAAGCAAGGCTCGTGGCGAAAGGCTACTGTCAAGCTGAGGGAATAGATTTCGATGAGACATTCGCTCCAGTTGCAAGATTGGAGGCAATCAGACTATTCCTAGCCTACGCAACACATCAAAGATTCGTAGTCATCAAATGGATGTGAAGTCTGCGTTCTCGAACGGCGTCTCGAAAGAAGAAGTCTATGTAGAACAACCGCCCGGCTTTCAGCAGGGACATCAGGTTTATAGACTCAGAAAGGCTCTATATGGGTTAAAACAAGCACCCAGGGCTTGGTACGATACCCTGTCAGAGTTTCTTCTTCAGAAAGGTTTTCAAAAAGGCACAGTAGATCGCACGTTGTTCAGCATTCGACTGGAAGACGACTTATTACTCATGCAGATCTATGTAGACGATATTATCTTTGGATCAAAGAACGTCGTCATGTGTCAGCAGTTTGAGAAAATGATGAAGGACAAGTTCGAGATGTCAATGATTGGTGAAATGAACTATTTCCTCAGTTTTCAAGTCAAACAATCCGAAAGGGAACGTTCATTAACCAAGGCAAATACACTCGAGAACTCATCAAAAGATTCGGTTGCACATCCGGTAAACCTATCAAGATCCCGATGAACACGAATATGAAAATTGATCTTGATAAAGAGGGAGTATCAGTAGACCAAACTGAATTTCGTGCAATAATTGGTTCCTTATTATATCTAACAGCTACTCGTCCTGACATAACTTATGATGTAGGTGTCTGCGCTCGATTTCAGGCGAATCCTAAGCAGAGCCACATGGACTCAGCAAAGAAGATTCTCCGCTACCTCAGAGGCACACCTGACATAGGTTTATGGTATCCAGCTGATGATAATATTGACCTAACTGGCTATTCTGATGCTGACTATGCAGGATGTAAAATTGACCGAAAATCAACTTCAGGAACTTGTCAGTTCCTAGGCAGTAAGCTGATCTCATGGTTTTCAAAGAAGCAGCACTCAGTAGCCACGTCAACTACTGAAGCTGAATACATGGCTGCCGGAAGTTGTTGCGCCCAAATCCTTTGGCCGAGACAGCAGCTAAGAGACTATGACGTCATTCGTAATGAAGTGCCGATATTCTGCGACGATGCATCAGTGCTATTGCAATCACTCAGAACCCTGTACTACACATGAGATGCAAGCACGTGGACATTAGGCATCACTTCATTCGTGACCATGTCGAAAAGAAGGATATCAGGATGGAAAAGATCCATACTGACAAACAAAGGGCTGATATTCTGACCAAGCCTCTAGCTGAATCCAGATTCAAAGAACTTTCAGTAGAGCTAGGTCTGCTGGACCCTACTGACCCCAGTCAGTAAGAGTCTTCAAGAGAGGACCATTTCAGTAAGGGGGAATGTTCACTCTCGATCGAGTATAACCGATACGTAGAGAATCAGCAACCATCTACATGAGGTATCAGCTGACTACTATGTTCAGCTGACAGGTTTGCGTATCTCTACTCAGTAGTAACTAATAAAACAGTAATGCATTTATGATGAAGATTCAGCATGCTATTAAATATCCTAAGTTTGTCATTTATTATTAATGGCTTATATTTATTGCACGACATTCCATACATAAGTTTGCTGAAATCTGCACGCATTAAATGCATGTCATCTCACAGTTACTACTTAGGCATATTTACAACTGGCTTTGACATAGGCGGCTACTGTGATCATTACCTTTTTTAATATCCAATCTTAACCGTCCATATCATAAAGCAGATTTAAATTTTGCCTTTGATCAAAAACCGTTCACCTTCACGTTATATATATATTTTCGATCATATCTTAGAAACCGCCATTACCGCACTTAAAATCCTCTGCATCCGAAAATTCTGAGATCATTTCTTGCAATCCCCTCTTGCATATCCTTTCAGAATCTCAATCTCTCTTTCGGTATGCTTATTACAACTGCTACACGAATTAATTTTCTTTTTTCAAAATCGCTATACAAACTGTTTTATTTAAATCGATACTGATAAATGCTAGTGTAACAGGTACAATGGCAAGTAAAAATATTTCGGTGTCTGCTCCAGCTAACATGCAAGAAATCCTGGACAAGGACCGTGTTTGGTTCGAGCCAACCATGGAGTTCAACGCCTGTGATCTCGATTATATGGACGAGATCTTCTCAGCTCTTAGAGAGTCAGGGCTTGAAAGTCTTCTTTCAAGGAAGCCGACATACTTCCTCCCGAGGCAGGTGGCCGAAGTTTATCTTAATTCTGACTCAGTAGGCGGGGACTTAATCGGAAGTTTCGCCGTTCACAAGATCAAGGATGCTTTTCCGATACTGAAGCAAATATCAATCAAGGAGGCGCTAAAGAGAAGTTTTGATCTGCCTTCTGAAGGAGCCAGTACTGTGGGGTACAATGATGATCTTGTAGATGACTACTTGACAATATTCTGTGGAAAGCCCACGACCTTCAGAGCTGCTTTTCCTAAAAACAACATGCTGCCTCAGTACAGAGCTTTGGCTTATATTGTGACGCAGCTACTGACCAGCCAAGCAGGCTCATTCGATCAAGTATCGAGGCTCAAGATCCAGCTCATGATGGCCATATATGATAGAGCTCAAATCAATTGGACGGAGTTCTTTATCCGTGAATTCATGGCTCAAGCGGCCAAATTCGACAAGGCCTCTTGCACGCTGAGTGTAAAGGGCAAGCTTCTTTATGGACTGAAGCTGTCCATAATGATAGAGGATGTCTGCGGATCTGAACCAATAACCTACTATGACAAGGAGTATTTTAATGTGAAGAAGGTCGATTCCACAACAAGGCTAGCTTGCTCTTCGGCGGATCGGGTCGAGTCCCTCAGCCGTAACTCGGCCAGACTAAGCCTCGGCGGGCTATACCCTCGAAGAAGAGAACACCTCCAGCAAAAAACTCCAAAGGCACCAGCTAAGAAACTGAGGAAAGCCATTCCGGACGTGCCTACTGAACCCGAGGTCTCTCCCGAAGTTCCTGCTTGCTCGAGCTACTCAAGAACCTATTCGGCCTCGGTGGGCGATAGACGAGTCAGAATCATCTGAGAAGACTCAATCAGTGGAGAAGGCCGTCTCCACTGAGGAACCCGTAGAAGTGGAACAAGGGGATGCTACAGAAGCACATAGCGAAGAGATTCAGCGTCTTGACAGCCCCCTCTCAGTTCCACCACTCAGCAGTGTGCCTCCTGCTGAGACTCAGACGTCTCCCATAGACTTGGAGTCTGAGACAGCATCTGAAGAAGAGACAATTGGGATGGAAGCTTTAGTGATCGTATCCAGAGCATCCCGAGAGATTCTTCAACAGATTCCAGAGCTTGCTGACTACTCTGATTTGTTGCTCATTGCAAAATCAGCAAGGCTCCACATGTTGCTGCGATTTCAGGAGTAGCCCCATCTACAACGTCTAGTACTCCACTACTCCTGCCAGCAGCTTCATGAAGAAGAATTAAAGTTGAGGGAGCGAATAGGCTACTCTAAGCCTGCTGACCCCAGCACCATGGAGAACCTGAGGGTTGCTATGCTAGCAATGATACATGATAGACAGCTAGCAACCGGCTCAGCACCCTCAGATGGATCAGACCACGATGGTCAAGATCCACCCAGTGATTCAGGGCCTGGAAAGCCTGATGAGGGAAATCCCCAGGACAAGGATACACATGATACTGAACAAGCTCAACCTCCACTTCATATCCTTGGACCTGCAAAGTCCACGGCTGGTGCTTCGTCCTCAACAGAGCCCGCTAAGCTCTTGTTGGAGTTGACTTACGAAGCAGCGCCCAGCCCAACTACCAAGAGATCTCGATCCGTAGCAAAAGCTCTCACCGCTCAAGAATCCAGAATCGAGCTCTTACGAAGGCCGTCCACAAGGTGTGGAAACAGACTACGCTAGCCACAACCACTGAGCTACAGGGGATGAAAACATCAGTATCAAAATCAGCCGCCCCTGTTGTCTCTGCAATTGTATCCGAAGCTTTGGCTAAGCAGCAGAAGCAGTTTAATGATCAGCTCAGAATCATTCAGGAAGGACAAGCCAAACTTCTCGAAGCATTCAAGGCGTCAATGTCCACTCATACCTAGTCCTTCACTGAACAAGCCAGGCCACGGAAATCTGACTTGACAACATTCAACTGGTCGTGGAGGATAAGATTTCTGAGAAGCTGATAGAATTCAAGGCAGCAGCTGACCTCTCCCATAAGCAATACTTGGAGGAACTGACTAATGAGAGGAATGAGCTGCACTTGGCGCTGACAAAGATCCATGACAGACTGGACGAACTGTCCGCTGTCTACAAACGCCTAGACAAGAAGGTACTCGTCCCTACCCCGGCTGTAATTGATGATGCCAAAAAGGGGGAAGGAAAAGAGAAGAGTACTGAGGAAGGAAAAGAGAAGAGTACTGAGAAGCCGACCCCTACCAAAACTGCTGAATTACTTAAGGGGACAGCTTCACTGAGATCTGAGAAAAAGACCAAGTCCGTGACTGAGATAAGCATGACTCAGACTCAAGACTCAGACAGAGGGTAAGGCCCAGGGTGTCTTGGCTGCGAGCACAGCTGAGACTAGCCCAAGTGGCTCAGGAACCCAGGCTACTCATGCAACCCAGACTCCGACTGATATTATCAAGGAGGTTGCAGAGTATGCTGAGCAGGAAGAGTCAGAAGAGGAAGAGGCTCCTCTCCCTCCACCTGTTCAGGGAAAAGGCAAGAAAGTGCTGATTCTCCCAACCCCTCCAGCCAAGAAAACGAAGAGATACATTTCAGCTAAGGAGGAGGCTCAAATTGTAGCTGATGAGAAGTCGGGCAAGGGGAGATTGCAAAACAAGCCGCTAATAAACCAAAGTCTAAGCCTGTCAAAGGAAAGACAAAATCTCCAGCTCGAGGAGGAAGAAAGCCTGCTAGGATACCTCCAAGGAAACTGATTATCGAGGATGAAGAAGATAGGGAGAAAGAGAAGGAGCAAAAGCAGCAAAGCACTGAGAAGCAGGGTACGTCAAAAGAAAAATCAAGTACCCCTGCTGAATCTGAAGACATTCCTCAGAAAGCCACTGCAGCCCAAGATGATGAGATTGAGGCCATATTCGACCAAATTAACAGATACTTATACACAGGCGAAGAGGCTAGACAAGTTCAGGCTGCCAGAGACAGAATCTGGGAGGCAGACCTTGAAGCACTGAGGAAAAGGACTGAGGAAGAGGCCAGGCTGAGAGTACCTTCAAAAGTTGATATTCCTTATCGATACAGAAGGTTCAGGAAGCCAACTGATCTGAAATCGCACAGATGGCCAAAGATAGACAATTGGATACCTGCTCAATTTACTCAGAGATGGGAATCTACAAAGATAGAGTTCATCAAGCGCAATTATTTCTGGAGGTTCTGGCCCAACATGACTAAGGCTGATGCCTACACAGAATGGATGATGATAATTGAACCTGATCTATACATATACTTGCATAAAGCCGTATCTGAAGGTATAGAAGTCAGTGTTCCGGAGCCCAGAATCATACCTCCACCTAGAAGAAATGATGACTCAATCCACTTTGGAGTAATAGAAGCTGAAGTGAAGTATGCTGCATCAAAAAGAGAACTGGACGAAGATGAGTCAGCAGACTTTGCTGCATACTTGAAGCTGAGGAAGAACATATACCGGATGTATGGAGTGCCACTGCCAGAGACGCAATCTCAAGGATTCATGGACAGGATCAAGCAGTTTAAGGGCTCCTAGGCTTAGTTCTGTTCTTCTTATAGCAAGATTTGTAATTGTACTGATCTGAATCACTCATATATACAAATCTGATTTTAGCTCTGACAACCACTTGTTGTCTATCCAGCCATGTTTGTATTATGCTTTAACACTCAGAATCACTGAAGTGATTACTGACTCACACACTTACTGCTACTTACTTTCTTGTCAGTTTATTACTTTGTTAGATTCTGCTAGTCTAGTTTCTATGTAATGGGGGAAATTGAGTTTTGCCCTGTTCTCTCAGTAGTCTAGAACTGTTGAAACAACTCCACTGATCTTACCTGTAATATTGTAAGGGGCTCTGTTTCTGTTTGTTTAGTGTTGGCATAGATGATAGGTTTTGGCATCATCAAATAGGGGGAAATTGTTGGGTGATGATTCTGTCCCCAGCATAGTCTTACTTAGTGGGAAATGATTCTATCTTCTATACTGAACCATGCTCAGCAGCCTAGTGCTCTGATTGTTGAGAAGATTTGAAGATCCCAAAACCCTATCTGATTGGTGAACCATTCCGTTGTAATCGTTATTTGTCTCTGAGGTTTCAGACTCAGTAGACACTATGCTCTGATCAAGGCGCTCAGTAGATTATCTGCCTTAACACCAGAAGTAGAAGACTCAATGATACTGGACTCAACAGGAGCAGTATACTGAAAGAGTCAGTTGAATTGGACTCAACAGGAGGTGTTCATCGAACTCAGAGCTGATCTTCAGTAGACTTTCCTCAGCTATCTACCTACTGAATATGGGATCAGACACAACATCGGCAGACAGTCAGAACTGTCAAATACTTTTGAAAGACAATCAGCATTATCATATACGAGGAAGAGAGAAGTCAGCTTCAGTTTGCATTGAAGTCTGTGCTGTCTCAACCACTCTATCCACCTCGACGAATGACAAGAACACACGTGTCTTCTCACCTGCTAAAGCTGCAGTCAACCCTTTACCTAAAAAGGTGGGAAAGTACACTGTTACCTACTTCAAAAGAGCCGTTTGCTACCAAAAGAGAGAGAGAGAAAGGAAGATCGTCTCCAACGGATCTTTTCCAATCTCTGCTCTATAAATAGAGGGACACTTCAAGAGAAGAGAGAGAATGCGCATAAGCTTAACGACGAAATCAAACACAAGCATTCAAACGAGCTAGAACCAGAAAACCCTAAGTCTTCCGCAAGAATTTGAAGATCTATCTCCGGCGAAAGACTACCTTCTCATCTCATAGGGAACCAAGCTAAACTGTTAGAAGAGCCTCTAGTATCCAAATCGATGATACACGAACCTAAAGCTTATTTCAGCTATTCGTTGATCTAGAAGCCACACTCTCATTCCCTATCCCTCTAACCCTAAGCTCAACAGAATATACTTACAGCTTAGACGAAGGAGTTCATATTTGAACCCAATCCTTATTGTAAAAGGACTCCTTCATAGTTGGAGAAGTTTGTCAAACACTTTAGTTTGATGCCTTTGTAAACTGGGACTTGCTCAGTATAATCCCCAAGCCACAGCTTTGTTCTGTGCACAAGCTGACTGAGACTAACACAGTATAATAAATAGCCTCCTGAACTTATCGGGATAGTGGATGTAGGATCGATTGATATCCGAACCACTTTAAAAATCTGTGTCTTGTTATTACTTTCTGATTACTGTTGCATTGATTTTACTGTTCATACTGAAAACCTACTTTAAAATCATACAACTGTCTCAGTATACTGAACAGTCTATTTACTGAACTGAGACTTGCTAAAACGGTTTTTCCACTCAACTGATTTGGGCCTACACTTTTTCCGCACCGCTGAACTCTACCTGTTTGATACTGAATTCTGACTCAGTCAGCTAGCAGATCTCAGTAGAGTTAGACTCTTTGCCACACACGATTCGGAAACGACCTATTTGGTGCCGTTGAATTATTTCAGTACGGCACTTTCCTGAACAGGACTGTTCGTGTTCGAAGTTGAGAAAATCGGATTCAAGTGTATTCACCCCCCCCCCCCTCTACACCTGACCGTACACTCGGGACCAACACCCAGCTTAGAAGGAAATCGATGATTAGAAGTAGAGAGAAGAGCAGCTTCGAAATGAGCTGAAATGCAACCATATCTGGCTCAAAGAAGATGATGAAAGACTTGAGCGTCTAGCTGAAAACATGAAGAGAACTAGGTTGATCTCAGATAGAAGAAGAGGAAATCCAACGTGTTGATGGCCATTGCCACTGAGAAGAAGCCGAAGATTGAGACTGAGAAAGATGATGAAGGATAAGTTCGAGATGTCAATGATGGGAGAAATGAACTGCTTCCTTGGTTTTCAAGTCAAGCAATCTGAAAAAGGAACGTTCATCAACCAAGGCAAATACACTCGAGACCTCATCAAAAGATTCGGCTGCACATCCGGCAAATCTATCAAGATCCCGATGAATACGAATATGAAGATAGATCTTGATAAAGAGGGAGTATCAGTAGACCAAACCGAATATCGTGCTATAATTGGATCATTATTATATAAGATCTCTGAAAAGCTGAAAGGGTTCAGTATATTTGCGTTCATAGTCTCCCCTTGAACAAACCTATCAGCAAGCCATACTTCTGAGTGTACTGGGGCAGATGAGGAAGCTCCCTGGCTGAATCCAAGTCCTTCCTTGCAGTGCTTTGGCTTATTGCTTGCTAGCATAGCCTCTAATTTCTTCTCAGCACCCTTGTACCTCTCAGTCATTAGGTTCCTCCAGATATCATCGCTTTTCTTCAGTGTGTCGAGCTCGATCTGAAGTCCTGACATTTCTTGCTTTAGTAGACTCACTTCAGTATCTTTCTGAGTCAAGTCATTGGTCAAAACTGAAATCCGATCTTCTTGATGCTTGAGACTTGGCCATCGGAGAGTTTATCTCCTCCCCGAGTCTCAACACAAGTCCTTCGACCTCGGTAGCAACGACACTTTCCCGAGAAAGTCTCCGATTCTCTACTTTCGGGGTATCCAACTCCCGAAGAGTCTTGCTTGAGCTGGACTCATCCGAATTTGTTCGTCGAGCAGTTCTTCGTATGCGGTCGCGACGTCCAAATTCTCATCTTCCCTCGAAATAGTGTCGTGTGTGCAGTGTGAAGAGGAGTTAAGTGGTTCATGAGAATTTACCTCATCCTCTTCGCCTGCCATCATGCACTTTTCAGTTGATTCATCTGCTTCATGCTCTAAGGCCATGAAGGCTGCTTCATCGTCAGATGAATCCATAAAGGAGTCGACCTCTTCTGAGTCGTCTGAGATTTCGCCAGCTATGTATGATTGTCTTTTCTGGGCGAATTTCTCTCTCCTTGCCTTACGTGCTACGCGTTCAGCACTACTGAGCTCAGGACAATCATACTGATAATGTCCCGGCTTCTTGCAATTATAGCAAGTGATGACTTTTTCTTCTTTGCTTTCGCTATTCTTTAACGGTTCTGATTCATCCTTCTTTCTGTATTCAGAAGATTGTGAGTCAGGAGTGTGTTTCGACATATAATTTGACTTACCTTTCATTTCCCAATAGGCTTTAGTCACTTTTCTGCGTCGCTCCTTCTCCTTCTGATACTTTACAGCGAGCAGCGCATACTTCTGAGCGAGACTTCCTTCTTGTAGATCATTGAGTGAAGGCTCAGTCTTACTCGTCGTTTTGCTCGTTGCTGGAGATGCTGTACTGACTGATGCTTTGAAAGCATGGTCGATTTTTGTGTCAGCTTCAGCTCTCTACTTTCTTTGAGGTCTGTCGAACTCAAACTCCTCTCGCTCGTAATTACGAAAAGATATGGTCGGGAGACACAAGCATCTAAGTCGAATGTCGCAATAGTGTGGCAAAAGGTGTCCAAGGTCCGTCCGGCAAGGTGCCCTCGAATCTTCGATTCATCTCTCGGTTCTTCGAATGTCTTTCCCACCCATTGATAGAGTTCATCGATTGGTAAATCGACGTTCGAATCTTCGATTTTGTCACAGGGCATGAGAGACAAGCTTTCCAGCTTTTGGAGTTCCAGTGCTAGTTTATTCGCTTTAATCTTCTGAGTCCCTCGACTAAGTAGCGCTAGAGCGTCCCAGAGTTCTTTTGCAGTCTTGCATTCCTGAACCCTGCCAAGATAAGAATCACTAAGGGTGGTCAGTATAGCGTTTCTGGCAACACGGTCTAAGTTGTGAAGCTTCTTCTCCTCAGGAGTGAAGAGACTTCTGTCTTTGGGAATCTTCTTCCCGGTCACCATTCCTCCTCCTTGAGCTTGGTCCTGAGTTACGATACTATCGATCATGGGAACGATAGGTCCATCTTCAAGTACTTCAGTCATACCGTCATGGAGGGATGTCGATGTGCTTCCATTCTGACTCGCCATACTCCATAATTCTCCACCGAGAACATGGGTACCATCCTTATACCTGACATATCAGCCATGAAGAATATAGATATGAATGTAGAGTGATATGCAGTGAAAACGTTTTCTTCCGGATCCGTTCGAATAGACCAGTCTCAAAGTGACAAGAGTCTTAAAGAACTCCCCGCTTCCGATACCAATTGTTGGTCCCGAGTGTACGGTCGGTGTAGAGGGGGGGTGAATACACCGATTCGATTTCTCAACTTCGAACTCGAACAATCCTATTCAGGATGGTGTCCGACTAAAACGGTTCAAGCAGACTGCATAACCGTTCCGAATCGAGTTAAAGGCTAAGAGTACCGACTCACCGAGATCCGCTAACCGACTAGGTCGAATTCAGTATCTACGTAAGAGTTCGGTGCGCGGAATAGTGTAGGCCCAAATCGGTTTGTGAGAAAACGTTTTAAGTCTCGGTTCGGTAGATTAAAAGTTCAAGATGCCTTTGAGATAGTTGATTGATTTTAAATATGATGTTCAAGTATGAATAGTAAAATCAATGCAACAGCTTAAGAAAGCAAGAAGAGATACGGGATTTTTAAAGTGGTTCGGATATCGCTCAAATCCTACGTCCACTCGTCCCGAATGATCGGGAGGCTATTTATTATCCCGAGTTAGTCTCGCCGCCTTGCGACCGGGCAAAGCCGCGTCCTGGTTTTTATACTCAGTTTACAACACTATCAAACTTAAAGTGTTTGACAAACTTCTCCAACAGTGAAGGAGTCCTTATACAATAAGGATTGGGTTCAAATGTGAACTCCTTCGTCTAAGCTATAGATAAGGACGGTTGAGCTTAGGGTTAGAGGGATAGGGAATATGAGAGTAGCTTCTAGATCAACGAACAGCTGAAGGTAAGCTTTGAGTTCGTGTAACGTCGATTTGGATACTAGAGGCTTTATATGTCGGTATAGCTTGATTCTCTATGAGCTAGAATGTAGTCTTTCGCCGGAGATTGTTCTTCAAGTTCTTGCTAAGACTTTGTTCTTTGGAATTCGCTCTTTTTCGCGCTCTCTCGTGTTCTTCGCATCTTTCAAATCTTGAATGATCCCTCTATTTATAGAGCAGAGATTGAAATAGATCCGTTGGAGACGATCTTCTTCTCTCTCTCTTTTTGGTAGCAAACGGCTCTTTTGGTGTAGGTAACAGTATACTTTCCCACCTTTTTAGGTAAAAGGTTGACTGCAGCTTTAGCAGGTGAGAAGACACGTGTATGCTTGTCATTCGTCGAGGTGGATGGAGTGGTTGAGACAGCACAAACTTCGAGACAGACTGAAGCTGACTTCTCTCTTCCTCGTACATGACAATGCTGAGTGTCTTTCAAAAGATTCTGACAGTCCTGAAGACTATCTGCCGTTGCTGAGTCTGACCTTGTATTCAGTAGATAGACGGCTGAGATAAGTCTACTGAAGATCAGCTCTGAGTTCAGTGAACTACTCCTGCTGAGTTCAGTTCAACTGACTCTCTCAGTATACTGCTCCTGCAAAGTCCAGTATCACTGAGTCTTCTGCACTGGTGCTGAGGCAGATAAGCTACTGAGCGCCTTGACCAGAGCAGAGTGTCTACTGAGTCTGAAACCTCAGAGACAAAACAGATACAAGGGAATGGTTCATCGTTCAGATAGGGTTTTGGGATCTTCAAATCTTCAGACAAGTACAGAGCACAAGGCTACTGAGCTTAAGATCAGTGTCTAAGACTGAATCATTTCCCACTGAGTGAAACAGTGCTGAGGATGGAATCATCACCCAACACAAACCGAATATCGTGCTATAATTGGTTCATTATTATATTTAACAGCTACTCGTCCTGACATAACTTATGCTGTAGGTGTCTGTGCTCGATTTCACGCGAATCCGAAGCAGAGCCATATGGACTCAGCAAAGAAGATTCTCCGCTATCTCCGAGGAACACCTGACATGGGTTTATGGTATCCAGCTGATGATAATATTGAACTAACGGCTATTCCGATGCCGACTATGCGGGATGTAGAATTGACCGAAAATCAACTTCGTGGAACATGTCGGTTCCTTGGCAGCAAGCTGATCTCATGGTTTTCAAAGAAACAGCACTCAGTAGCTACGTCGACTACTGAAGCTGAATACATGGCTGCCGGAAGTTGTTGCGCCCAAATCCTTTGGCTGAGACAGCAGCTGAGAGACTTGACATCATTCAGAATGAAGTGCCGATCTTCTGCGATAGTACCAGTGCCATTGCAATCACTCGTAATCTCGTACTACACACGAGATGCAAGCACGTGGACATCGACATCACTTCATTCGTGACCATGTCGAAAAGAAGGATATCGGGATGGAAAAGATCCACCCGACAAGCAACGGGTCGACATACCGACCAAGCCTCTAGCCGAATCCGTATTCGGAGAACTTTCGGTAGAGCTAGGTCTGTTGGACCCTACTGACCCCAGTCAGTAAGAAGGTTTCAGGAGAGGACCATTTCAGTAAGGGGGAATGTTCACTTTCAGTACTGAATGTATTCAGTACGTAGAGATTCAGAAACCATCTACACGAGGTATCAGCTGACTACTATGTTCAGCTGACAGGTTTGCGTATCTCTACTCAGTAGTAATTTATATTACAGAATATTGCATTTATGGCAAAGATTCAGCATGATATTAATATCTCTTGGTTTGTCTTTATTATTAACGGATTTCATTTAATGCACGACATTCCATACATAAGTTTGCTGAACTCTGCGCGCATTTAATGCATGTCTTTTCACAGTTACTACTTAGGCTATTTTTACAACTGGCTTTGACATAGGCGGCATATGCGATCATCACCTATAATATATCCTCTAATCTTGACCGTCCATTCTATAAAGCAATTTAAACACAACCTTTGATCAAATAACTGTTCATCTTCACGTTTGATATACATATTTGATCATATCTTCTCAAACCGCCATTAGCATACTTCAAATCTTTCAAGTCCGAAAAATCCGAGATTTGCAAAAGCAATCCTTACTTACAACTTCATCATCATATCTTATCTCGATTTTATTGGTATGCTTATTAGAACTGTTACTGTATTCTCTGTTTCTTCAGTATCAATATATATAAACTGTTGTATCTAAAACTGATACTAATAAGATTCTTATGTAACAGGTACTATGGCGAACATAACTGTAGATGCCCCTCATAACATGGAGGACATTCTTGCAAAAGGCCGTGTCTGGTGCGAACCAGTCATGGAATTCGATGCGTGCGACCTAGACTACATGGATGAGATCTTCGCATCTCTAAGGGAGTCCGGTCTGGAGAAGTTTCTTTCGAGGAATCCAACGTTCTTCCTTCCTCGACAGGTGGCTGAAATATACCTCAACTCAGACTCCATCTCTGGAGACATCATTGGGAGGTTCAGAACTTACTCCATCAACAATGCTTCCCAACTGCTGAAACGTATATCTATCAAGGAAGCACTGAAGAACAGCTTTGACTTGCCATCTGAAGGAATCAGCACCGTAGGCTACAATGACGACTCAGTAGACGAGTACCTATCCATATTCTGCGGGAAGCCAACAACCTTCAGAGCTGCTTTTCCCAAGAACGCCATGCTACCACAATACAGAGCCTTGGCTTACATTGTCACTCAGCTGCTGACAAGCCAAGCTGGCTCATTTGATCAGGTCTCCCGACCTAAGATTCAATTATTGATGGCGATATACGATGGCGCTAAGATCAACTGGACAGATTTCTTCATCCGAGAATTCATGATCCAAGCGGCCAAGTTTGACAAGTCAACACGCATCCTGAGCGCGAAGGGGAAATTACTGTATGGGCTGAAGCTCTCAGTAATGATTGAAGACCACTGTGGTTCAGATCAAGTCACCTTTGATGATAAAGAGTACTTCAATGTGAAAAAGGTGCGCTTCCACAACCAGTCTGCTGCCCTTCAGCAGATAGGGTCAGGTCCCCAAGCTCAACTGACTAAGCCTCAGCAGGCTGCACCTTCAAAGAAGAGAACACCTCCAGCAAAAATATCTAAGGCACTGGCTAAGAAACTGAAGAAAGCCATCCCGGGACGTGCTCGCTGAATCCGAGGTATCTCCCCGAAACTCCTGCCGAACGGGCTACTCAAAGAACCTATTCAGCCTTTGCGGCTAATAGATGAGCCAGAGTCTTCTGAGAAGACTCAATCAGTGGAGAAGGGAGTCTCCACTGAAGAACCAATAGAGATGGAACAAGGGGAGGCTACTGAAGCTCACAGTGAAGAAATTCAACGCCTAGACAGCCCCCTCACAGTTCCTCCACTCAGCAGTATGCCACCTGTTGAACATCAGACGTCTCCAATCGACTTGGAATCTGAGACGGCGTCTGAAGAAGAAACAATCAGGATGGAAGCGTCAGTGATTCTATCCAGAGCATCCCGAGAAATTCTTCAACTGATTCCGGAGCTTGCTGACTACTCTGATCTGATGCTTATTGCCAAATCAGCAAGACTCCACATGTTGCTGCGACATCAGGAGTGGCCTCGTCTACAACGCTTAGTTCTCCACTTTTCCTGTCAGCAGCTTCATGAAGAAGAACTGAGATTGAGGGAACAAATAGGCTATTCAGAGCCTGAAGATCTCAGCTCAATGGACAATCTGAGGGCTGCAATGCTGGCAATGGTACATGATCGACAACTTGCCTCAGGCCCAGCACCCTCAGATGGGTCAGACCATGACAACCCACCCAATGATTCAGGCCTTGGAAAGCCTGATGAGGGAAATCCCCAGGACAAGGATACACATACTGAAGAAGCTCAGCGTCCGCTCAGTATCCTTGGACCTGCGAAGTCGACGGCTGGTACCTCAGCATCCACAGAGCCCGCTCAGCCCTTGTTGGAGTCTGCATTCGAGGTAGCACCCAGCCCACATCGTCGACGTTCCAAGTATGTGACGAGGGCTATTAAAAGCCAAGGCACTCAGAACCGTGCCCTCGCCAAGGCAGTCATCAACGTGTGAAAGAAGACTGCTGAAGCCACCGCTACTGAGCTTCAGGGGCTGAAATCCTCTATGTCCCAATCAGCCGCCCCTGATGTCTCTGCCATTGTCACTCAAGCACTGGCTCAGCAGCAGACGTAATTTGATGATCAGCTCAGGATCTTCCAGGAAGGACAAGCTAAGCTTCTTGCAGAGTTCAAGGCATCTTGGTCTACTCATTCTGAGTCCTTCGCTGAACAAGCCCAGGCCACAGAAATCAAACTTGAAAACATTCAGTTGGTCGTGGAAGATAAGATCTCTGAAAAGCTGAAAGAGTTCAAGGAAGCGGCTGACCTCTCACACCAGCAGTACAAGGTAGATCTTGCAACTGAGAGGAACGAGCTGCATGAGGCTCTGACTAAGATCAATGACCGTCTTGATGATCTGTCAACCTCTTACAAAAGTCTGGAAAGGTCAGTACTAATCCCTACCCCGGCTGCAATTGATGATGCCAAAAAGGGGGAAGGAAAAGAGAAGGAAAGAAAAGAGGAGAGTACAAAGAAAGAAGAGTACTAAGAAGCCGACCCCCACCAAAACCGAAAAATCTAAGGGTACAAAGAACTCGAAGAAGACTCGATCGAAATGGGTGAGGCCCGTGGTGTCCCAGTCGCGAGCACAACCGAGACCGGCCCAAGTGGCTCAGGAACCCAAGTCTGCTCATGCGACTCGACTCCCACCGATATCATTAAGGAAGTCGCAGAGTATGCCGAGGAGGCTGCCGAAGATTCGTGATGAAGAGGAAACACCTCTCCCTCCACCTGTTCGTGGCAAAGGCAAAAAGATACTCGAAACTCCCGACCCCTCCAAAGAAAGAAAACGAAACGATACATCTCAGTGAAGAGGAGGCTCGGATTGCCGCCGATGAAAAGCGGGCAAGGGAGATTGGCGGGAGTAAGCCGCAAACAAGCCTAAGCCTAAGCCTGGTGAAGGAAAAACCTAAAGCTCCAAGCAGAGGAGGAAGAAAGCCTGCCAGGCTACCTCCAAGGAAGCTCAGGATCGAAGACGATGATGACAGGGAAAAGGAGAAGGAGCAGAAGCAGCAGAGTACTGAGAAGCAGGGTACATCGAAAGAAAAATCAAGTACCCCTGCTGACTCAGAAGATGCCTCCCAGAAACCTAAAGAGCTAGATGATGAGACTGAAGCCATATTCGCCCAGATGGACAGGTACTTATATAGAGGCGAAGAGGCGAGACAGATCGAGGCTACGAGAAACAGAATCCACTTAGCTGATCTGGAAGCTCTAAGGAAGCGTACTGAGGAAGAAGCCAGGCATAGAACTCCTGCTAAAGCTGACATTCCCTATCGTTACAGGAAGTTCAGAAAGAAGGCCACTGATCTGAAATCTCAAAGATGGCCGAGAACAGACGAGTGGATGCCGGCTCAATTCACTTAAAGATGGGAAAATTCGAAGATTGAGTTCATCAAAAGCTATTATTTCTGGAGATTCTGGCCGAACAAGTCTAGAGCTGAAGCTTATGCTGAATGGATGATGCTTACTGAAGCGGATCTCTACATCCACTTGTATAATGCCATTTCGTAAGGGAAAGAGATTCGCATTCCCTGACCCGTAATCATTCCACCTCCAAGAAGAATGGATGACTCAATTCATGTTGCGACTATTGAAGTCAAGTGAAGGACGCCGCCGATCAAAGATTCTTACAAGATGATAACCCAATGACTTCGCGCAATACTTGAAGCTGAGAAAGACCACGTACCGAATGTATGGTGTGCCACTGCCTGAGACACAATCGCAAGGATTCATGGACCGGATTCAGCAGTTTAGGCGCCCATAGTCTTAGTGTTCTCTCTTCATAGTCTAACAAGATTTGTAATGTACTAAACTGAATCACTCTTATATATACAAATCTTCTTTTGGCTCTGACAACAACTTGTTGTCTAAGTAGCCGTGTTTGTCTTATGCTTTAACACTCAGAATCACTAAAGTGATTACTGACACACACTCACTTTCTTTATTACTTGTCGCTTATTGCTTTGTTAGATTCTCGCTAGTATTGCTTCTATGTAATGGGGGAAATTATTTTTGCCCTGTTTTTCAAGTAGTCTAGAATCGATGGAACATCTCCTCCGATCTTACTTGTAAAATTGTAAGGAGATTTGTTTCGTCTCTGTTTAGTGTTAGCATAGATGATAGGTTTTGGCATCATCAAATAGGGGGAAATTGTTGGGTGATGATTCTATCCTCAAGATCTAGTTTCACTCAATGGGAAATGATTCTCGTCTTCTATATCGAACCAAGCTCGTAGCCTTTATGTGCTCGAACCGTTGAGAAGATTTGAAGATCCCAAAACCCTATCTGATTGGTGAACCATTCCGTTGTATATGTTGTTTGTCTCTGAGGTTTCAGACTCAGTAGACACTCTGCTCTGGTCAAGGCACTCAGTAGCTTATTTGCCTCAGCACCAATGTAGAAGACTCAGTGATACTGGACTCGGCAGAGCAAGATAATCGAGAGAGTCAGTTGAACTGAACTCAGCAGGAGTAGTTCACTGGACTCAGAGCTGATCTTCAGTAGACTTATCTCAACTATCTATCTACTGAATACAAGGTCAGACTCAGCATCGGCATATAGTCTTCAGGACTGTCAGAATCTTTTGAAAGACAATCAGCATTGTCATATACGAGGATGAGAGAAGTCAGCTTCAGCTTGTCTCGAAGTCTGTGCTGTCTCAACCACTCTATCCGCCTCGACAAATGACAAACGTACATGTGTCATCCTACCTACTAAAGCTGCAAGTCAACACTTTCCGGAAAAGGAGGAAAAGGCACTGTTACCTACGCCAAAAGAGCCGTTAGCTACCAAAAAGAGAGAGAGAGAAGAAGATCGTCTCCAACGGATCTTTCTCAATCTCTTCTCTATAAATAGAGGGATCATTCAAGATTTGAAACACAAGAGAGAATGCGCATAAGCTTAAACGACGAAAACATACACAAGCATTCAAACGAGCTAGAACCAGAAAAGCCTAAGTCTTCCGCAAGAATCGAAAGAGTTATCTCCGGCGAAAGACTACCTCTAAGCTCATAAGGGAACCAAGCTGAACCGACAATAAAGCATCTAGTATCCAAGCGACGTGACACGAACTTATAGCTAAACCTCAGCTGTTCGTCGCTCTAGAAGCTACATTCTTGTTCCCATCCCTCTAACCCTAAGCTCAACCGATATATCCATAGCTTAGACGAAGGAGTTCACTTTTGAACCCAATCCTTATTGTATAAGGACTCCTTCACTGTTGGAGAAGTTTGTCAAACACTTTAAGTTTGATAGAAGTGTAAACTGGGACTTGCTCAGTATAATCCCCAAGCCACGGCTTTGTCCTGTGCACAAGTTGACTGAGACTAACTCAGTATAATAAATAGCCTCCTGATCCATCGGGACAGTGGACGTAGGATAGATGATATCCGAACCACTTTAAAAATTTCTGTGTCGTTTACTTACGTTCTTTTACTGTTACATTGATTTTACTGTGCATACTAAACATCTTATTTAAAATCAATTAACTGTCTCAGTATACTGAACTTCTTATCTACTGAACTGAGACTTAAAACGTTTTCTCTTAAAAACTGATTTGGGCCTACACTATTCTGCGCACTGAACTTTTGCTGATTGATATTGAATTCTGACCTAGTCAGTTAGCAGATCTCAGCCGAGTCAGACTTTTAGCCTTTAACACGATTCAGAACAATTGTCTGGTCTGCTAAATCATTTCAGTACGGCATCTTCCTGAATAGGACTGTTCGTGTTCGAAGTTGAGAAATTTGGATTCAGGTGTATTCACCCCCCCTCTACACCTGAACTCACTCTCGGGACCAACAATTGGTATCGGAAGCAGGAGTTCCTTAAGACTCTTGTCACTTTGAGACTGGTCTATTCGAACGGATCCGGAGGAAAACGTTTTTCACTGCATATCACTCTACATTCATATCATTATTCTTCATGGCTGATATGTCAGGTGCAGATGGGAATTTGGACATCACAACCGCATATGAAGATCTACTAGATGAACAAATTCAAATGAGTCTGCAGCTCAGCAAGACTCTTCAGGAGTTGGATACCCTGAAAGTGGAGAATCAGAGACTTTCTCAGGAGAGTCAGGTTACTACTGAGGCCGAAGGACTTGTGGTGAGACTCAGGGAGGAGATAAACTCTCTGATGGCCAAGTCTCAGTATCAAGAAGATCGGATTTCAGTTTTGACCAATGACTTGACTCAGAAAGATACTGAACTGAGTCTGCTGAAGCAAAAACTGTCAGGACTTCAGACCGAACATGATGCACTGAAGAAAAGTGATGATGTCTGGAGGAACCTGATGACTGAAAGGTACATGGGCGCTGAAAAGAAATTGGAGGCTATGCTAGCAAGCAACAAGCCAAAGCACTGCAAGGAAGGACTTGGATTCAGCCAGGGAGCTTCCTCGTCTGCCCCAGTACACTCAGAAGGACGGCTTGCTGATAGGTTTGTTCGAGGAAAGACCATCAATGCTGACATACTGAACCCCCTCGCAAAGAACAAACAAAAGATGAAAGCACCTCATCCTACTCAAGAAGATTCCGACAACAAGATCAAAGCCAAAGTACCCCGGGCCTACCAAGGGGGGAACCAACAAATCAAAATTGGCCGATCAAGATGGACCTCCAAAGCCGACACATCCAGCGATATGGGTCATATTATTATGAACCTATAGTCGAAGAGGATCCAAAAGTCGAAAAGGAAACAGAAAGTCGCACGTAAGGCAAAGGTCGCAGTCCACCAGCCCCGTAAGATTAGGACTCCCGAACCTCGAAGCCTCGAAGTCACCCGTGACCGCCCAAAGGGTCGATATGTTGACTCTAGTGGAAAGAAGATGTCTGAAACCACCAGGGTTATTAGACAGATTTGGGTTATTAAAACTAACACCTAAGGACCCAAAATCAAAAATAAAGGGTACCTGAATATAATTCTGTTTTGCAGGTGCGCAGAGACCCATGGTATGTGGACAGCGGATGCTCAAGATATATGACATACCAAACGAGCTCCATCAAGAATTATATCATCAAGAAGGACCCGTGACTGAGTTCGGAGACAATGCAAAAGGCTATAGTAGAGGATATGGAACACTCAGCATTGGAACTGCCAAAGTTCCAAGAGTATCATATGTTGAAGGACTTCAACATAACCTTCTCTCTGTTAGTCAATTTTGTGATAACTCAAATAGAGTGGTATTTGACGCGGGTTTCGTGATGTTATTGATAAATCTACAGGGAAAATAGTGTTATCGTGTTCGCGCAGAAAGAACATATATGTTGCCGATCGGAACTCAGCAACCTCGAAGCTTGTCTCGTTGGCAAAGAATGATAATCGAACGGGGTGGCTATGGCATAGAAGACTCACCCATCTCAACTTCAAGACGCTCAACAAACTAGCAAGAGACACTCTAGCAAGGGGACCGCCGAATGAAATATTCAAAGAAAGACACTCGGTGTGAAGCATGTCCGAAGGGAAAGCAAACAAAGAATCAAAATCCAACAGCTCCATCTCCTTCCACCGATGTAATCCTTCACCGCTACATATGGATTTGTTCGGTCCGGGCTCTCCAGTGACGATCGAGAGGCGGGAAATATGCATTAGTGGTCATAGATGACTACTCGCGCTACACATGGGTCATATTCATTGCCAACAAGTCTGACGTCAAAACAGAGTTACCAATGCTTCTGAAAAGGCTTAGTGTCGAGAAGAACACCAAGATCAGAAAAATACGTTCAGATAGAGGAACTGAGTTCCTTAATTCCATGGTAGAGGAGTTCTCAAACAAGTATGAATAGAGCATGAGACATCGGCCGTCCGCACACCTCAAAGAAATGGAGTTGCCGAACGAAAGAACAGTAACTCTCAAAGAAGCAAAGAAGAACTCTACTCGCACTCGTGACTCCCAACCAAATTCAAGGCGTAAGCAACTTACACTGCATGTTATACTCAGAACCGATCTCTACTGACAAAGCAGCATAAGAGAACACCATATGAACTATGGAAACGCAGGAAGCCTTCTCTATCTTATTTCCATATCTTTGGTTGTTCATGCTTTATCCACAATAATGGGAAAGATCAGCTGAAGACTTTTGATAGCAAGTCAGATCGTGGAGTATTCTTAGGATACTCTCGGGTCAAGAAAGCTTTCGGAGTATTCAACTATCGGACTCTTTGCGTGGAGGAAAGCCCTCATGTTGTTTTTAACGAGTTTGCTACTGAAGACAGGAGCAATAACTCAAATTCTGAATCTGAGGACATCAGTAGACAGCTATAGGATCTAAGCTTAAAGGACAAACCTGAAAAGATCCAGCTATGTTGGGATGATGATTCAGACGAAGAAACCGAAGACAAATCTAACTGAATCTCAACCAGCAGAGCAAGTAGCTGAGCAAATTGATTCTCCCGAACGTAATCAATCCCGTGTAACTCAGGTCGATGAAGAAACCCAAGAGGTAACCGAGACCACTACCGAGAATAACAACTCGTGGGGAACATCTAGTAATGTTCCCGAGCCGAATGCGCCCGAACCCCGTGACTCAAGAGACCATACTCTTATCACCGAAATTCTTCAATCTCGTAATAGTACAACCGAAATGCCTAACTCACCTACTATCCGTGTTGAACAAATTTCGATGAAGAGCCGAAACTTCGTAGATCGTGGCTCGATGCTCACACCGCCGATCTAATCATTGGAGATCCCTCGCCTAATGTCAAGACAAGATCCGATTCTCGTCAAGGAGAAAGCGCATTATTTTCCCGCTTCATGTCTATCAAGAGCCTCGGCCAACTGAGGATGCATTAAAGGATGCTGACTGGATCATAGCTATGCAGGAGGAGCTGAATCAGTTTACGAGAAACGAAGTATGGGAGCTTGTAGACAGACCCCGACATCAACATGTCATTGGAACCAAATGGGTCTTCAAAAACAAGCGAAATGAAAACAACGTTATAGTAAGGAACAAAGCAAGGCTCGTGGCTAAAGGCTACTGTCAAGCTGAAGGAATAGATTTCGATGAAACTTTCGCTCCAGTTGCAAGATTGGAGGCAATTAGACTATTCCTAGCCTACGCAACACATCAAAGATTCATAGTTTATCAAATGGATGTGAAGTCTGCGTTCCTGAATGGCGTGCTGAAAGAAGAAGTCTATGTGGAACAACCGCCCGGCTTTCAGCAGGGAAATCAAGTATATAGAATCAGAAAGGCTCTGTAAGGGTTAAAACAAGCACCCAGGGCTTGGTACGATTCCCTGTCTGAGTTTCTTCTTCAGAAAGGTTTTCAGAAAGGCACAGTAGACCGCACTCTATTCAGCATTCGACTGGAAGAAGACTTATTACTTGTGCAGATCTACGTGGATGACATCATATTCGGATCAAGTATGTCATCATGTGTCAACAATTTGAAAAGATGATGAAGGATAAGTTCGAGATGTCAATGATGGGAGAAATGAACTACTTCCTTGGTTTTCAAGTCAAGTAATCTGAAAAAGGAACGTTCATCAACCAAGGCAAATACACTCGAGACCACATCAAAAGATTTGGCTGCACATCCGGCAAATCTATCAAGATCCCGATGAATACGAATATGAAGATAGATCTTGATAAAGAGGGAGTATCAGTAGACCAAACTGTTGGTCCCGAGTGTACGGTCAGGTGTAGAGGGGGGGGGTGAATACACCTGATTCGATTTCTCAACTTCGAACTCGAACAGTCCTATTCAGGATGGTGTCCGACCAACGGTTCAAGCAGACTGCATAACCGTTCCGAATCGAGTTAAAGGCTAAGAGTACCGACTCACCCGAGATCTCGCTAACCGACTAGGTCGAATCCGTATCTACGGTAAGAGTTCAGTGCGCGGAATAGTGTAGGCCCAAATCGCTTTGTGAGAAAACGTTTTAAGTCTCGGGCCAGTAGATTAAAAGTTCAAGATGGCCGAGACAGCTTGATTGATTTTAAATATGATGTTCAAAGCATGAATAGTAAAATCAATGCAACAGCTTAAGAAAGCAAAGAAGAGACATAGGATTTTTAAAGTTGTTCGGATATCGCTCAAATCCTACGTCCACTGTCCCGAATGATCGGGAGGCTATTTATTATCCCGAGTTAGTCTCGCCGCCTTGCACACCGGGCAAAGCCGCGTCTTGGTTTTTATATCGATCCAAGTCTCGCTTACAACACTATCAAACTTAAAGTGTTTGACAAACTTCTCCAACAAGGAAGGAGTCCTTATACAATAAGGATTGGGTTCAAATGTGAACTCCTTCGTCTAAGCTATAGATAAGGACGGTTGAGCTTAGGGTTAGAGGGATAGGGAATATGAGAGTAGCTTCTAGATCGACGAACAGCTGAAGGTAAGCTTTGAGTTCGTGTAACGTCGATTTGGATACTAGAGGCTTTATATGTCGGTATAGCTTGATTCCCTATGAGCTAGAATGTAGTCTTTCACGGAGATTGTTCTTCAAGTTCTTGCTAAGACTTTGTTCTTTGGAATTCGCTCTTTTTCGCGCTCTCTCGTGTTCTTCGCATCTTTCAAATCTTGAATGATCCCTCTATTTATAGAGCAGAGATTGAAATAGATTCGTTGGAGACGATCTTCTTCTCTCTCTCTCTTTTTGGTAGCAAACGGCTCTTTTTGGGTGTAGGTAACAAGTGTACTTTCCCACCTTTTTAGGTAAAAGGTTGACTGCAGCCTTTAGCAGTGAGAAGACACGTGTATGCTTATCATTCGTCGAGGTGGATGGAGTGGTTGAGACAAAGACAAACTTCGAGACGCATCGAAGCCGACTTCTCTCTTCCTCGTACATGACAATGCCGATTGTCTTTCAAAAGATTCTCGATCCCCGAAGACTATCCGCCGTTGCCGAGTCCGACCTTGTATTCGTAGATAGACGGCCGAGATAAGTCTACCGAAAATCAGCCTCGAGTTCGATGAACTACTCCCGCCGGAGTTCGGTTCAACCGACTCTCTCGCATATCGCTCCCGCAAAGTCCAAGATCACCGAGTCTTCTCGCACCGGTGCCGAGGCGTATAAGCTACCGAGCGCCTTGACCGGAGCAGAGTGTCTACCGAGTCCGAAACCTCGCAGACAAAACAGTATACAAGGGAATGGTTCATCGTTCGGATAGGGTTTTGGGATCTTCAAATCTTCGTGACAAGTACAGAGCACAAGGCTACCGAGCTTAAGATCGTGTCTAAGACCAAATCATTTCCCACCGAGTGAAACAAAGGCCGAGGATGGAATCATCACCCAACAATTTCCCCCCTATTTGATGATGCCAAAACCTATCATCTATGTCCTATCAACTATGCTAAACACTAACTTACTCGTAAAACAGAGCTCCTTACAAATATTACAAGTAAGATCGATGGAGTTGTCCGGTAAGTGCTAGACTACCGAGGGAGACAGGCGTAACAATTTCCCCCTTTACAATAATTTCCCCCATGCAACAATTTCCCCTAAGAGAAATAATAACTCTATGAAAGTCTAGTCTATCGTAGATCTAACCGAGCAAAACCGACAAGTAAATAAACAAAGTGTGTGTGTGTCAAGAATCACTTCATGATTCTCGAGTGTTAAAGCATAAAGCAAACACGACTATTTAGACAACAAGTAGTTGTCAGAGCCAAAAGAAGATTTGTATATATGTGATAAACAGTTCAGTACATTGAAACCTTGGGATTTATCTTCAGGCAATGGGACTCCATACATTCCCGAACGTGTTCTTCCTCGCCTCGTGTATTCGGCGAAGTCTTCCCGGATCATCTTGTTCTAAACCTCTGCTCAACGCAAGCATTCTTCACTTCTTGTTCAATCATTCCGAGATGTACCGAGTCGTCTTGTCTTCCGGGTGGAGGAATGATCCTTGCTTCAGAACGCCGACTACTACCCCTTCGCCATCGCTTCCGTGCATATATGGGTAAAGATCGTGTTCGCAATGGTCATCCACTCGACATAGGCATCGCCCTTAGAAATTTCGGGCCGTAATCGCCGTAAATAATTTCTCTTGATAAACTCTATCTTGGCCGATTCCCATCTCTCGATTGAACCGAATAGGCATCCATTCGTCCGATCTCGGCCATCTATGTGTTTTCGATCGTTTGGCTTCCCGAACCTTCGTATCGATAAGGAATGTCGCTTTCGAAGGAACTCTCACCGGCCTCTTGTTCAAGCACGCTTCCCGAGTGCCTCAAGGTCCGCCAAATGTATCCTCTCGCTCGGGCAGCCTCTATCTCGTCTAGCTTCCTCTCCTCTCGTAGAGATATCTATCCATCCGAGCGAAGATTTCTTCAATTTCTCGCATCTTGCCCTTGAGGCTTCGAGGAGCTTGTTCGTAGAGTCGCAGAGGTACCGGATTTGGTTTTAGATGTACCTTGCCGCCAAGACCTTTTGCCGTTGCCTCTCCCTATCTTCATCATCTTCAATTCCGAAGTTTTCCGGGAGGCAATCTAGCGGGCGCCTTCTTTTTTCCACCGCGTGCTGGTGCCTTAGTCTTTCCTTTAGCAAGCTTAGACTTTGGTTTGTTGGCGCCTTCAAGATCGGGCGATCTCCCTTGCCGCCTTCTCATCGCCGGCAATCCGAGCCTCCTCCTCACCGAGATGTATCTCTTGGGTTTCTTTGCTGGAGGGGTCGGGAGTTTCGGAATTTTCTTACCTTTGCCTTGAACAGTGGAGGTAGAGGGACTTCTTCATCGTCATCCGAGTCCTCTCGAGTCCTCTTTTCGTTCGAAGCATACTCGCAACCTCCTTGATGACATCGTAGGGAGTCGTGGCTGCATGAGTAGCCTCGGGATCCCGAGCCACTTGGGTCGGCCGCACTGTGCTCGCAGCTGGGACACCCCCGGGCCTCACCCTTCCGAGTCCGAGTCCGAGTCCGGGATGACTTCGGTGTAGCTTCCCCCTTAGACTTTGGACTTTTGGTGGGGGTCGCCTTCTCGATTGCTTTCTTGCCTTTGGTCGGCTCAATACTCTTTCCTCTTCTACTTTCCCCCTTTTTGGCATCATCAATTGCAGCCGGGGTAGGGATAAGTATTGTGTTCTGAAGGCTGTTGAAGGAGGTTGACAGTGACTGCATTTGATTGTGGATGTCTGTCAGAGCCTCATGCAGCTCGTTCCTCTCAAAATTTAGAACTTCATCAAATTGTTTGGAAGAGAGTTCAGCTGCAGCCTTTACATCATTCAGCTTCTCAGTGATCTTGTCTTCTAAGGCCAGTTGGATATTCTCAAATCTTTGCTCAGTGGCCTCGGATTGTTCAAGGAAAGCGCGCATGAGCCGCTTTAGAAGCCAAAAATTCATCAAGTAGCTTGGCTTGGCTCTCCTGAAAGATCTTGAGCTGAGCTTCGAAATGGACTTGCTGCTGAGCCAACGCTTCTGAAATAAGCGCAGAAACATCAGGCGCGGCTGATGAAGAGACAAAAGACTTCAGCCCCTGAAGTTCTTTAGTTGTGGCTTGAGCAGTCTGCTTCCATGTCCTATGGATAGCCTTCGCAAGATCTCGATTTTTGATCCCTTGAGCAGTTAAGGCTTTTGCCACTGATCGAGATCTCTTTGCGGTTTGGGCTGGGCGCTGCTTCGAAAGTCGATCGCAAAGAAGAGCCGAGCGGGCTCGCCGAGGACGAAGCACCAGCCTTGGACTTCTCGTGACCAAGGATACCGAGAGGAATATCGTGAATGTCGCATGTGTATCCTTGTCCCGGAGTGATCCCTTATCGGCTGTCCAGGGCCCGAATCCTTGGGTGGGTCCTCGGTCATCATGATCCGACCCATCCGAGGGTGCCGAGCCTTCCGCTTGTTTGTCATGTATCATCGCAAGCATAGCGGCCCTCGGATTCTCCATGGTGCCGAGGTCGGCAGTGCTCGAGTAGCCTATTTGCCGCCTCAACTTCATCTCTTCTTCATGGAGTTGCCGACAGGAGTAGTGGAGAACAAGGCGAAGTAGATGCGGCCACTCCCCGAAAGTGAAGAAGCATGTGGAGCCTTGCTCGATTTGGCAATGATCATCAAGTCTCGAATGATCGCAAGCTCCGATATCTCGTTGAAGGATCTCACGGGAGGCTCGAGATAAGATCATTGAAGCTTCCATCCCGATTGATTCACCTTCGATGCGCCTCGTACTCCAAGTCTATGTGTGAAGTCTCGCTCTTCGGGCTGAGGGACTGGGCCGAGTGGGAGGGACGGAAAGGGGGCCGTCTAGGCGCCGAATATCCGCGCTCCGAGCTTCGTAAGCATCCCCTTGGTCCCTTTCGCTGGAGACGATCTTCTCCACCGACCGAGTCTTCTCGTAAGACTCTGACTCATCAACCACCGCAGGGGCCGAGTAGTCCTCTCGGGAGCCTGTTCAGCAGGCACTTCCCGGAACCTCCTCGCAGCTAGCACCTCAACGGCTTTTTCGCTTTCTTTGCCGGTGCCTTAGGAGTTTTAGCGGGAGGGGTTCTTTTCTTTGTAGGCGTAGCTCTGCCGAGGCTTTGATTGCAGAGAGACCGCCGAGGGTCCCGACCCTATCTGCCGAAGCGCCGTCGTCTTGTTGTGAAATCCGACCTTCTTCACATTGAAGTACTCCTTGTCACCGTAGGTGATAGGCCCGCATCCACATAAATCCTCGATCATGATGGGACAGCTTTGAGTCCATACAAAGCATTTGCCCTTTGCGCTCAAGCATGTTCGATGCCTTGTCGAACTTAGCGAACTCGAGCCATGAATTCTCTGAGAAAGAACTCCGTCCAATTAATTCGGGCTCCGTCGTATATGGCCATCATCATCCGAATCTTAGGCCTCGACACCGGTCAAACGACCCCCGCTGGCTTGTCGTAGTTGCGTCACTATATAAGCAAGTGCCCTGAACTGAGGCAACATGCTGTTCTTTGGAAAAGCAGCTCTGAAAGTAGTGGGCTTTCCACAGAAGACGGTAAGATATTCATCAACTCGGTTGTCTCTGTACCCGACTGTACTGATCCCTTCGGAGGGCAGATCAAAGCTCCGCTTCAAAGCATCCTTGATGGACATCTGCTTCAGCTCCGTAGTGGCGTTTTGGATAGAATGGGCAACAAATCTCGCCACTATGTCTCCAGACACTACGTCTGAATTCAAGTACAGCTCTGCAACCTGTCTCGGGAGGAAGAACGAAGGCCTCCTAGACAGAAATTTCTCCAGCCCTGACTCGCGCAGAGCTGAGAATATATCGTCCATGTACTCCAGATCGCATGAATAGAAATCCATGGTGGGTTCAAACCACACGCGATCCTTCTCCAGAATGTTCTGCATATCCGCTGGAGATATCATAGAGATATTGGTTTCCGCCATTGTACCTGTTACACGAAGCTGTTATCAGTATCGATTTTTAAATAAAATATTTTTATATATGATACTAATCAATACTGATCAACACATAAGTAACTTCATGTAGGCATACCGAGAATTTGATTGAGGTGAAAGTAAGCAAATGAGGGTTTTTTTGCGCAAAGGTATTCTCGGATTTTTTGGAGGTAAGATATGATCGAAATGTTAAGTGCGAATATGGCGGTTCTTAAGATTTGATCGAAATATATGCATATCTAGAAGTTGAACAGTTATCGATCTAAGGCTGAGTTTAAACCTACTTTATGAGATGGACGGTTAAGATTCAATATTATAAAAGGTAATGATCACAAAAGCCGCCTAAGTTAATGCAAGTTGTAAACATGCCTAAAGAGTAACTATGATAAGACATGCATTTAATGCGCACAGAGTTCAGCAAAGTTGTGCATAGAATGTCGTGTAATAAATGTAATCTGTTATCAATAAATGACAAACTAAGAGATATTTAAATCATGCTGAATCTCCATAATAAATGCTTATCATTGTTACATTAGATACTACAGAGTAGAGATACGCAAACCTGTCAGCTGAACATAGTAGTCAGCTGATACCTCGTGTAGATGGTTTTCTGAATCTCTACGTACTGAACTTACTCAGTACTGAGAGTGATCATTCCCCCTCACTGGAATGTTCCTCTCCTAAAACCTTATTACTCACTGGGGTTAGTAGGGTCCAGCAGACCTAGCTCTACTGAAAGTTCTCTGAATCTGGATTCAGCTAGAGGCTTGGTCAGTATATCAACCCTTTGTTTGTCAGTATGGATCTTTTCCATTCTGATATCCTTCTTTTTGACATGGTCACGAATGAAGTGATGTCTGATGTCCACGTGCTTGCATCTCGTGTGAAGAACAGGATTCTGAGTGATTGCAATAGCACTGGTACTATCGCAGAAGATCGGCACTTCATTCTGAATGACGTCATAGTCTCTTAGCTGCTGTCTCAGCCAAAGGATTTGGGCGCAGCAACTTCCGGCAGCCATGTATTCAGCTTCAGTAGTTGACGTGGCTACTGAGTGCTGTTTCTTTGAAAACCATGAGATCGCCTTACCGCCTAGGAACCGACACGTTCCCCGAAGTTGATTTTCGGTCGATTCTACATCCCGCATAGTCGCATCGGAATAACCTGTTAGTTCAATATTATCATCAGCTGGATACAATAAACCTATGTTGGGTGTGCTTCTGAGGTAGCGAAGAATCTTCTTTGCTGAGTCCAGATGGCTCGCTCGGATTCGCCCGAAATCGAGCGCATACACCTACAAAGATAAGTTATGTCGGGACGAGTAGCCGTTAGATATAATAATGAACCAATTATAGCACGGTATTCAGTTTGATCTACTGATACTCCCTCCTTATCAAGATCGATTTTCATATTCGTGTTCATCGGGATCTTGATAGGTTTGCCAGATGTGCCGCCGAATCTTTTGATGAGGTCTCGAGTGTACTTGCTTTGATTGATGAACGTTCCTTTGTCAGATTGCTTGACTTGAAAACCAAGGAAGTAGTTCATTTCTCCCATCATCGACATCTCGAACTTGTCCTTCATCATTCTTTCAAACTGCTGACACATAATGACGTTCTTCAAACCGAAGATAATGTCATCCACATAGATCTACACGAGTAATAGGTCATCTTCCAGTCGAATGCTAAACAACGTGCGATCTACTGTGCCCTTCTGAAAACCTTTCTGAAGAAGAAACTCAGACAGGGTATCATACCAAGCCCTGGGTGCTTGTTTTAACCCGTAAAGAGCCTTTCTGAGTCTATAAACTTGATGTCCCTACTGAAAGCCGGGCGGTTGTTCCACATAGACTTCTTCTTTAAGTACGCCGTTCAGGAACGCAGACTTCACATCCATTTGATAAACTCTGAATCTTTGATGTGTTGTGTAGGCTAGGAATAGTCTAATTGCCTCCAATCTTGCAACTGGAGCCAAAGTTTCATCGAAATCTATTCCTTCAGCTTGACAGTAGCCTTTAGCCACGAGCCTTGCTTTGTTCCTGACTATAACGTTCATCTCGCTTGTTTTTGAAGACCCATTTGGTTCCAATGACATGTTGATGCCGGGGTCTGTCTACAAGCTCCCATACTTCGTTTCTCGTGAACTGATTCAGCTCCTCCTGCATAACAATAATCTAGTCAGCATCGTTAAGTGCATTCTCAATATTCTGAGGCTCTTCGAGAGACAAGAAGCGTGAAAATAATGCGCTTTCTCCTTGACGTAACTGGATCTTGTCTTGACATGTGCTGAAGGATCTCCAATTATAAGATCAGCAGTGTGAGCATCTAGCCACGATCTACGATGTTTTAACTCTTCATCTGAAATTTGACCAACATAAATAGTAGGTGAGTTAGGCATTTTAGTTGTACTATTCTGAGATTGAAGAATTTCAGTGATAAGAGTATGATCTACCGAGTCACCGTGTTCGAGGGCATTCACTCAGAACATTACTAGATGTTCCCCCCGAGTTGTTATTCTCGTAGTGGTCTCGCTTACTCTCTACGGTTTCCTCATCGACCCGAGTTACCTAGGATTAATTCTGCTCGGGAGTATCAATCTGCTCAGCCTACTTGCTCGCCGGGTTGAGATTCGCAGATTTGTCTTCGCTTTCGTCTCGAATCATCATCCCAACATAGCCGGATCTTTCGCATTTGTCCTTTAGGTTTAGATCCCGTAGCCGTCTCACCGATGTCCTCGTATTCGAATTTGAGTTATTGCTCCCGTCTTCGTAGCAAACTCGTTAAACACAACATGAGGGCTTTCCTCCACGCAAAGGGTCCGATAGTTGAATACTCGAAAGCTTTGCCGACCCGAGAGTATCCTAAGAACACTCCCCGATCCGACTTGCTATCAAAAGTCTTCACTGATCTTTCCCATTATTGTGGATAAAGCATGAACAACCAAAGATATGGAAATAAGATAGAGAAGGCTCCCGCCGTTCCATAGTTCATATGGTGTTCTCTTATGCCGCTTTGTCGGCAAAGATCGGCTTCCGAGTGTAACATGCGAGACGTAGCTTCCGCCCTGCAATTTGGTCGGGAGTCCCGAGTCCGCGAGTAGAGTCCTAGCTCTTTTAGAGTTCTCGTTCTTTCGTTCAAGCAACTCCATTCCCGCCGAGGTGTGCGTGCCTGAAGTCTCATGCTCTATTCCTTCGCTTGCGTAACTCCTCTACCATGGAATTAAGGAACTCGCCTCCGTCTCGAACGTATTTTTTTGATCTTGGTGTTCTTCTCGACACCGAGCTTTTTCGTAAGCGTTGGTAACTCGCTTTGACGTCGACTTGTTGGCAATGAATATGACCCATGTGTAGCGCGAGTAGTCATCTATGACCACTAATGCATATTTTCTCGCCTCGATCGTCACCGGGGAGACTGGACCAAACAAATCCATATGTAGTACCGAAGGATTCCATCTCGTGGAAGGCGATGGAACCGGAGGATTTTGATTCCTTGTTTGCTTTCCCTTCGCACATGCTTCACACCGAGTGTCTTTGCCGAATACTTCATTCGGCGCCCCCCTTGCTAGAGTGTTTCTTGCTAGCTTGTTGAGCGTCTTAAAGTTGAGATGACCGAGCCTTCTATGCCATAGCCACCCCGCTCGCTTTCGCCAAAGAAACAAGCTTCGTGTTCAGCCGAGTTCCGGCCACCACGTATATGTTCTTTTTGCGCGAACCCGATAACACTGTTTTCCCTGTAGATTTATCAATAACATCACAGAAACCAGCGTCAAAAATCACTCTATTCGAGTTATCACAAAATTGACTAACAGAGAGAAGATTATGATGAAGTCCTTCAACATAGGATACTCTTGGAACTTTGGCAATTCCTATGCTGAGTGTGCCGTATCCTCTCGTGTAGCCTTTGGCATTATCTCCAAACTCAATTCTGGGTCCATCTTTAGTAACGTAATTCTTCAGTAGACTCCTTTGATATGTCATATGTCTTGAGCATCCGCTGTCCACATACTATGGGTCTCTGCGCACCTGCAAAACAGAATTATATTCAGGTACCCTTTATTTTTTATTTTGGGTCCTTAGATGTTAGTTTTCATAACCCAAATCTGTCTAACAACCCTGGTGGTTTCAGACATCTTCTTTCCACTAGAGTCAACATATCTGACCACTGGACTGGTCATAGGTGACTTCTGAGGCTTCTGAGGTTCAGGAGTCCTAATCTTCTGAGCTGGTGGACTGCTGACCTTAGCCTTCTGTGTGGCTTTCTTTTTCTTTTGACCTTTGGAGCCTCTTCTGACTATAGGTTCATAATAATATGACCCATACCGAGCCGGGATGTGTCGCCTTTGGAGGTCCATACCGATCCGCCAATTTTGATTTACCGGTTCCCCTTGACCGAACCGGGGTTTCCCGGCACCGATCTTCTTGTCGAATGCCGATGTGTGGGATGAGGTGCTTTCATCTTCTATTTGTTCTTTGCTAGGGGGTTCAAGATATTTGCGTTCATAGTCTCCCCTTGAACAAACCTATCGCAAGCCGTACTTCCGAGTGTACCGGGCGTATGAGGAAGCTCCCCTGGCCGAATCCAAGTCCTTCCTTGCAGCCGCTTTGGCTTATTGCTTGCTAGCATAGCCTCTAATTTCTTCTCAGCACCCTTGTACCTCTCGGTCATTAGGTTCCTCCGGATATCATCGCTTTCTTCAGCGTGTCGAGCTCGATCCGAAGTCCCGACATTTCTTGCTTCGCAGACTCACTTCGCATCTTTCCGAGTCAAGTCATTGGTCAAAACTGAAATTCGATCTTCTTGATGCCGAGACTTGGCCATCGGAGAGTTTATCTCCTCCCCGAGTCTCAACACAAGTCCTTCACCTCGCAGCAACCCGACTTTCCCGAGAAAGTCTCCCGATTCTCTACTTTCGTGGTATCCAACTCCCGAAGAGTCTTGGCCGAGTTGCGCACTCATCTCGAATTTGTTCGTCGAGTAGTTCTTCGTATGCGGTCGCGACGTCCAAATTCTCATCTCGCACTCGAAATAGTGTCGTGTGTGCAGGCCAAGAGGAGTTAATTGGTTCATGAGAATTTACCTCATCCTCTTCGCCCGCCATCATGCACTTTTCGCTTGATTCATCTCGCTTAATGCTCTAAGGCCATGAAGGCCGCTTCATCGTCGATGAATCCATAAAGGAGTCGACCTCTTCCGAGTCGCCCGAGATTTCGCCACCTATGTATGATTGTCTTTTCTCGGGCGAATTTCTCTCTCCTTGCCTTACGTGCTGCGCGTTCAAAGACTATCGAGCTCGTGACAATCATACCGATAATGTCCCGCTTCTTGCAATTATAGCAAGTGATGACTTTTTCTTCTTTGCTTTCGCTATTCTTTAACGGTTCTCGAGTCATCCTTCTTCTCGTATTCGAAGATTGTGAGTCGGAGTGTGTTTCGACATATAATTTGACTTACCTTTCATTTCCCGATAGGCTTTAGTCACTTTTCCGCGTCGCTCCTTCTCCTTCCGATACTTTACAACGAGCAAGCCGCATACTTCCGAGTGAGACTTCCTTCTTGTAGATCATTGAGTGAAGGCTCGCCTTACTCGTCGTTTTGCTCGTCGCCGGAGATGTCAGATCGACCGATGCTTTGAAAGCATGGTCGATTTTTGTGTCAACTTCAGCCGCTTTCTTTGAGGTCTATCGAACTCAAACTCCTCCGCCCGTAATTCCAAAAGATATGGTTAGGAGACACAAGCATCTAAGTCGAATGTCGCAATAGTGTGGCAAAAGGTGTCCAAGGTCCATCCGGCAAGTGCCCTCGTAATCTTCGCATTCATCTCTCGGTTGTCGAATATCTTTCCCACCCATTGATAGAGTTCATCGATTGGTAAATCGACGTTCGTATCTTCGATTTTGTCACTGTGGCATGAGAGACAAGCTTTCCAGCTTTTGGAGTTCCAAAGGCTAGTTTATTCGCTTTAATCTTCCGAGTCCCTCGACTAAGTAGCGCTAGAGCGTCCCGCAGTTCTTTTGCGCCTTGCATTCCCGAACCCCGCCAAGATAAGAATCACTAAGGGTGGTCGGATAAGCGTTTCGGCAACACGGTCTAAGTTGTGAAGCTTCTTCTCCTTAGGAGTGAAGAGACTTCGTCTTTGGGAATCTTCTTCCCGGCCACCATTCCTCCTCCTTGAGCTTGGTCCTCGAGTTACGATACTATCGATCATGGGAACGATAGGTCCATCTTCAAGTACTTCGCCATACTGTCATGGAGGGATGTCGATGTGCTTCCATTTTCGACTCGCCATACTCCATAATTCTCCACCGAGAACATGGGTACCATCCTTATACCCGACATATCAGCCATGAAGAATATAGATATGAATGTAGAGTGATATGCAAGGAAAACGCTTTTCCTCCGGATCCGTTCGAATGGACCCGGCCTCAAAGTGACAAGAGTCTTAAAGAACTCCCCGCTCCGATACCAATCGTTGGTCCCGAGTGTACGGTCGTGTAGAGGGGGGGGGTGAATACACCCGATTCGATTTCTCAACTTCGAACTCGAACAATCCTATTCGGGATGGTGTCCGATCAAACGGTTCAAAGCGGACTGCACAACCGCTTCCGAATCGAGTTAAAGGCTAAGAGTACCGACTCACCCGAGATCCGCTAACCGACTAGGTCGAATTCGCATCTACAAGAAGAGTTCGGTGCGCGGAATAGTGTAGGCCAAAATCGCTTGTGAGAAAACGTTTTAAGTCTCGGGCCAAGAGATTAAAAGTTCAAGATGCCGAGATAGTTGATTGATTTTAAATATGATGTTCAGTATGAATAGTAAAATCAATGCAACAGCTTAAGAAAGCAAAGAAGAGATACGGGATTTTTAAAGTGGTTCGGATATCGCTCAAATCCTACGTCCACTGTCCCGAATGATCGGAGGCTATTTATTATCCCGAGTTAGTCTCGCCGCCTTGCATACCGGGCAAAGCCGCGTATTGGTTTTTATACTCAGTTTACAACACTATCAAACTTAAAGTGTTTGACAAACTTCTCCAACAAGGAAGGAGTCCTTATACAATAAGGATTGGGTTCAAATGTGAACTCCTTCGTCTAAGCTATAGATAAGGACGGTTGAGCTTAGGGTTAGAGGGATAGGGAATATGAGAGTAGCTTCTAGATCGACGAACACCGAAGGTAAGCTTTGAGTTCGTGTAACGTCGATTTGGATACTAGAGGCTTTATATGCTCGGTATAGCTTGATTCCCTATGAGCTAGAATGTAGTCTTTCACGGAGATTGCTCTTCAAGTTCTTGCTAAGACTTTGTTCTTTGGAATTCGCTCTTTTCGCGCTCTCTCGTGTTCTTCGCATCTTTCAAATCTTGAATGATCCCTCTATTTATAGAGCAGTAGATTGAAATAGATCCGTTGGAGACGATCTTCTTCTCTCTCTCTTTTTGGTAGCAAACGGCTCTTTTGGTGTAGGTAACAGTGTACTTTCCCACCTTTTTAGGTAAAAGGTTGACTGCAGCCTTTTAGCAGTGAGAAGACACGTGTATGCTTGTCATTCGTCGAGGTGGATGGAGTGGTTGAGACAAAGACAAACTTCGAGACAGCATCAAGCCGACTTCTCTCTTCCTCGTATACGACAATGTTGATTGTCTTTCAAAAGATTCTCGACAGTCCCGAAGACTATCCGCCGTTGCCGAGTCCGACCTTGTATTCGGATAGATAGACGGCCGAGATAAGTCTACCAAGATCAGCCGTGAGTTCAAGGGAACTACTCCCGCCGGAGTTCGGCTCAACCGACTCTCTCGCATATCGCTCCCGCAAAGTCCAAGATCACCGAGTCTTCTCGCACCGGTGCCGAGGCGCATAAGCTACCGAGCGCCTTGACCAGAGCAGAGTGTCTACCGAGTCCGAAACCTCGTAGACAAAACAGATACAAGGGAATGGTTCATCGCTTCGGATAGGGTTTTGGGATCTTCAAATCTTCGTGACAAGTACAGAGCACAAGGCTACCGAGCTTAAGATCGCTGTCTAAGACTCGAATCATTTCCCACTCGAGTGAAACAAAGGCCGAGGATGGAATCATCACCCAACACAAACCGAATATCGTGCTATAATTGGTTCATTATTATATTTAACAGCTACTCGTCCTGACATAACTTATGCTGTAGGTGTCTGTGCTCGATTTCACGCGAATTCGAAGCAGAGCCATATGGACTCAAAGAAAGAAGATTCTCCGCTATCTCCGAGGAACACCCGACACGGGTTTATGGTATCCAACTGATGATAATATTGAACTAACTCGGCTATTCTCGATGCCGACTATGCAGGATGTAGAATTGACCGAAAATCAACTTCGGGAACATGTCGGCTCCTTGCGCAAAGCCGATCTCATGGTTTTCAAAGAAACAAAGACTCGCAGCTACGTCGACTACCGAAGCCGAATACATGGCTGCCGGAAGTTGTTGCGCCCAAATCCTTTGGTCGAGACAAAGAATGAGAGACTTGACATCATTCGTAATGAAGTGCCGATCTTCTCGCGATAGTACCAGGCCATTGCAATCACTCGTAATCCCGTACTACACACGAGATGCAAGCACGTGGACATCGACATCACTTCATTCGTGACCATGTCGAAAAGAAGGATATCGGGATGGAAAAGATCCATACCGACAAGCAACGGGCCGACATACCGACCAAGCCTCTAGCCGAATCCGTATTCGTAGAACTTTCAAAGAGAGCTAGGTCTGTTGGACCCTACCGACCCCGCCGCAAGAAGGTTTCAGGGAGAGGACCATTTCAAGTAGGGGGAATGTTCACTTTCGCACTAAATGTATTCAAGCACGTAGAGATTCGAAACCATCTACACGAGGTATCACCGACTACTATGTTCACCGACGGCTATGTTGCGTATCTCTATTCAGCAGTAATTTATATTACGTAATCTTGCATTTATGGCAAAGATTCAAGCATGATATTAATATCTCTTGGTTTGTCTTTATTATTAACGGATTTCATTTAATGCACGACATTCCATACATAAGTTTGCTTTGAACTCGCGCGCATTTAATGCATGTCTTTTCACAAGCATTACTTAGGCTATTTTTACAACCGGCTTTGACATAGGCGGCATATGAGATCATTACCTATAATATATCTTCTAATCTTGACCGTCCATTCTATAAAGCAGCTTTAAACACAACCTTTGATCAAATAACTGCTCATCTTCACGTTTGATATATATATTTGATCATATCTTCTCAAACCGCCATTAGCATACTTCAAATCTTTCAAGTCCGAAAATCCGAGATTTGCAAAAGCAATCCTTACTTACAACTTCATCATCATATCTTATCTCGATTTTATTGGTATGCTTATTAGAACTCATATCGTATTCTCTCGTTTCTTCGCATCAATATATATAAACCGTTGTATCTAAAACTCGATACTAATAAGATTCTTATGTAAAAGTGTACTATGGCGAACATAACCGTAGATGCCCCTCATAACATGGAGGACATTCTTGCAAAAGGCCGTGTCCGGTGCGAACCAGCCATGGAATTCGATGCGTGCGACCTAGACTACATGGATGAGATCTTCGCATCTCTAAGGGAGTTCGGTCTCGGAGAAGTTTCTTTCGAGGAAGCCAACGTTCTTCCTTCCTCGACAGTGGCCGAAATATACCTCAACTCGTACTCCATCTCCGGAGACATCATTGGGAGGTTCGTAACTTACTCCATCAACAATGCTTCCCAACCGCCGAAACGTATATCTATCAAGGAAGCATCAAGAACAAACTTTGACTTGCCATCCGAAGGAATCAGCACCGTAGGCTACAATGACGACTCGCAGACGAGTACCTATCCATATTCTCGCGGGAAGCCAACAACCTTCGTAGCCGCTTTCCCAAGAACGCCATGCTACCACAATACAAAGCCTCGGCTTACATTGTCACTACCGCCGACAAGCCAAGCCGGCTCATTTGATCAGTCTCCCGACCTAAGATTCAATTAATGATGGCGATATACGATGGCGCTAAGATCAATTGGGAGCATTTCTTCATCCGAGAATTCATGATCCAAGCGGCCAAGTTTGACAAGTCAACACGTATCTCGAGCGCGAAGGGGAAATTACCGTATGGGCCGAAGCTCTCGCAATGATTGAAGACCACCGTGGTTCGGATCAAGTCACCTTTGATGATAAAGAGTACTTCAATGTGAAAAAGGTGCGCTTCCACAACCAGCCGCCGCCCTTCGAGATATAGGGTCAGTCCCCAAGCTCAACCGACTAAGCCTCAAAGCAGCCGCACCTTCAAAGAAGAGAACACCTCCAAAGAAAATATCTAAGGCACCGGCTAAGAAACTCAAGAAAGCCATCCCGCACGTGCCCGCCGAATCCGAGGTATCTCCCCGAAACTCCCGCCGAACGGGCTACTCAAAGAACCTATTCAACCTTTGCGGCTAATAGATGAGCCGTAGTCTTCTCGAGAAGACTCAATCGCCGGAGAAGGGAGTCTCCACCGAAGAACCAATAGAGATGGAACAAGGGGAGGCTACCAAGCTCACAAAGGAAGAAATTCAACGCCTAGACAGCCCCCTCACAGCTTCCTCCACTCGCCAGCATGCCACTCGCCGAACATCGACGTCTCCAATCGACTTGGAATCTCGAGACGGCGTCCGAAGAAGAAACAATCAAGATGGAAGCGCGGTGATTCTATCCAGAGCATCCCGAGAAATTCTTCAACCGATTCCGAGCTTGCCGGCTACTCCGATCTCGATGCTTATCGCCAAATCAAGCAAGACTCCACATGTTGCCGCGACATCGGGAGTGGCCTCGTCTACAACGCTTAGTTCTCCACTTTTCCCGTCGCCAGCCTTCATGAAGAAGAACCGAGATCGAGGGAACAAATAGGCTATTCGTAGAGCCCCGAAGACCTCACCAATGGACAACTGAGGGCCGCAATGCTAGCAATGGTACATGATCGACAACTTGCCTCGTGCCCAAAGACCCTCGACGGGTCGACCACGACAACCCACTCCAATGATTCAGGCCTTGGAAAGCCTCGATGAGGGAAATCCCTGTGACAAGGATACACATACCGAAGAAGCTCGGCGTCCGCTCGCATCCTTGGACTCGCGAGTCGACGGCCGGTACCTCGATCCACGAGCCCGCCTGCCCTTGTTGGAGTCTCGCATTCGAGGTAGCGCCCGCCCGCATCGTCGACGTTCCAAGTATGTGGCGAGGGCTATTAAAAGCCAAGGCACTTAGAACCGTGCCCTCGCCAAGGCAGTCCACAACGTGTGGAAGAAGACCGCCGAAGCCACCGCTACCGAGCTTCGGGGGCCGAAATCCTCTATGTCCCAATCGCCCGCCCCCGATGTCTCTCGCCATTGTCACTCAAGCACCGGCTCAAGAGTAGACGAAATTTGATGATCGCCCCAGATCTTCCAGAAGGACAAGCTAAGCTTCTTGTAGAGTTCAAGGCATCTTTGTCTACTCATTCTGAGTCCTTCGCTGAACAAGCCCAGGCCACAGAAATCAAACTTGAAAATATTCAGTTGGTCGTGGAAGATAAGATCTCTGAAAAGCTGAAAGAGTTCAAGGAAGCGGCCGACCTCTCACACCAAGAGCACAAGGTAGATCTTGCAACCGAGAGGAACGAGCCGCATGAGGCTCGACTAAGATCAATGACCGTCTTGATGATCTGTCAACCTCTTACAAAAGTCTGGAAAGGTCAGTACTAATCCCTACCCCGGCTGCAATTGATGATGCCAAAAAGGGGGAAGGAAAATAGAAGGAAAGAAAAGAGGAGAGTACAAAGAAAGAAGAGTAATGAGAAGTCCGACCCCCACCAAAACCGAAAATCTAAGGGTACAAAGAACTCGAAGAAAACTCGATCGAAATGGGTGAGGCCTGTGGTGTCCTACCTGCGAGCACAACCGAGACCGCCCAAGTGGCCCAGAACCCAAGTCGCTCATGCGACTCGACTCCCACCGATATCATTAAGGAAGTCGCAGAGTATGCCGAGGAGGCCGCCGAAGATTCGTATGAAGAGGAAACACCTCTCCCTCCACCTCGTTCGTGGCAAAGGCAAAAAGATACCGAAACTCCCGACCCTCTCCAAAGAAAGAAAACGAAACGATACATCTCACCGAAGAGGAGGCTCGGGATTGCCGCCGATGAAAAGCCGGGCAAGGGAGATTGGCCAAGCGTAAGCCGCAAACAAGCCTAAGCCTAAGCCTCGTGAAAGGAAAAATCTAAAGCTCCAAGCGTAGGAGGAAGAAAGCCTCGCCAGTGCTACCTCCAAGGAAGCTCGTGGATCGAAGACGATGATGACAGGGAAAAGGAGAAGGAGCGTAGAAAGCAGAGTGACGAGAAGCAGTGGTACATCGAAAGAAAAATCAAGTACCCCCGCCGACTCGTAAGATGCCTCCCATAAACCTAAAGAGCTAGATGATGAGACTAAAGCCATATTCGCCCGTATGGACAGTACTTATATAGAGGCGAAGAGGCGAGACGGATCGAGGCTACGAGAAACGTAATCCACTTAGCCGATCCGGGAAGCTCTAAGGAAGCGTACTGAGGAAGAAGCCAGGCACAGAACTCCTACTAAAGCTGACATTCCCTATCGTTACTGATCTGAAATCTCAAAGATGGTCGAGAACAGACTAGTGGATGCCGGCTCAATTCACTCAGAGATGGGAAAATTCGAAGATCGAGTTCATCAAACGCTATTATTTCGGGAGATTCCGGACGAACAAGTCTGGAGCCGAAGCTTATGCCGAATGGATGATGCTTACCGAAGCGGATCTCTACATCTACTTGTATAATGCCATTTCGTAAGGGAAAGAGATTCGTATTCCCTGACCTTAATCATTCCACCTCCAAGAAGAACGGATGACTCAATTCATGTTGCGACTATTGAAGTTGAAGTGAAGGACGCCGCCGATCAAAGATTCTTACAAGATGATAACCCACCGACTTCGCGGAATACTTGAAGCCGAGAAAGACCACGTACCGAATGTATGGTGTGCCACCGCCCGAGACACAATCGCAAGGATTCATGGGCCGGATTCAGCAGCTTTAGGCGCCCATAGGCCTTAGTATTCTCTCTTCATAGTCTAGCAAGATTTGTAATGTACTAAACCGAATCACTCTTATATATACAAATCTTCTTTTGCTCGACAACAACTTGTTGTCCGAATAGCCGTGTTTGTCTTATGCTTTTAACACTCGTAATCACTAAAGTGATTACCGACACACACTCACTTTCTTTATTACTTGTCGCTTATCGCTTTGTTAGATTCTCGCTAGTATTGCTTCTATGTAATGGGGGAAATTATTTTCGCCCCGTTTTTCGCAGTCTAGAACCGATGGAACATCTCCTCCGATCTTACTTGTAAAATTGTAAGGAGATTTGTTTCGTCTCGTTTAGTGTTAGCATAGATGATAGGTTTTGGCATCATCAAATAGGGGAAATTGTTGGGTGATGATTCTATCCTCAAGATCAAGCTTTCACTCAATGGGAAATGATTCTCGCCTTTCTATATCGAACCAAGCTCGCAGCCTTACGTGCTCGAACCGTTGAGAAGATTTGAAGATCCCAAAACCCTATCCGATTGGGTGAACCATTCCGTTGTATATGTGGTTTGTCTCCCGAGGTTTCGCACTCGCAGACACTCGCTCCGGTCAAGGCGCCGCAGCTTATTTGCCTCAAAGACCAATGTAGAAGACTCATGATACCGGACTCAGCAGAGCAAAGATATCGAGAGAGTCGCTGAACCGAACTCGCCAGAGTAGTTCACTGGACTCGTAGCCGATCTTCGCAGACTTATCTCAACTATCTATCTATCGAATACAAGGTCGACTCAAAGACGGCGCATAGTCTTCGGGACCGCCGTATCTTTTTGAAAGACAATCAGCATTGGCCATATACGAGGATGAGAGAAGTCGGCTTCACTTGTCTCGAAGTCTCAGGCTGCCTCAACCACTCTATCCGCCTCGACAAATGACAAACATACACGTGTCATCCTACCTACTAAAGCTGCAAGTCAACACTTTCCGGAAAAGGAGGAAAATGCACTGTTACCTACGCCAAAAGAGCCGTTAGCTACCAAAAAGAGAGAGAGAGAAGAAGATCGTCTCCAACGGATCTTTCTCAATCTCTTCTCTATAAATAGAGGGATCATTCAAGATTTGAAACACAAGAGAGAATGCGCATAAGCTTAAACGACGAAAACATACACAAGCATTCAAACGAGCTAGAACCGTAGAAAGCCTAAGTCTTCCGCAAGAATCGAAAGAGTTATCTCCGGCGAAAGACTACCTCTAAGCTCATAAGGGAACCAAGCCGAACCGACAATAAAGCATCTAGTATCCAAGCGACGTGACACGAACTTATAGCTAAACCTCACTGCTCGTCGCTCTAGAAGCTACATTCTTGTTCCCATCCCTCTAACCCTAAGCTCAACCGATATATCCATAGCTTAGATGAAGGAGTTCACTTTTTAACCCAATCCTTATCGGAGAAGGACTCCTTCACCGTTGGAGAAGTTTGTCAAACACTTTAAGTTTGATAGAAGTGTAAACCGGGACTTGCTCGCATAATCCCCAAGCCACGGCTTTGTCCCGTGCACAAGCCGACCGAGACTAACTCAAGCATAATAAATAGCCTCCCGATCTATCGGGACAAATGGACGTAGGATGGTTGATATCCGAACCACTTTAAAAATCTCTCGTGTCGTTTACTTACATTCTTTTACTGTTACATTGATTTTACTGTGCATACTGAACATCTTATTTAAAATCAATTAACTGTCTCAGTATACTGAACTTCTTATCTACTAAACTGAGACTTAAAACGTTTTCTCATAAAAACTGATTTGGGCCTACACTATTCCGCGCACCGAACTCTTGCCGATCGATACCGACTCGACCTAGCCGGTAGCGCATCTCACCCGAGTCGACTTTTAGCCTTTAACACGATTCGGCAACGTTGTCTGGTCCGCCGAATCATTTCAAGACGGCATCTTCCTGAATAGGACTGTTCGTGTTCGAAGTTGAGAAATTTGGATTCAGGTGTATTCACCCCCCCCCTCTACACCTGAACTCACTCTCGGGACCAACAAACCCTTTAAATTCTTATCCCAACTTGTGTTGGATGAACTTAGCTTGAGTTTGTTTTCAGGTTAGAATAGGGTTTTGGCATCATAAAAAATGTGGAAATTGTTGGAAAATAACATAAGTTTTGAATGATCCCAAAACCCTAATGATTGATGAACCAGTTTAATGTATTTGCTAGGATTGTTTCAGCCCGTGTCTGTGTAGCCATGCTGAATTTTGTTATCAGATTAGGTTTTCTAAGTTTGTTAGGTCAGCCCATGGTACCGACTGAGTCTAGTTTTAAGCTGACACCTTTCAGACTGAACAGATTATCAAATCAGTGTCTTCACCAGCCCACATTGAAGATTGAAATATGAAGACAATAAAAGGTACAAGGAGCGATATTCAAAGTTGATGGTCAATAGAGCAAGACAACAATATCGAATCAACATTGATCAATCTCGTGCCACCATGTCGCCCTAGCCAAAGTGGAGACAAAACAAGACTCGTACAAGATTCGTAGAGCTAAGCCGAACGCAACACGTGTTCATGCATTCAATGCATTAGACCGTTGTCAACACGGAGCAAATGGGAGATCGATCTTGTTCAACTGATCGTTCCCCTAACTCGCATCTATATAGCAGAAGGTCTCTCTCAAAGAGGTTACGGAATTTCATAAACACTCAAGCATACTCTCAAGCAAAAGAACAAGGTTTACTCTATTCATTCAAAAATTCTCTTGCCAGAAATCCCCTGCTGTTCATACTCCAAGTATCCATAGCTTATCATAAGCTTAAAGTAGATAGTGTTTCATACTCTTATAGTTGAACACCACCCAAACCCCAACCCACATCTTGTAAGATAGAAGTTGATAGTTCATTTGATAGTTAGGTTGCTAGATAGATTGTTTGATTGTATATGATGATTTGTACTGTTAGACTACGAGCATCCTTAGTGGATTCCTCGCCGAGAAAGCAAAAGAGTGGACGTAAGATCTTGTGAATCCGAACCATGATAAAGATCTATGTTCTTTATCGTTTACCGGATCGCCCACCGTTCACCGCATATATATCGATTAACTATTGGATCGTAAAAGCATATCTCTAAGGGCCTAACCATTTTTCCGCACATATTCTCTCTTACTAACTTATTATCAGTCGGCCTTTCATTTGAAAAAGCAAAGTTTGAGGTGTATCCCCCCCCTCGCGACACCCCGAAATTGTACAAGGGGTCAACGCCTTGTATTCTTTTTCAGGCTGTTCCATTATTGATGTCTTGTTTTAAAAAAACAAAAAAAAAATATGGACAAAAATCACTTAAAATAGTGGACCTTACTACTTTAATACATCTCCACCCACTTTCTTAATCTCCATGACAAACAAGAAATACTTAATAGGATGTATAAAATATTATTTTGTTTATATATATATATATATATATATATATATATATATATATATATATTACTCCTTCCGCCCCGTCCGACTTCGTATTATATTCATTTCTCGAGTCGTTCCACCCGACATGTCTTGTTTTCTAAAAAGAAAAAATAATTACTACATAAATTCTCAATTTTTCTTTATGGGATCTATGTTTCTTCACACAACCACTCACTCATTAAAATATTCGTGCCGAAATCAAATAAAATAAATCGACTGGAATGGAGGGAATACTACATTATTAACAACTAATTTTAAATACAGCTGCACCGTAACTTTAAAAATATACTTATTTAATTTCTGTCTCCTGAATTTTGGATTTATTGGCTGGCGACAGGCTGTCAGGAACAAAATTCCCACTCTCACTCTTCAAAGACTGTTCTCCCCTACCTTACATTGTTTTGTTCTCTCTAAATGTTTCTTCTCCTCTTCTTGGCTTGAAATTTGTTTTCTCTCACTAGGGGTTTTCTGCCATTTCTCCTGAATCCTAGATTCAACGTCGTAGCCTGCTGGATCGTTAATTCGCAAGTCGTAAGCATTTTGCGCCTCTTATTTATCTCTTTCGGTCCTCTTTCTAAATTTGTCTTTGTTCTTGTTGAATTGAAGTGCTTGCTCTAGGTTTTTGCATTTATGCTACAAATGCGCTGACGTTTTCATGGCTGCTGCTGCCTGCGTTTTCCAATTTGTAATTGACGTTTTAATTTTTGTTATATTTTTATTTCTTTCTCTCTTTTTTTTCTGTGCATGTTGCGGTCTTTGATTTCGCTGACGGTTATTTGAAGAAATATTGTTGATTGATATATAATTTTGGGCTTGTGTTAGTTGGTTGACGATTCCGTTGTTTGAGGAAGCTTGTATATTTGGGAGAGACATCAAGTTCCTTTCCTTTTTTATCTATAGTTTTTGGTTGTTCATGCATGTCCTCTCGTAGAGAAATATCAAAGCTGTTGTGCTTGCACTTGTTTCTGAAGCATAAAGCTAAGGGCTTTCAAGTGAATTTTATGAATTATATCAACTAATAACTGATTTCAAAGGTATTTTTATTTAGGTGACTACTGTTTTTAATTTTTATGACAATTATCTAACTCAGCAGTTGGTCTTTGACTTTGTTTTTGGATACTATTGCAGTTTTCAGGAGGTAGATCAGGTTTTTTGCATGGTAAAAAATTATTGGACTTTTAGCTGATGCTCAATGGACAAAATTCATCTGATACTAGATTATACTTCTGTGTTCCTGGGCTTTTGATTCCACTGAGGAATCTGGAATCCATAGTGAAAGGATTTAAGTCTATAGTGCAGTCGCGTTGTTTTCATCAATTTGATATAGTTTATCAATATGAATAATGAGTTTCGCCCGCTGTGCACTTTCTGGTCTGATTTTTTGATTGTTATCCTATGATCTTTGTTGTCAGTGCAATAAAGAATTCTGTCTCAGAGTAATGTCATCCAGACGGGTGTCATATTCTGAGCTCTCAACATGAATTTGATAGAGCCTTGTGAGAAATGAACACTAATTCTAAATCCACCCTATAGGGCTCATGCTATCTTATAAGGCAATTGGTGATTGATTTGTCTGAAATGGGAAAGGCTGAAAGGCTCAGCAAACATGTTCTCGTAATCATGCCACACCGATCTAGCTAATCTGATGTGTAGATAATAAATTATTGCTCCTTGTGGCTTTATCAACTAAGACATTCCATTAGAGCCCATAATGTGTGATTTCGGCTATCTTGAGAAGGACTTGGGCTGAAACGGGTGACATACAGAGAGGAGGGACATAACAGAATGGGACCTCCTATCCTTGTAGTTGGAACTTGGGAATTTTCCCCAGTCAACACTCATCTCCCCTAAAGATGCTAACAAGACCATTCCCAAAGTTAAGTCCACGCCTACGGTGCCAAACATGTATATGTGAGTTCATCGAATGATTGTTGGGGTCCAATTTGAAAAAAAAGCCGCTGGAGAGAATTTCATACTCGTCTATCTAACAAGCTTTAAATGCTGGTGCATCTAGAACCTCCAAGCCAAGATAGCTGACAAGCTTATCATAAAAAAATTTGTGGCTAGCCCCACCATCAACCTTAACCATCATGGGATGCTTGCCGAGAGACATATTTAGCTTGGTGTCGGTGTCTGCAGATGAGAAAACCATTTACATAATACAATGGCAGATATATCAAGCTAAAAGTGGTGCCAGGTGGTGGATGTGCAGGTGGTGCAGGGTTGGTTTTGTGGCGTTCGGTAGCAGGATATATCATCCTCTCCCTCACCCACCTCATTTATAAAGAGGGTAGCCCATAGAGTGCCTATTGGACATGATGCATAGGCCCTAACAGCTTATTTCAGAAACATAGTCTCTGGACTCCTCACTGGGTAGCAATCACGAGATGCTTTATATTTTGCACAATGCAGAATGCGGCTTGATATTTTTAAATGGTTGATTCTATAAAAAAGTCTCCATGCTTGTTATAATATGTCAATCTTTGACATAGTGTGTACCTTAGGTTGAACTTCCAAGTAAAATCTGATTCAAGAATTTTGCCGGAGCCACTTGAAATGTAAAGCTTGGATTTGATTGTGTAACTCATAGGGATATTTGACTGCCTTAGTGATTTATATCGGCACAATGTCTGCAGTCAAGTCTACTAAGTGCTTGGTAGTCTATTTTTAGTTTTGGGAGGCATTAATTCAGCAGATAGGCAAGGTAAGGTTTGGTACCCTACTGCGGTGAGGACGCCTTGTCGTGGGATTTAAGAGATGGGACTCGTTAGGCATATAAGATAGGAGCCCTAACTTAACCTAAAACCATGGTTGTAAATCAAGCGGTCGACTCTCTCTTATATACCCTTCCACACTTTCATTTGGAAGCGATGTGGAATATCGTAACAATCCATTCCCTTCGAAACCGTACGTCCACGGACGGCACACGCCGGGTGGCAACCCACATCGAAGGCCCACCTCACGGGTGGCAGGTTCCACATCCGTGGTGGCAACCCCTGGGCCCACACATCGGGTAGCCCCTTCCCGCAAACGTACGATCCGTCGCTTCCTACGTACGGCGCCAATTGTTAGGCATATAAGATAGGGAGCCCTAACTTAACCTAAAACTATGGTTGTAAGTCAAGGGTCGACTCTCTCTTATATACCTTTCCACACTTTCATGTAGAAGCGATGTGGGATATCGTAACAGACTCACTTCTCACTTGAATATTTGAATTTTACTGTCTTTTTCACAATATATGTGAACTTCTTGTTTTAACAACCAATTTACTATAATTAGTGGGATATACTTTTGTACTGGATTGGTTGTTCGGGACCTTACCACTTATATCGTGTTGTGTATTTGTGCATCTAGCAGTTTTTACTTTGAACGTAACTGAGGAACCAACCTATTACAGCCCCTATATTTTATTCCCTTACCATCTACACCATTTTATGCAAAGCAGCTTAGCTGTTTAGCTCATCATGAAAAACTGGTTGGTTTATATTTTTTATCATTTATGTTGAAGGGCTTTCAGTTAATGCATTTGCAGTTTCCCCTGTTAAATTCTATTTGGTATTCAACCAAAATTTTAATTGTACCAGGGCTACTGCAACTCTAAAAGCATTTTAATCATGTAAGCTTTTTTAAAAAAAAGTTTTTTCAATTGCCCTGTCGATTGATTGTATTGTATAAATCCATTCTACGCTGCATAAATTTAGTGCCACAGCTGGCTAATGGATTTACCATTTCCCTCTTTGCCTTTATTTTCTCATATCTGCTTGCCAGTCCACCCTTTCCCTTCTGGTTGGTTAACTTGTCCTTACTATTGTTGTTGTTGTATAAGTTGTCTCTGATTGGCTAATGATCTGTAAACACCGTTCATGTTGCAGATTGTCACACTGGATGGTCAATACGGTAAGATTACTTTTTTGACTTGGTGGTCATAATCAAGTAGCTGAGGGAGCTGAAAACTGCTTGTAGTTGGAAGTCAATAGGCTACATTAGGTGCAATACCCTGTTCTTCGCTAGAGGAGCATTTAATCAATCTATTACCTGGATGTATATGATTATTTTGGAGTCAATTGGAGCGTTCAATTGTTTCCTTGAGGTATTGCAGACTTGTTTGCTGTTTCTGTCGAATCCTTTAATGAGTAGGTGATATTATTGTGTCCATGCTGGTGGAGAGCATGCTTGGGATCTGTGTTTTGGGTAATGCCCCAATCGAGATTAGTTGCTGATGCACTTGGTGTGGTGACAATTTGTCTTGTTGCTGTATTGGTTCTTCTGGGTTTGTTTTGTATTATATATTCATTTTACTTCCGCAGTCGGATCCTCGGGCAAGGTCTCATTCAGCTTAGTTATTTCAGTGGTCCTTGGATTATCAGAATCACATACATCTTCTTTTCAGTTTGGTGGGGTGTTGGTGAAATTGTTCGGTTGAATTTTTTGAGGAGCCATGGGAGAGTCTTGGATGCTCTCACTTTGGAATGGCAGGAAAAGGTCTGCAAATGCTACATCATTTCAAACCTGGGATTTGCGGAGCCATGCCTGTTTCTCACGCTCATTTTTCTTCTTCGTGCATCTCTACAAAGGTCTGGAACGTTAGGTCACAAGTGGAACGTGAGAATGGCTGGTTTTGTTCTTCTTTATTGCTCGCCTATGTTCATTCTTCAGCTTTTAGTTATTTTATTTGGACCAAAGTATAAGGAGGAGCATAATCCCAAACTGCCTTCTTATTTCATAAGAGCAGCTTCTTCTTCCGAGACAAATCACCATACTGCCTTCTGCACTTACCCTCTGTTGAGTACCATCTTTCTTGGTCTTTTTGCTACCATCCTAACTTTCTACTTGTTCTGGCTTGGTAGGAGAATTCTTCATTTGGTCATTAATAAGGGTTTGCAAAAGAGAGTGTACATGTTGATTTTTTCTATCTCCAGTTTTTTCCCGTTAAGAGTTGTTCTACTTGGTTTGTCGGTCCTATCTGATCCTGGAAGCGACGTGTTTGATGCCATAGTGTTTTTGTCTTTTCTTTCCCTTTTATGTTGTGCAGGGGTGGGTATTTGCATGCTCGTATACCTTCCTATAGCAGATTCTTTATCTTTGAGGAGTCTGGAAATAGATACAGAAGCTAGGGTGGGGGCTAGTAATGAGCGTGACGACAGAATCTCATTAATTGGCGCTAATCAGAGCCCAGTTGAAGGAAGTCTTGTAAGTAGCACGCAACGAAACTCGTCATTTTGTTCAGGAAAACATGGATCGATTTCTTTCAATGCAATGAATAAAGATGAAGTCTCTGGAGCAGCTTTTGTGGAACTAAGCCTCTTCAATCCTAGCCAGCATTAAAGTCCGCTTGGATCACCTCGACTTCTGGGCTGGTCTATGGTCCCCCTGCACAAGGTTGAGGATCCTAAGAGGCCGTGGTGGCAAACATTTTTGCGCTGAACTCACAACTCTCTGTAAAGGATTTAGCTCTTTGATAATTTGATTGCTAATTTTTGTTTTAGTTTTGGGTTTGAAATAGTTTGCTTTTCTTTGTTTTTTTGTTTTTTGTTTTTTGGTTTTTATCCACCTTATGTTTCTTGGTGGCACTGATGATTTGTATCTCTTCAGTTTGGTTGATTATGACAAATTTTATGGCTTTATTTGCGGCTGGCTGTTATTTTGAAGTTTTTCTTCGTCTTGCAGCTGCTGTATTTTATGATTTGCTACTGATTTTGCTCATCTTATATGTCGGAGTTTGTGTATTGGTTTGATCTGATTGTATTTTCCCGTGTTAAAATATGGGAGAGAACTAGTTCCTAGACTATATATTAATAATTATATAATGTATTCTTTCCAACACATTCATATCATACATTATAATTATATAATGTATTCTTTCCTCATTAGATCAATAAACCTCTTGAGATCAGACCGGGAAAGATCTCAACCCCATCTTCCACCTCCAGTTGAGATAGCCTCTATCTGGCCTCCCATTCTTCATATAATTCTAGTGAACCTCAGTAAAGCTACAACTAATATTCGAGTAAGGTTGCTTCGGTTTATGAGGAATCCAATCCCCATTATAAATATACATTTTCTCTCACTATGTGTAGTTCTTGGTGTAATGATGCTAAAGGAAAGTCCCCAGCCATCAACAATACTCCTGAATTACCTCCTTTATCTCCTAAGAAGAAACTTGCAAGTGAGGATGCTCAATTAGAATATGACAAGAGAATGGTTGAGCTGATTCTTGATCAGCTGAATTATGAAGAGAATTTAAAAGCTCAGAAAGAGAAAGCTGCAATGAAGATGCCGGTAGTGCCAAAGAAAGCTAGAACTGTGGCTATGGACGTAACACAAGGCGCAGCGCTTAAATTTAAAAAAAGCAAAACTACTGTAGTCTCAAAGGCCACTGAATCGCCATCTCAAAACTCAAATAATGAAGTTGAACAGAGTCCTTCTGATCAATAGCCTCCTACTACAAAGCTGACGAAGGCTCAAGTAGAAAATAGCGAGTTGTGGGATGCCTTTGAAAGAGGTTTGGACAAAACAGCTGAAGCGCGATAGATCAGAGAAGCCAAAGTAGATTACGGTAAGCAGAGATCGATGCACAAGTGGCTAGAACTCATAAACAGGCAAGAGAGAGAGAGTGCCATAGAAGAGACGAAAGATTCCCACTACTTCGAAATCCTTCGATGTGGAGTTCGTGATAACTTAAGGAAACCTTTATACTCTCGCACCGACAAACGGAGCACTTGGAATCCGAATAAGAAATGGGAACCAATCAAGATATATATGAAAGTTATGGGAAGAGACAATAGATTACGGATTCAACTTTTTGCAGAGATGCTCATCGCTTTTGATCCCGATCTACTCGCTAAAGTTCAGGAGTTGCTATCAAAAGTATGATTACAACTGAATGCCCCTGAACTCAGAACACTCCCTCATCCGATGATTATTGAAAGGGACATAAGAACGAAAAGACCGAGGAAGAACTCAGACATGCTACGGAACTCTAAACTTCAAAGTTAAAGATTGTTGGTCCCGAGATTAAACGTTCGTGTGTGAGGGGGGAGGGGGGGTGAATACACCTGAAAAACAATTTCTCAACTTCAAACACGAACAGTCCTTTTTAGGAGAGTGCCATACTGAACGAGTTCAGTAGACCAAATAAGTTGTTCTGGATCGTGTGACAGAGTGGCTGACTTCACTGATGCCTGCTAGCTGACTTCGAGTCGAATTCGCACCATTCGCCTAAAGTTCAGCATACCGCGGAAATGTGTAGGCCCAAATTCGGGCCGAAGTTTAGAAAACGTTTTTAGTAAAACAAGCCGCATGTTAGTGCGATCAATTAAGCTTAGCCGAAACTCGCTTGAATGATTTTAGAAATACTTTCAGTATGCACAGTAATCAATGCAACAGTTAAAACAGAAAAACAAACACAAAACACATACAATTTTTAAAGTGGTTCGGATCCATTAATCCTACGTCCACTGTCCCGAAAGATCGTGGAAGCTACGTATTATACCGGATAGTCTCGGCGGTTTGTACGCTGGACAAACACTAGTCTTGAGATTTATACTCGAGCAAGTCTCGCTTTACAAAGGATCAAACTAAAGTGTTTCGACTAACTCTCCAACTATGAATGAGTCATTTACAATAAGGATCGGCCCGTATATGAACTCATTCGTCTAAGCTATGGATAAGATCTGCCGAGCTTAGGTTAGAGGGATAGGGAACGAGAAAGTGGCTTCTGTGAGCGACGCACAATTTAAGTATGTACTGGGTTCGTATTCGCTCACTGGATACTAGAGGCTTTATACTCGGGTTCACTTGGTTCTCTATGAGCAGTATGTCGTCTTTCGCCGAAGATTTCTCTTTTAACTTCTTGCGGAAGACTTAGGTCGCTTAGAGTTGCTCGTGAATGCTCTTGTGTTCTTGGATTTCTCTCGTGTTCGTTCGTAAGGTCATTTTTTCGTGAGCATCAATTTGAATTGTATCCCTTTATTTATGGAGCGTAGACAAAGGATAGATCCGCTGGAGACGACGATCCTTGTGTTTCTCTCTTTTGGGTAGCTACCGGCTCTTTCAAAGATGGTGGCAGAGTACTTTCCCTCTATTTCTCGGAAAGTTGTTGACTTGCAGCCTTTAATCGTAAAGTAGACAATGACCGCTCGTCATCGGGTCGAGGATGAAGAAAGTAGGTGAGACAGTAACATACTTCAAGGTAGATCTGAGCCGACTTCTCTCTTCCTCGTATGTACTCGATTTGACTTAGTAAATTCTCGGCGCTTTAGAAGATCGTCTAACCGTTGCCGAAGTCCGATCTATATTCGCATCATGCTCCCCGCCGAGTCGGCTCTACCGAAGATCAACTCGAGCCGCCGAACTACTCCCGCCGAGTTCATTTCCACCGACTCCTTTTTAGTATATCGCTCCCCGCCGAGTCCAAGATCACCGAGCCTTCTTCTTCCGGTGCACTGGGGCGTATAATCTACTGAGCGCCTGAACCAAATGAAGAGTCTCTACTGAGTCTGAAACCTCAGAGACAGAACAACACATTACAACTGAATGGTTCATCAGTTCAAAGTAGGGTTTTGGGATCTTCAAATCTTCAAGAAATATTCGTAGCACTAGCCGCCGAGCTATCTCCCAACAAGCCGAGGAGCGACCGAATCATCTCCCCAACATTTTCCCCCTATTTGATGATGCTAAAACCTAACACTATAACTATCAGAAACAGAGCTCCTTACAAGTTTTACAAGTAGAATCAGTGGAGTTGTTCTTCAAGTTCTAGACTACTGAGGGAAACAGGAAAGAAATATCAAAACCTATACGTAAAACTATCAAGCAATTTCTCCCTTTCTAACAACGTTTTCCCTCATCTACAAGCAATTTAATGTACTAGAATCTAACAAGGTAAAACCTGACGCATAAATATATTCAAATGAGTGTGTGAGTCAAGAATCACTGAAAGTGATTCTCGTGTTAAGCATAAAGTAAACAAGGCCATATAGTCAATAAGGAATTGTCGTGGCCGAACAACAAGCTGATGTTTTATATATAATGAACTCCAAAGATAGATACATCGGATCGCTATTCTAAGAAAACGTAACATAAAGGAAATACAAAAGCTATCTATCATCCGAACTGCCGAATCCCGTCTTTGAAGTCCTTTGATTTTGATTCAGGAAGAGGCGGCCCATACATTCTCGTAAGTAGCCTTCCTCGCCTTCGTATCTCGTGCAAATTAGTAGGTTCATCTTCATCTAAGTAGTCTTGCTTGGGCAAGCATCCTTAATCTCTTTCTCAATCACCCCATAATGAATAGAGCCATCAAGCTTCAGCTGGGGGAGGCATGATCCTTGAGCTGGGACTCGACATCAATTTTATCTCGCTATGGCCTTCCGAACTCTAAGCAAATATCTCTCGGGGTCGGCTTCGAAGCCATTCAAAGAAATGCAATGGACTTGTGCATCTCGAGCCGTATCTCCGTAAGTAGTATCTTTCGATGTAGTCTACCTTCAGCCGACTCCCACCTCTCGTGTCCGTTCCCACGGCATCCATTCATCCACTCTGGGCCATCTCGTGAATCTTAAGGTCGGGAGGCTTCCCGAGTCTTCTCGTATTTGTAAGGAATATCTACCTTCTCAGAATCCTTCGCTTGCTTCCTTCTCGCCTTCACCCCGAGCTTCTAGATCCGTCAATCCGAGCCTTTCTCTTCGCTTCTATTTGCCTAGCTTCAGCTCCTCTGTCGAGATACCTCTCCATATGATCCCATATTTCTTGCATTTCAAGCTCTTGTCTCTTCGAGGGAACATAGGAGGGTACATGAACTTCTTCTTCTGAATCAACAGGAGTAGATGATTTTTCTTTTGAAGTTCCCTGCTGACCAGATTTCTGCTGCTGCTGTTCCTTTTCCTTTTCTTTGTTAGCCTCATCACTTAGCTTTAATTTCCTCGGAGGCAGCCTTGTCACATGCTTCCTAGCCCCGCCGGGCCTTGGTCTTACCTTTCGGCCGGCTTTTTCTTTGCTTGTTGCGCTCTCAACCTCGCAATTTCTTTGGCAAGCTTTTCATCGCCAGCCTATCTCGAGCTTCCTCCTCGGGAGCGATGTATCTTTTTGTTTTCTTCTCGGGAGGAGTGGGAAGCTTCGCACTTTCTTGCCCTTACCTTGCACCGGAGGAGGCAGAGGAACCTCTTCCTTTTCTCGAGTCCTCCTCTCGCATACTCAAAGAATCTCCTTGATTATATCATTAGGAGTCCGGGTCGCTTGAGTAGCGTAATCCTCGGGGTCCCGAGCCACTGGGGCTGGCCAAGCAGCACTACATCTCCCGCTCGCCGAGACACCCCCGGGCCTCGCCTTGTGCGCCCGAGTAGAGGAACCAAATGGGAGCAGATTGCCGACTCGAGTAGCTCCGGCCACTGTCCTTACTCCTTTAGGTACTCTCAATACCTTCTCTTTCCCTTCGCATCTTCGCTTTCCTTCCCCGGCATCAAGCAAATAAGCCGGGGGGGAATCCGCACCTTCTTATCTGTACTCTTGTAGGCCGCCGAAAGGTCATCCAATGCGCACGCAGCCTTTGTGAGTCTCGCATGCGCTCGTTTCTCTCCTCACTTAGCTATTCGTTGTACTTCTTGTGAGAGGCGTCCGTCGCCGTTCCGAATATCTTGCAACTTCCGATCCACCTTCTCTTCCATAGCCTTCTCCCGAATTGATTGGATTTTGAGCTCTGAGGCCCGAGAGATAGAAGAGACGGATGCGGGGGAACCGACCGGGCGGCCTTGTAATCTTCCGTAAGTTTAGCTTGCGGCACCTCCATCAACTTCAGCTGCTCTTCGAAGTTGGCTTGTTGAGTGGCGAAGCGCTTCAGCGAGATTGTTAAGTCGGGGGCGGAGTGTTCTCGGCTAGTCGCTTCCGAGCCCATTGATCTCTCGCAGCCCGAGCCTCGAGTGGTCCGCCTCCACGTCTTGTGGACGGCACGGCGAGGAGTCGGCTCGAGTTCCGACTCCTCGTGGCACCGGCCACCGACTTTGATCGTCGGCTTTGGGGCCGGGCGCTACCCCAAACGCAGACTCAAGTAAGAGCCGAGCCGGTTCTCAGACTTCGAGGTACCGCCTCCGACCGACCCGGTCCAAGGATGCCGAGAGGAGGTTCAACAGGAGAAGTCGGGAGCATCTTTGTCCGGGCTGAGTACCCTCATCGCTTCTCGTGGCTCGAATCACGGGGCGGGTCCCGACCATCGGGGTCGACCCATCTCGAGGGTGCCGTTGCCGAGACCGGGTTGTCGATCGCTCGAAGCACGGCAAGCATGGCAGCCCTCAAGTCATCTAGGGAACATATGTCCGATGGCTCTGAGTAGCCTATCTTGTCCCTTATGATTAACTCCTCTTCGTGGAGCCGTTTCGCGGGAGTGGTGGAGAATCGCCTTGTTCGGACTAGACCACTCATGGAACCCCGATCAACATATGAAGTCTACCGCCTTGCCAGAGTGACAAGATCGGTGTGGCTAGCTATCTTCGAATATGTTCAGCAATCTCTCGAGAGGCTCTTGATTGCAGAGCGTATGCCTCCATCCCGATTGATTCTCGACTCAAAAGCGCCTCTGAATCTTCGACTTCAATCGAGACTATTGCTTCTCGCAGACGGAATGCTACTTAGTGGAGGAATATCCAGGCGGCTCTCGCCGTAGGAATCTATTCAGCTCCGACCCTCGGTCCATCGTCTCATCTCATTCAAGGAGACGGCCTTCTCCACCGATTGAGTTTTCTCCGAGGACTCGCCCTCGTCCCTCGCCTAGGCAGGTGGTTCAACCACAACCTCCGGTACGACCTCACTAACTTTCTTCGCCTCTTGGTCGGCGTCTTGGGAGTAGACTTGGGAGGCGACTTCTTCTTTGTAGGAGTGGAGGTCTTTTGTGCTCCTGGCTTGGGATCGCAGCCCGACCCTATCTCGGCCGGGGGCCGCTGCCCTGCAGTGGAATCTGACTTTCTTCGGGTTGAAATACAACTTGTCAGCATACACCACATTGTCAGCTCCGCAGAGGTCTTCTATCATGACAAATAGCTTTGTGCCGTATAGTAACTTTCCCTCGATCGACAAGTGCGCTTGTCCGAACGATCGAACTTCGCACTCGAGTCATAAACTCCTTCGTGAAGAATTCAGCCTAGTTAATTTTTGCATGATCGTGAATGGCCATCATAAGCCGAATCTTCGGTCGCGATACTTGGTCAAACAAGCTGGCCTGACTCGTCAGAATCTGAGTCACTATGTAGGCAAAAGCTCGATACTACGGAAGCATAGCGTTCTTTGGGAAGCAGCTCTGAATGTTGTAGGCTTCCCGCAGAACACTTCCAAATACTCGTCCATAAGATCGTCCCTACAGCCCACTGTAGTAAAGCCTTCGTCGGAAGTTGGAAGCTTCGCCAAAGCGCTTCCTTGATGTAGACATCATTTTGATTTCGTAAATTACGCGAGCGGGGTCTCCGTGAATATAGGTGACACATCTGCATCGGATGTCCCCATCTACCGACTTGGAGTTCGATATAATTCTCGCTTATCCGGCGAGGGAGGAAGTATGATGGCTTCCTAGATAGAAGCTTCTCCAAACCAAGCCGCCCTCAGCGAATCAAAGATTTCCTCCATGAAATCTAGATCGTAGGAGTCGAACTCCATCATCGGCTCGAACCATACACTGTCCTTCTCGAGGATCTCTTTCATGTTCGCCGTAACCATAACATCTCTTCCCCGCCATATTTAATAATCGCTAAGGACAAGAAATCGCATCGAACGAAAAATATTAAAATTATCATATACGATACTAAATGATCATGAAAGATTTACCAAAGAGTTTCTGAGATATTTGAAAATGAGTTTGCAAGGAAACAAAGGCTTTTTCTCAGAAAACTTAGGGTTCGTAAAGATTGCAGAGTGAAAATGGCGGTTTCTAACTTTGAACGTGTGTTGAGTGATGATTCCATCCTCAGCACTGTTTCACTCAGTGGGAAATGATTCGGTCTTAGACACTGATCTTAAGCTCAGTAGCCTTGTGCTCGTACTTGTCCCAAGATTTGAAGATCCCAAAACCCTATCCGAATGATGAACCATTCCCTTGTATCTGCTTTTGCCTCTCGAGGTTTCGCACTCGCAGACACTCGCTCCGGCCAAGGCGCCGCAGCTTATTTGCCTCGCACTGGGTGCGAGGTAAGACTCAATGATACTGCGACTTTGCAGAGCAAAGATATCGAGAGAGTCGCTGAACCGAACTCGGCAGAGTAGTTCACTGGACTCGTAGCCGATCTTCGCAGACTTATCTCGCCAGCCTATCTACCGAATACAAGGTCGACTCAAGAATGGCAGATAGTCTTTAGGATCGCTGAATCTTTTTGAAAAGACAATCGCATTGTCATGTATGAGGAAGAGAGAAGTCGCCTTCGCCTATCTCGAAGTTTGTGCTGTCTCAACCACTCCATCCACCTCGACGAACGACAAGCATACATGTGTCTTCTCACCGCTAAAGTCGCAGCACAACCTTTTACCTAAAAAGGTGGGAAAGCGCACCGTTACCTACACCAAAAGAGCCGTTTGCTACCAAAAAAGAGAGAGAGAGAAGAAGATCGTCTCCAACGGACTGCTTTCACCTCTCGCTCTATAAATAGAGGGATCATTCAAGATTTAAAAAATGAAGAACACGAGTGAGCGCGAAAAAGAGCGAATTCCAAAGAACAAAGTCTTAGCAAGAACTTGAAGAACAATCTCCTAGCGAAAGACTACATTCTAGCTCATAGGGAATCAAGCTATACCGACATATAAAGCCTCTAGTATCCAAATCGACGTTACACGAACTCAAAGCTTACCTTCAACTGCTCGTCGATCTAGAAGCTACTCTCATATTCCCTATCCCTCTAACCCTAAGCTCAACTGCTCTTATCCATAGCTTAGACGAAGGAGTTCACATTTGAACCCAATCCTTATCAGATAAGGACTCCTTCACTATCGTAAGTTTGTCAAACACTTTAAGTTTGATAGTGTTGTAAACCGAGACTCGGATCGCATAAAACCAAGACGCGGCTTTGCCCAAAGGTGTGCCGACCGAGACTAACTCGGGATAATAAATAGCCTCCCGATCATTCGGGACAGCCGGACGTAGGATTTGAGCGATATCCGAACCACTTTAAAAATCCCGTGTCTCTTATCGCTTTCTTAACTCGTTGCATTGATTTTACTATTCATACCGAACATCATATTTAAAATCAATCAACCGCTCTCAAAGATACCGAACTTTTAATCTACCGAACCGAGACTTAAAACGCTTTCTCACAAAAACCGATTTCGGGGCCTACACTATTCCACGCACCGAACTCTCATCAGATACCGAATTTCGACCTAGTCGGGCTAGCGTATCTCACTGAAGCCAAGATTTTAGCCTTTAACTCGATTCGTAATCAGTTGTCCGGTCCGCCGAATCAAGCTTTGGCCGACACCATCCTCGGTCAGACTGCTCAAGTTCGGAGTTGAGAAATCAAATCGGTGTATTCACCCCCCTCTACACCCGACCGTACACTCTGACCAACAACGTGTTTATATATAGTTAAAGAAGATGAACAAGCTAATAAATCCACTGCTCGCTTTGAAATAACTTTTGAGACGGACGGCTAGGATTTAATGTTATAAAATAGGTAATGATCAATTTAGCCGCCTAAGTCAAAATATAGTTGTAAATAGCTAAAGAAGTAACTTGATACGACACGCATTTCATGCGCCGCAGAGTTCAACATACTTTACATAGAATGTCGTGTATTTAATATAAAACGTTATATTAAATGACATTTTCTAAGGCATTGAATACGAAGTCGAATCGAATCATAAATGCACATAATATTTCATTGGCTACCGAGTAGAGATACGCAAACCCGTCAGTGAACATCGCAGCCACCGATACCTGGTAGATGGTTGCCGAGTCTCTACGCATCGAATTTACTCGCATCGAGAGTGAACATTCCCCTTGTTAATGCTCCTCTCCTCGAATCCACTTACCGACCGGAGTCGGGAGGGTCCAAATGCACCTAGCTCTACCGAAAGTTCTCTCCGAATCCGCTTCGCCTAGAGGCTTGGTCGAATATCTTCCCTTTGATGGTCGAAGATGGATATTTTCCATACCGATATCCTTCTTTTCAACATGATCACGAATGAAGTGGTGTTTGATATCCACGTGCTTGCATCTTGTATGAAGTACGTGATTGGGAGTGATTGCAATTGCACCGGTGCCGTCGCAGAAGATCGGCACTTCATTCCCGAATAACATCATAGTCGCGTAGCCGCCGTCTCAAAGAAACGGATTTGGGCGCATCAACTTCCGACAGTCATATATTCAGCTCGTAGTTGATGTCGCTACCGAATGTTGTTTCTTTGAAAACCAATAAATCAGCCTTCACCGCTAAGGAACCGACACGTTCCTGTAAGTCGACTTTCGTGAAATTCTACATCCCGCATAGTCAACATCGAATAACCAGCTAGTTCAATATTTTCATCACCGGATACCATAAACCCACGTCGTGTTCCTCTCTAAGATAGCGGAGAATCTTCTTTGCCGAGTCCATGTGACTCGCTAGGATTCGCCCCGAAATCGAGCACACACACCTACAACATAAGTCATGTCAGTCGAGTAGCCGTTAGATATAATAATGAACCAATAATAAAGCACGAAATTCAATATGGTCTACCGATACTCCTCTTTAACAAGATCGATTTTCATGTTCGTGTTCATCCGGATCCCGATTGGTTTGCCTGATATGCAACCGAACTTCTTGATGAGATCTCGATCAGATTTCGCTTGATTGATGAACGCTCCATTCTCGCATTGTTCGACTTGAAAACCGAGGAAATAGTTCATCTCTCCCATCATCGACATCTCGAATTTACCCTTCATCATTTTCTCAAACTGCCTTGACATATGATGATGTTCTTCGATCCGAAGATTATGTCATCTACGTAGATCTACACAAGTAGGATATCGTCTTCCAGGCCAAACACCGAATAACGTGCGGCTCCATCGCGCTTTCGAAAACCTTTCAAGAAGAAACTCGCACGTGGTAACGTACTCAAGCCCCGGGTGCTTGTTTTAACCTCGTGCAGAGCCTTTCTCGAGTCCAGACTGATGTCCCCGCACAAAGCCGGGAGACTGCTTCTACATAGACTTCTTCTTTTAAGCACGCCGCTCAGAACGCAGATTTCACATCCATTTGATAAAATCTCGACCCGCCGATGTGTTGCAAGGTAAGCTAGAAATAGTCTCGATCGCTTCCAATCTTGCAACCGGAGCGAAAGTTTCATCGAAATCTATTCCTTCACTTCGACAAGAGCCTTGCCACGAGTCTCGCTTTTGTTTTTTACTATACCGTTGTTTTCATCTCGCTTCTTCTTGAAGATCCATTTAGTTCCAATCACATGTTGATGTCGGGGTTCTGGCCAACAAGTTCCCATACTTCGCTTTCTCGTGAACCGATTCTGCCTCTCCTCCGCATGGCTATGATCCAATCAACGCCCTTAAGTGCATCCTCAACCGACCGAGGTTCTTCAAGAGACAAGAAGCGTGAATATAACGCACTTTCTCCCCGACGTAACTGATCTTGTCTTCACGCTAGCCGAAGGATCTCCAATAATCAAATCGAGTGTGAGCGCCCAACCACGATCTACGAAGTTTCAACTCTTCATCCGAGATTTGTTCAACACAGTATAGTAGGTGAGTTAGGCATTTCACTGCATTCATTATGAGATTGAAGCAATCCCAGCCATTGTAGTCGGGTCTACCGAGTCACCTGTTCAGGGGCATTTAGCTCAGAACTTCATTTGTTCCCCCCGAATTATTATTCTCGTGAACTTACCATTGTGAGTCTCCGACGACCCTTGAGAGTTTTCTCGCCTCTCCTTCTCTTTCTCGATACTTCACTAGCAAGGCCAAGCGATTCTTAGCCAGGTTTCTTCTTGTAAGTCACTAAGGGAAGGTGCACCTTGCTAGAAGTTGGAGCCGCTCAGGCCGACCGATGCTTTGAAGGCATGGTCGACTGGGTGCCGCCTTTCGCCATCACCGTTTCCTTCGAGGTAGACCAAACTCGAACTCCTCGCCTTTAAGTTCGTAAAAGATATGGTCCGAAGTAACAATATCTAAATCAATATCTCACTAAAGTAGCAAAGGGAGTCCAGCCGACCGTCCTGGCAATGCCCTCAAAATCTCGAGACTCATCCCTGGCTGGAGAATGCCTTTCCTGCACTCGCGATGGTGTTCATCGATCCGTGAATCCGACGTTGAGATCCTCAACGGAGTCACCGTGCATGAGAGACGCTTCTCAGCCTTCAAGTTCCAACAGCCAAATTGTTTGCTTTGATCTTCTCGAGTCCCCCGACCCGCAGGCGCTAGAGCATCCTGTAGTTCCTTCATGGACTTGCAGCCCCGAACCCTCCCGAGATAAGAATCGCTCGTAGTGGCCGGGATGGGCATTTCTGGCGACCCTGGCCTAAGTTGTGAAGCTTCTTCTCCTCGGGGTGAAGAGACTTCGTCTTTGGAGATCTTCTTCCCTGGCCACCATTCCTCCTCCTCGGCCGGGTACCGAGTTTCGACACTATCAACCATCGGGAACGACAGTCCGTCCTCCAAGCACTCTATCATGCTATCGGGAGGGAGGCCGACGTGCCTCCATTCTCACCCGCCATTACCCCGTAGTTCTCACCGAGAACACGGGTACCATCGTGATTCCCTACATATCGCATATAGTAGATAAGTGATATGAATGAAGAATGATATGCAAAGGAAAACGCTCGGATCCGCTCAAGTGTACCACTTCTCGAATAATAAGAGTCTTAGAAAACTCCCGCCCCGATACCAATTGTTGGTCCCGAGATTAAACGCTCAGTGTGTAGAGGGGGGGGGTGAATACACCTTTAAAACAATTTCTCAACTTCAAACACGAACTGCCCTTTTCATGAGAGTGCGGTACTCAATGTCTCGTAAGACCAAATAAGCCGTTTCGGATCGCGCTGGCAGAGCGGCCGATCGCGACCGATGCCTCGCTTAGCCGATTTCGAGCGTAATTCGCACTCATTCACCTAAAGTTCAAGATGGAGGGGAAATGTAGGCCCAAATTCAAGCAGTTTAGAAAACGCTTTTAATAAATCGGGCCAAGATGTTAGTGCGATCGATTGAGCTTACCCAAACTCAGCTGAATGATTTTAGAAATACTTTCGAGATGCACGTAATCAATACAACGCTTAAAATGTAAAAACAAACACGTAACACGTACGCTTTTAAAGTGGTTAGGATCCAACAATCCTACATCCACTGTCCCGAAAGATCGTGAAGCCATATATTATACCGAGATAGTTCTCGCCTGCTTGGCAGACCTGACAAACACCGGTCTTTGAGATTTATACCGAGCAAGTCTCGCTTACAAAGGATCAAACTAAAGTGTTTCGACTAACTCTCCAACTATGAAGGAGTTCTTTACACTAAGGATCGGGCCGTATACGAACTCCTTCATCTAAGCTACGGATAAGATCTCGGCCGAGCTTGGTCTGAGGGATAGAGAAAGAGAAAGTGGCTTCTGTGAGCGACGAACAATTTAAGTACGGACTTTGGTTCGTATTCGCCGCTGATACTAGAGGCTTTATACTGTTCACCTTTGGTTCCCTATGAGCATGTATGTCGTCTTTCGCCGGAGATTTTTCTTTTAACTTCTTACTTTAAGACATAGGTCATTTATAGTTGCTCGCGAATGCTCTCGTCTTCTTCGATTTCTCTCGTTCGCTCGTAGAAGGGTCATTTTTTCGTGAACATCAATTTGAATTGTATCCTCTATTTATGCACCGGAGACAAGGACGGATCCGCTGGAGACAACGATCCTTGTGTATCTCGCTTTTCGGGTAGCTAACGGCTCTTTTCAAAGATGGTGGCAGGTACTTTCCCTCCATTTTTGGAAAGTTGTCGACTTGCAGCTTTAATCGTAACGTAGACATGGCCGCCGTCATTGGGTCGAGGATGAAGAAAGTAGTAAAGACTGTAACATACTTCAAGGTAGATCCAAGCCGACTTCTCTCTTCCCTCGTATTTACTCGCCGATTTGACTTAGTAAATTCTCGACGCTTTAGAAGACCGGCTCTGGCCGTTGCCGAGTCCGGGCCCATATTCGCAGCATTCTCCCGCCGAGCCGGCTCTACCCAAGATCAACCTCGAGTTCCGCTGAACTACTCCCCGCCGAGTTCGCCCATCGACTTTCAAATACCGCTTCCCGCCGAGTCCAAGATCACCGAGCCTTTTTCTTCGGTACCGAGGCGCATAATCTACCAGCGCCCGAACCAAATGAAGAGTGTCTACTAAGTCTAAAACCTCGAGACGTAACAACACATTACAACCGAATGGGTTCATCGCCCAAAGTGTGGTTTGTGATCTTCAAATCTTCAAGAAATATTCGTAGAGCACTAGCCGCTCAACTATCTCCCAACAAGTCGGGGAGCGACCGAATCATCTCCCAACAAATATGATCAAGTTGAAATCAAGAAACCTCGTGTCATCTCTTGTTGGTCCCGATACAATTTCTGTGTACGGGTGTCGATTCCAAAATACTAACCGAAGCTTACATTCTCTCCCACTTAGACAAAAGTTTATGCTCTCCTGGGCGTGGGGGCACCTTACACACTCCTAAGCCATGAACATGCTTCTGCAAAACTTCGGGACGGACAAGCTCTTCATGAAAGGATCAGCTTAGATTGTCTTCGCTCCGATCTTATCTACCAAAACATCTCCTCGATTTATGAAATCTCATGTTATACGGTACTTTGTCCATGTGTTTAGACGTCTTGTGAGATCCGGGTTCTTTTG